>CM035408.1:33461191-33718691 GCA_020310875.1 Ceratopteris richardii | reverse complement strand
TCTATCATGGTTATAGTGTTGTTGAAGCATACGCGTCTTACCATGGTGAAAGGTCCATTGATCTTCATCTCTTCATGTTGTAGTTCCATCATGGTGTTTGACCATCGGCTTGTCTTTTTTGTTGATGGATGTCCTTGCTGATAGTTCACTGATGAGCATTTTCAAGCACATGGTCCTCTTCTTTTTTTTTTTCGGTTGGTTGGTGCACACAATGGCATCAAACAAGAAGAAAGAGGTTAGTATCAATAAAATATTTTACATGTGAAAATTGTGTCTCATGTGCCTGGGATTTCTCAATTGTGTCTATGCATGGCCATGTAATGTGGCCCTATATTGATGCATACTTTGGAAATGCATGACCTGAATGGTGCAAAAGACAAGGTTATGCCAAAGGCACATGGTTGCTGCACTTCGAGGATTTCAATGTTCTTGCAGATGTTGATGCAGCCTTCGTTTGAGGTGTTCCTTTGATGTCAAAAGGACAATTGATTTTTGGGACCCATTTCAGAACGGTGTTGGGCTGCGTACGAGTCCTTGTTGACTTCTTCATCTTTGGTTGGTTGCTTAAATTTTGTCTCCTGAGTGGTTGGTTCTTTAGTGTTGTGGATGCTACTGGTACCTTAGGCTTCCAAACCCCTATCCTAGCTGATTGTCTTCTTGCTTTTGCCACAGGATTGAATTTATCTTATTTTTTTCTTTGGGTTCGGTTCTTACCCTTTTCTCTTGTTGGCTTCTTTGTTGAGACCTTTTGCATGGTGGAGAGCATAGGCCATTGTGTATGTACGAGCTTCTTGGGTACCCACATTTGTAATCGCCCTTGTTGAGCTATAGCTAATTCCTTAGGCACCCAGATTTGTCGGAGATCTTTTGGTGGAGGTGGTCCTGGTTGCTTGTTTCTTGTCTTTGCATGGTTGGCTTGCTTGAGTGGAAATCGTGTTGGCAAGGCTGGTGGTTGCTCTCTTTTTCGTACCCAAATCTGCTTCATGCCCGTAGCTACTTTGTTCTTGATTTCTCTTTCTCTATTAGGTATCACGGTTGTCATGTACTGCTTCACTTGCCTTTTTGGTTGATTGGTTGTGACTGCATTAGTGCTCAGGCAAGAGGAGTCAGCTTGCCTTTGACTCTGTTCTTTCGTGATCGAGTCCTTCTGGGTCATAGAGCTTTTGACACACACAACATCTTGTTCATGAAGATTGGTCTGAGAAGAACTAAGAGAGTGTGTGATGCCATGTCTGTGAGCATGTAGTTCTCTAATTCTAATGTAATGCATTGTTCATGTACCCAAACTTGAAGAAGTTGATTTCTTAGGTTCAAGTTGACTGCATGGTCATAAATCCAATCTTGACCTAGGACAAGTGGCTCTGTAAGGTCCTCATCGTGACACACTAGCATTTTGACTTTCATTGGAACATCTCGAAGGTAGATGGGAAGTTCCACCTCACCCAAACAAGAGGTTTCCACACCTCCCAATCCTATGAGATATGCTTATATGGGATTGATGTCCAATTGTAGGTCTTGACAGTATAAAAGTCGAACTGCGCTAGTTGCTGCACCTGAGTCAACCAATGCTCTTATAGTCCTTACACTCTTTCCTTGACCTACCTCTATGGTCACAAAGGGGTGTCGGTCAACTATTTGAGAAGTAGTTATGCTTGATTTTTGGCACATGTCCATGTGGTATTTTGGGGCTTTTGTGTTGACATCTAGGCCTAGTCTCCTTAACTTATTTCGCCTTATGCGCTCTCTAGCCTCTGCCTGTGCTTCTTCTCTGAAGACTCTCAACTCTTCTTCTTTTCGCTTCTTAGCAGTGTTGACTCTCATTAGCATATCCTCTGTAAGAGGTTCTTGATATAACTTGACTCGACAACCACTGATATAGTTTGGCAAGACGTCACCTTCTAGAGTGGCCAATTGAACTGCACCACTAGTGGAGGTTCTATTAATGATCATGGGTCCATATCCTCGTTTCTCCAGTTTATGGGCATGTTGTAGCGTATAAACCAGCACCAGATCTCCTTCTTTCAATCCTTTGTCCTTTATATGGGCATCAAAGTATGCCTTTTGTCTTTTCTTTGTAGCATAGATGCCTGCTGCTACTCGTAGCCTCGTTTCACCTAAACGTTCTAGATCAAAGATCCTAGAGGACAACTCATGTCCATTCCACTCATGCGCTTGTGCTACTTTTAAGGCTCGGATTAAGAAGTCCAATGGTAGCACAACATTCTGTCCGGAGACCATCTGAAATGGGGTAGCATTGAGTACTGTTTTGTAAGCAACTCGATAAGCCCAAACAGCATGATGAAGCTCTTTGTCCCAATCAGAGCATTTATTATTTACTAGTTTTGTTAATACGTTACATAGGACCTTATTCGTGCTCTCGGCTTGTCCATTGGCTTGTGGATGATAAGGGGCAGACTTCTTGTGTATCACCATGAATTCTTGAAGGATATTTTCAATGACCTCGTTCAAGAAGTGCGAACCTCTATCACTAACCAACTCTATTGGTAACCCATATCTTGTGAACACGTTTTCGAATAAGAACTTAGCTGTTGTTTGAGCATCATTCTTTGTTGTGGCTTTCACTTCTACCCATTTGGTAAGTTAATCAGTGGCTACAATAATGTATTCCGCATGGGAGTTTCTAGCTGGGGGGTTAATAGGACCAACAAAGTCTATACCCCACTTTGAGAATGCGCATCCTCCCATCATTGGCCTCAAAGGCATCTCATCTTTTCTTATCGGATATTGGGCACGTTGGCATGTGTCACATTTCTTCACATAAGTATGTGCATCCATGTGAAGAGTGGGCCACCAAAGTCCTGAGAATAGAATGGTCTTAATTACTCGGTCAGGCCCAAAGTGTCCACCTGCAACACCACTATGCACAGTTTCTAAGACTTTCAAGTAGTCTGATCATGAACGCACAGTCTTAGATAACCATCTTTTCCTCTCCGGTATAGGTTGTCTCCTACTAATGCATAGTCCTGAGCCTCTTGCTCCATGCTTCGTCTTCTTAATAGACTAGCCTCATTCGGTAGTGTTCCCGATCTCATGAATTCTTCCAATGGAGCACTCCAGTCGGGAATTAGCGACACGTGATAAAGGGTGGCATGCTCCACTGGGGGTCTCACCTGGCATACAGGACAATTCTTGATCCACTCATGAATTTCTTTGTCCATGCTAGGCCAATACACTCCTAAACATTGTAGATTCTGCAATGTTTGTTGTTTAGAATAGTGATTTCCTAGCAATCCTTCATGGGCTTTTTGCAACCAACTACTATGTTCATCATCCTCGACACAACAAGCTAATACACCATTTGTCTCTTGTTTGTACATGCTTCCTACCAATATTCGATATTTTTGTGATCTTACAATTTCTTCTTTGTTTGTCTTCACATTCTTGTTTGCAGGTCCGAAGGTTAGGACTGGTACTAACTTATTTGCCCATTTAGGAACAACTTCTAAATTGAACAAATAAGCGTCAGGTAGTTCATAAGACACTCCTTGTGGTGGCTCTCCTAAAGTGATGCGAGAAAGATGATCTGCCCTAAGGTGGGTCCTAGCTTTCCTGACAACAAATTCAAAGTCATATTCCATTAGTAAGAGGAACCATTTTACTAAGCGTCCAATATTGCAAGGTTTATTGACCAAATATAGTAAAGCTTGATGATCAGTGAAAAACTTGAACTTATTGGCCAAGAGATAGTGTCTAAATTTCTTCACGGCATATACCATGCCTAAACCTTCTGTTTCCGTTGTGGTATAATTTTGCTCAGCTGCGTTCAACTGTCTACTAGCATATGCGATGGGTAAATCTAGATTTCCTTCACTTGTGGGTTGTGCTAGCACACATCCTATTGCATGATTGGAAGCATCTACATGGACATGGAAGGGTTTATTCCAATCAAGAGTGGTTAGTATTGGTGCTAAACACAAGCGTCTCTTCAGCTCATTGAAGGATTTTTCACATTCATTGTTCCACTCAAAATTTGTCAACAATCCATAAAGAGGTTTAGCAATGATGGCATACATGTGGATAAACCTGCGGTAATATCCACAATGGCCCATAAAGGCTTGTACCTCTTTAACATTCCTTGGTCTGGGCTGCTCTGCTATTGCTCTTACTTTGTCCTCGTCTGTTGAAATTCCATTCTTAGAAACAATGTGACCTACGATTTTACCTTGTTGTACCATGAACACACACTTCTCTGGGTTCAGACACACTCGATATTCCCTACATTTGTTGAAGATCTGTCTGAGCTCAAGGATGTGGTATCCTCTTTGTTGGGAATGAGCACATAAATCATCCACATATACTTCTAAGCTCTTTCACAAGAACTCCTTGAAGACATGACACATGAGTCTCTAGAATGTAGCAGGTGCATTAGTGAGCCCAAATGGCATCACACGGAATGCAAAGATTCCGGATTTGGTGGCAAAAGCTGTTTTGTGTTGATCTTCTGGGGCAATGGCTACTTGGTTGTAACCTGAAAATCCATCAAGGAAGCTATAAACTTCCTTGCTTGCAACACGCTCCAATAAATGTTCGGTGATTGGAAGTGGATAACTATCTTGAATCGTAGCAGCATTAACTTTTTTAAGGTTAATACACACTCGCAATTTTCCATTATTCTTGGGCACCACTACAATGGGGGACACCCATTCAATATGCTCAATCTCATAGATGAATCCAACTTCAATTAGCCTGTAAATTTCTTCTTTTACTTTAGCTGCATAAGTGTCATTATATGTGTAGGGCTTTTGTTTGGTGCGTTTGGCATCAGCGGTCATCGAGATTGTATGAGAGAAAATTTTTGGATCTACTCCCTTCAAGTCTCTATAGTGCCAAGCAAACACGTCCCTATATTCCCTTAATAGAGCTACAAGCTCTGCTTCTTCTTTTGCATTTAGGTCATCTCCTATGTATGTGCATCGCTCTTCGTTCCCTTCAATGGTTACCACAATCTTTTTAGTCTTCTCTTTATTATCATATGATTCTCCTATGATTGCCTCTCTCTTAGGCATTCGTACCAAAATTTTCTGATCTTCAACTTCATATTTCTTGAAATTTTCTCGTACTTCAAACAATGATTCCTCCTCTTCTTGTTTCACTGCTTTTCTTTTCTTTTTCGTTTGACCTCCTTCACTTCCTTCCTTTGAATTTACAGTTTTAATACTTGTGATAGGTTCTTCTTCTTTTGGTCAACACACCTATGTCTTCTAAATAGTGCTCCTCTGAGTCAAGGTAAGTATCCATCACAATGGATTCTAGATCATCGTCATTGTTGCAGAGCAAAGAAGCACAAGACAAGAGCCCCAAAATTTTCAAATGAATGGGCATAATTTTTCTTCTTCAAAATCTTAGGAAATTCCCTCAAGCCTTGTAAATGCACTAGAGGAGTCCTCTAGTTGCATAATCCCAACTTGTTGTAAAATATCCTTTGTAAATTAGTAGGAAGTTCACTTTACAGTAATAAAGTGCCGGTCTCTTGTGTGAAAGGACCAAACTTCGGGCACATGTATATAAGTCACTTTGTGACTCTTTGAAGAGACTTTTTGCCATTGTGAAGAAGGAGCTCTTCTGAATTTCGAATTTGCCTCTTTCTTGTAGATTTCTATCTTCTCTTTGATGTTGTGTGTGTGTAATGCTTGAAATGTGTGTGTAGGACTGTTGTCTACCCCTCCCCACTATTTTTGAGCTACTGTAGTGTGTGTGTGTGTGTGAGAGCTTGTAATAGTTGTGGCATGAGTGTGGGTGTTTCCCGCCATTTACTATTTTTGCCATAACTTGAAACAAGGTTGCCAGAATCAAGTGAAACTAGTTCCAATAGATGCGTGTCGTCGAGAGCTTCGAAATGAGTACCCTATTGACTATATTCGGAGTTCAGAGCTGGGAGAAATCCTTGATTTACTAAAAATTGCTGTGAGAGGCATCGCGGCAGAGACTTTCAGTACTTCAGTGAGATTGAGTGGTGGTTTAGTCTTTTCTCATACATATCAGCTGAACCACTTCATTTTCCATCATGTGTGCACATGTCTTCATACACTTGGTTAGGTCGTTCGATCAGATTGACATTTAAATGTGTGTTAATTTCCCACTATACGCACTTGTGTTGCAAATGAGGTTTAGTCTCTTTGGCACAAGTCCTTGAGTCTTCTTGACTTAGGTACACACGTTTTTGGCACCGTTGCCGGGGAACACTCAGCCAAGGTGCCTTCGTGATGGTCATAGATCAAGTGTGATGGAATCGTAGTTATAGAAGTGAACTCATTCCGTGGCAAGTAGTCAATCACTTCAGCACTTGTTACTTCACATCCCGGAGGTGTGTGTAATGAGTTTTTAGGTTTAGGCCTAGTAGGACGAGAAGTAGGGTTAGGTTAGAAGGAGAGGAGAGGAGAAGAGAAGTGAAGTAGGAGTAGGCCAAGATCACCAAAAAAGCCCAAAAATTTGCCAAAATTAGTAATGATCAGTTTGTGTCACAAAAGGTATAAAAACCAAAAAATTTGACTCATTTGATACTTTCATGTGTTCTGGTATCCCGTGCGAGCAGCGACTGGTATCGTGAGAGTGGTATCGCACGCTACAGGCTGACCAGGCTAGATATTGAGCTCCATTTGCAATCAGGACACCACCAAGGTAAGTTTCAACAAGAATTCCTTGTAAAAAACACACTAAAAATGCACCAACACATGATTAATTGCGCATTCGGTATCGCGGGGGTGGAACAGTTGGTGTTTTGAACTTTCTTGAAAGAGACAATAGTCTAGGAGTGAAGAGGGGTAAGAGAAGAGCAAGGGAGTGTAAAAATTTGTGATTTTTTTAGGTATTTTGGCTTGAGTATCGGGATCGGTTGAGTTTTTGGTATCGTGATACCAAAAATTCCCTTGTATCGCGATACTCGCCGAAGTATCGTATCGTCGGGTACCAGTCTTGGTATCGCGATACCACTTTGGTATCGTGTCGTCAAGTTGGTATCACGATCACACTTTATCCCAGTGGTATCTTATCGTTACTTACTGTGGTATCATATCGTCCACCTGCCAGTTCGTATCGCGATACCATTTTCAATATCGTATCGCCTCGGTTCTCAGGTATCGTATCGCGAGGACCTTGGTATCGTATCGCCCCTAATCTAGGCATCGTATCGTCAACCTCTGAAGTATCGTATCGCTCACTTCCTAGTTTAGTATCGTGATATCATACTAGTATCGTATCGTGCAAGTTGGTGGTATCGTATCGCCACTTGTCTTGGTATCGTATCGTCTGGGTTTCCAGTATCGTATCGCTTGACTTCTTCAGTATCATATCGGCGGAGTGTTTGGTATCGTCTGGTAGTCTGATATCGTATCGTGAGAATCCCAGGTATCGTATCGTCTATTCTGAAGGTATCGTATCGGTAGGTTAGTGACTACTCCTAGAGGTAGATCCCAAGTAACACGAGTCTTGAGAGGAGACTTGATACCTCAAGACGACTACCTATTGGAAGTCTATGTGATCCATGGATCAGACTTATTGCTTCAAACAGACTTACCAGCTCCAGGGAGAGAAGAAAACCCTATGACATTTTATGAGCTGAAGGATCCAGAAGATGAAACTAGAATCACATACTTGGACAAAAATCAGAGGAGATATTGGCCGGTTGGTGCCTTAGACAGGGCTCGGCTGAAATACATGGGTGTGCCTGTATTCCCTCAGAGAGAGATCAGGAAACTACTTCGCAGAACCCCTTTGGAAATCAACAAGAGATAGAACACACCACGTCAAGACAAACTAGCCAACGGAGCGTTCCAAACCGTGCCCATGTACAATTTGCAACTCCAGGTGTGCAAACACACCATCAGATCCACCCTGGAGTAGGGAATCAATACCGACCACCAGTAAGACCATGACCACCGGTAGGAGGACAACCTGGAATACCTCCAGTTAGGCTAGCTGTTCCGGTCTTCCCTGTAATGCTTAGACCGCCAGAACCAATGAGAAGACTGAGACCTATCCAAGTGGCCAAGTGTGTAAGGAATCATTATGATGGATTAGAGAACCTACGCTGAATTTAAACAAGTTCTAAGGGCAGAAAAAGTAGACGACTTCTTTGTGCACTACGAGTCCTTCGGACTCACCCTGATAGGAACAGCTCTAACCTGGTTCCAGCCGTTAGATCCTAATCAATTTGAAACATGGAGCAATTCTTTCAAGAATTCATTGGGGAATTCACAAAGAGAGGGATTAAACACAATTCGGCGTCTTTAATCCATAGTTTTAAACAAAACGCTAATGAAACAGTGAAAATAGCGGCCAAGAGATTCAATCAGTATGTGGATAGATGCCCAGTTGCTGAGAGACCCACTCAACAAAAAATGATTTCATTGTTTTTGGATGGACTCACAAACGGAACCCTAAGAACGCTAGTGTACGTGAAGAGGTTACAAACTCTGAGTGAGTGTCTTCAAGAGTGCACCGATTTGGAAGATAACCTAGCCGAGGACCTCAAGAGTACACCCAGTCCCATTAAAGCAGAAGACTCGCGAAGTACCATTACTTCCAACTCTAGTAACATGGAAGAACTAGCAGAGCTATTAGCAAAGAAACTAGGAGTCCAGGGACAAAGAACTTATCAACACCGAGCCCAAAGAGTGCCTATGTTATGAAGATGTAATCTATGTGGAGAAGATCACCCCACACACCTGTGTGTGCAAGGAGGGACTTGTGCACATCAAACATATCCATACAACAGACAACACCCACAAGGAAATGCTTTGTATTGTCACATAGAACAAAAATACGCTAATCATACCACAGAGAACTACCCCTTCAATAGGCAAGCACGACCCTTCCAACCACCACAGTACCAACCATATGGATATCCACCTAGAGAACAAGGCAGAGAGATGCCCAGATACAATCCCTACCCAACACCAGTAAGAGCACCAAGACCATATGAACAGGCACCATATCCACCACCACAACCAGTGTTAGGACCTCAAGTGTCACAACCTCAACAAGTAGTACCTGTGAAGTATGCCCAGCCAGAAGAAAACTTGGAAAGAGCCATAGTGCAGGCATCGACAATGACCAGTGTAGAATCAACAAACCCTGGGTATGAGCTGCCACCAGGAGATTACTACCCATATGAAGCCAACATGTTAGATTACGAACCAACCTATGATAAGGCTTATTATGGATATGAAGGCTATGATCAGACTTATGGAACGGAGGTAGCCACCTTAATGTATACGGCTCCTAAAGCACAACCACCCTTGAGACCACTCATTAGACCACCTGTGCCGAGAGGACCGTGTTATAGATGTGGAGGAGACCATTTTATTAGAGAGTGCCCTCAACCTTACAACCCACCACCACCTAGGACTTGGGAAGGATATTGCAATGATTGTGGAAAGGAACATCTTTTCAGGGACTTCCCTAAGAATCCAACCAAAGTCCAAGATACTGCACCAATCAACATAATTGAAGTAATAGAAGGATCTGGAAGTGATAAGGAATATACTGTGCCATTGAAAGCCATTACTAGAGCCTAGACAAGGCAACAAAAAGGGAAACAACTAGAACTGAAACAAGAGAGCGATAGAGTGGTAAGCCCCAAGATTCAAATAGTTGAGGATTCTGAAGACCCTCGTGAGAGTACCTAGAACACAAAAGCACAAAAATGGAAGGAAAGAAGAGAAAAACTCAAAGATAAATGGGCAAGAAATAAGAGTCAAGACAATAAAAAACAAGCCAGAAACAAGAATGAGCATAAAGAACAAAGGATTTAGGAGGAGATTCCTGTGCCACCTCTTATCCAAGAGGTAGAGAAACCAGGATCAATTCTAGCTGACCCAAAACCACACGACTTAGACATGTGTTTGAAAGCTTACCAAGCTAGAATCAAGATGGGCCCAAGTATAGAGCAACATGAAAAACTATACCCACAAGGGGAATTAGAAAAAGAAAGACTAGCGATATGCAGAAAGCTTATAGAGGTGGCACAAGAAACCCTAGAAAAGGCTATCCCAGCTCTACCAGAGACAAGGATAGCAGATGATCAAATACGAAGAATGTGTCAAATCCAAAGGTAAAGAACTTAGAAGGAAGGATGACAAAGGTGAACGAATGAAAACACAAGATGAACCTGTGTCAATAATACCAGAATTAGAGGCAGATTGGCTAGAGGACTTATGGAATAGAATCTGAGAAGAGCAATGGAAGAAAAATGGAGTAAGGCAGCCTCCTTTTGAGGAAATAGATGTTGAAGTTTATCAACCGAATCCCAACCTGGAGGAAGTATATGAGGAAGTATCAAGACTCGATAGAAATAGAGAGGAAACCCTGAGTGTTTCAACCTTACCTAATTACATGGGAGATATACGAAAAGGATTCGATAATAATCCGAGCACCCACAGTACATGGAAAGGGAAAAGAAAAATCAGAAAAGAATTCACACAATCTAACGGAACTAAAGAAAACAAAGGTACAATGCAAATTGACTGTGGAAGAGTTACTTCAACTCAAGCCACAATTATGGAGACAATTAACGAGCCAATTAGAATTAGAGCCAGAGAAGGAAGAAAAGGAAGGAAAGGGAAAGGAGAACACTTCTAAAATACAAATCCCAGTTGATAAAGTGGGAGATTTTAGTGAAGGAGACGAAGGTAATACCTATCTACTGGTCACTTACAATGGGTACATGACCAAGGCTATACTAGACACGAGAGCCGGGGTAGGAATCGCCACCAAGGAGATTTGGGAAAAATGGGGAAAACCTGCCTTACGACCCACACGCATGAAGCTCCAATTAGCAGATGGTCATGTGGAGAAACCCTTAGGAATATTGGAAAGAGTCAAATTAACCACCTGTGGAGTAGAATTTGAACACACATTAGCCATTTGTAAGTTCAAAAAAGCTAACAACTACGAAATGATACTAGGGAGACCCTTCATGAGACAAATGCGGGTAGTGCAAGATTGGGGAAGAGATTCATTGTACCTGCAACATCAAGGAAACACCACCAAGATAAACTTACACACATTTGCCTATCGAGATGTCCCGCCACTACAATGGAATCCCATACACAAGGAGGAAGATGACCTATCTATTCATAGTGCCGGATCAAGTGATCAATCATGGATACACGAGGACGCCCAGTTATGGATGTGTAAGGAAGCCAAGAAAGAAGATGACAAAAGACAGATATGGCCAATAGGACATCCTAACTACCGACCTGTAGAGGACCCAAGGTACATGCCTCAAATCTTTCCGGACGAGACCTTTGAACCTCATGATGGATGGAAATTCTAGCAACCTTAGATGTGTGTGTGAATGAGGAAGTCTTGACGATGAACGAGTGCATAGATGAGGAAGGTTATGATGTAAATCTTTATATGGTTGTCCTTCAAGAAGTAGAAGAAGGGGAAGTCTTGGAAAAAGAGTGGAAAGAGGATATGAGAGTATAGAAATGGAACCAGAACTTGACTCCGAAGAAAGTTATCTAGACACCATTCAAAGTAAAGAGGGACAAGAACCAACAAAGATCTTAGCAATCGAAGCTGCTCCCATGGTACAAAAGCAAGCGAGAGACATGAGTAAGACAAAACCGAACCCAGATCTTTTTGAAGTGCTTGAACATTTCAAAAGATATGAAGTAGAAGAGAGAAAGGTAGCCATTCAAATGCCTAAACGAGAGGCTAGAGACGGAGAAGCATACGACAACAAGGAACAAACAAAAAATATTGTAGTAATAGTGGAAGACGGAGAAGAGCGATGTACATACATAGGCAAAGATGTATCAATCGAAGAGGAGGAAGAACTCATACAACTGATCCAAGAATATCGAGACGTGTTCGCATGGACATACAAGGATCTCAAGGGCGTGGAGCCTTCAATTTGTTCTCATAGGATACCAATGATGGCAGATGCAAAACATCAAAACAACACCCATATACATATAATGAGGTTTATGAATCTAAAATTAAGGAAGAAATAGACAAGCTACTAGCTGTAGGATTCATATACGAGATAGAACACACCGAGTGGGTATCGCCATTAGTAGTTGTGCCTAAGAAAAATGGAAAATTGAGGGTATGCATTAACTTGAAGAAAGTCAATGTAGCCACCATACGTGATAGCTACCCATTACCCATTACGGACCATCTATTGGAAAGAGTAGCAGGAAAGGAACTCTATAGTTTTTTAGATGGATTCTCCGGATACAACCAAGTAGCTATTGCTACTGAGGATCAACATAAGACCACATTCGGGACCGAATGGGGAGTTTATGCTTTCAGAGTGATGCCTTTTGGAATCACTAATGCACCTGCTACTTTCCAACGATTGATGTGTCATGTTTTCAAGGAATTTCTGAAAAAAAGCATGGAAGTATACGTAGATGACCTATGTACATACTCGAATCAAAGACGAGATCATATTCTCGAGTTGAGAAAAATATTTAATAAGTGCCGCTAGTATCGAGTTTGCCTAAACCCAGAAAAATGTGTCTTCATGGTGAGACAAGGAAAGATCCTAGGACACATAGTCTCTAGAAATGGAACATCCACAGATGAGGATAAGATTAAGGTCATCTTAGAACTTCATAGACCAAAAAATGCAAAAGAGGTGTAGGCATTTATGGGACATTGTGGATATTACCGTCGATTTATCCACATGTATGCCATAATCGCCAAACCCTTGTATGGTCTCTTAACTCAGTTCACCTGGACAGAAGAGTGCGAAAAGGCATTCAATGAGTTGAAAAAGAGGCTTAGCACGGCCCCAATTTTGAAAACGCCAAATTGGAACAAGCCTTTTCATATTCATGTTGATGCATCTAATTATGCAATAGGATGTATCTTAGCCCAACCAGCTGATGAAGGAAAGCTAGATCATCCAATTGCCTATGTGAGTAGACAACTGAATCAAGCTGAAAGGAATTATACCACTACCGAGCGAGAAGGATTAGGAATGGTCTATGCAGTGAAGAAATTTAGACACTATCTTTTAGCCAACAAATTCAAGTTCTTCATAGACCATCAGGCTCTATTGTACCTCGTCAATAAGCCTTGCAACACGAGAAGATTGGTAAGATGGTTCTTACTATTAATGGAGTTTGACTTTGAAGTGGTAGTAAAAAAAGGAAACACACATGTAAGAGCAGACCACCTTTCTAGGTTAACCCACGGAGATGATCTACCAGACACTTATTTGTTTAATCTGGAATTTTGTCCAAAGTGGGCAGAGAAACTAATTCCTATACTCACCCATGGCCCACAACACTAAATCAATAAGGATAGTAAAAAGGAAATTTCATAATCAAGAAACTTGCATATCATTGCGGGAAGCATGTACTACAAGGAACCCAATGGAGTATTGCTAAGATTTGTCGAGGAGGATGAACAAGAAAAGCTAATCGAGCAAGCACATGTGAACAAATGGAGAACACACCAAGGGACTCATGGAACTATCAGGGAATTATAGAGGTTAGGAGTATACTGGCTGGAGATGCCCAAAAATTTCCATGACTACGTAAGTAATTGTGCAGAATGCCAGGAGACAATCCCAGAGGATCT
This sequence comes from Ceratopteris richardii, assembly GCA_020310875.1. Lineage (NCBI taxonomy): Eukaryota > Viridiplantae > Streptophyta > Polypodiopsida > Polypodiales > Pteridaceae > Ceratopteris > Ceratopteris richardii. The sequence goes on along the minus strand of CM035408.1, from coordinate 33,705,131 downwards.
TATGTCCATATCTTTCTCAACTATAGCGCCCAATTGGAGTCAAAATTTAGTAAAATTTCTCAAGACAAGAGAACATGAGGAAGGAGCTAGCTTGGCAAGAAAACGATCCCTAGAAGAAATGAGCAAGGATTACGTACTTATGGGAAAACAATTGTTTAGGAGAGGAAAAGATAACCAATTACGATTATGCGTGCATGAAGGAGAATATCTACCCATATTAGAGATGGCACATGCAGGTGCTGCAGGAGGTCATTTTTCAGCTGAGAGAACTGTCAAAATGATCCTCTTCGCCAGCTTGTGGTGGCCAACTCTTGTACGAAGTTGCGAGACATGCTAGAGAGCTAAATACCCACTTTGGAGAGATGATATGCCATTGCGACCTATGGTTTGTGCTAGAGCATTCTCGAAATGGGGTATTGACTTCATAGGACCCATCAACCCACCAGCCAAAGGATCACATGCTGAGTACATCATAGTAGCCACAGATTACTTGACCAAATGGGTAGAGCAAAAGCTACAAGAAAGAACGATGCTCAAACCACTGCTAAATTCCTTTTTGAGCATATATTCACCCGTTTTGGATTACCAATTGAGATTGTGAGTGACCGAGGAATGCACTTCCTTAATGAAGTAATAGAATCCCTAATGAATGAATTCCTAGTGATTCATAAAAAATCAGCACCATACCATCCCCAAGCCAATGGTCAAGCAGAAAGTTCCAACAAAGTGCTATGCACGGTATTGACAAAGATTGTCAATAATGGAAGGTCTAACTGGGACAAACAACTGCATCATGCGATTTGGGCTTTCCGGGTCGCTTACAAGATCACCATTGGAACTACCCCATTCAACTTAGTGTATGGGTAGAATGCAATTTTGCCCATTGATTTTTCAATCCCAACCTTGAGGGTAGCACAACAATATGAATGGACCGGACATGAATTATCCCAACAACTAGATCAAATAGAAAATCTGCATGAAACTAGGTTACAAGCAGTAGCGAGAATCTACGCAGCCAAGAGGCGACAAAAAGCATACTATGATGCGCACATAAAAGACAAAGGACTTAAAGAAGGAGACCTAGTCCTAGTTTATACCTTAAAGCAACATGCCAAGAAGTTACAAAAACGTGGATATGGACCTCTAATCATTAATCGAATCTCGACGAGTGGTGCAGTTAATCTAGCCACTCTAGATGGAGACATACTTCCCAACTACATAAGCAGATGTAGGGTGAAACGATTCATGGAGCCCGTGACTGATCAAATGTTAACACGATTAGTAGGTGCTCAAAATAGGAAAAGAGAGGAAGAACGGATTAGAGAGGAGGCTTGGCAAGAAGCCCTAGAACGTATTAAGAAAAGGAAAGAGTGGATTAGGCAAAGAGATGAACGATATCTCCAAGGAGAAGAGCCTATTCCTATGGCTAATTATCAAGTCCACAATTCAGACACAACAAATGTTTGCAGGTCACCACCTTACCTAAACCTAGGGATTGGCAAGATAGAGTACAAGTTGATAGACGCCTTGATAGACTCAGGAACAGGACTTAGTTGCATACGTAATACGGTCATAAAAGATCTGCAAATGATTATGAGTCCCACAAAAGCCCAATTGAGAGGAATTGGAGGTCAAACCCTAGAATGCATTGGAACAACAATAGTATCCCTACACCTAGGAAATTCCTCCATGGAACAAAGAGTTTTAGTGTGCAGAGATGAAGATTTGATAGAAGACTTAATCCTAGGATAGGATTGGATCATTGAGAATGAAGTTAGCATCAACCTAGCACAAGGCTACATTTCAGCAAAGATAGGGCAAAAGGAAATTTTCAGTCTATTAAGAGGGAAGCCTTTACTACAACCAAGACCATTGAGAGTTCAGGGAGCCGCAAAGAGAAGCTACTGGAACATGATCCCAGTCCTAATACCTCAGAAACCTATTTAGAAGAAGCAGCAAGTGCAAACCCTAAAAGGTCCGAAGAAGAGGTGATGTCATCCCATTCAATTGGAGAACCACCAGATACTAAGGAAACCAACTCTCATACAACTTCTCACCCAGCCAAAGGATCCCAAATGTGGAGAACAACATTCAGACAATTACATCAAGGGAAGGCCAAATACAAATGGGTACGCAAGGATCAGGTGCAGAAAGAGGAGACGTCAGCATCAACTAATAAGGAGAAAATGGAAATCACAAATCCAGCTTCACCGAAGTCCAAACCAAAAGGACCATTGCAAGTATGGCTCCCCAAGCCTTTGATTGAAGCTCAGAGAGCACGACATCAGATATGGATTCCCAAGAAGGTCACACAGACAGCCAGGCAGGAGATAAGGAAATTGGAGACTACATTGCCTCGAAACAGTCAAACGACAAAGCAAAGACAGACTCATACTAAAACCATGAAAAGCAACAATTCTAGTGCTCAACTACCCAAAGATATAAAGAGAACACAAAAAGATCGACGGAGCAGAGAGAAGACTCGGGACATCATGACAACAAAATGGATTTGGAAACCCAAGCAACTGCAAGGAGTGGACCATCGAGACGACAAAGATTCCAATTGCACTCATGAAGTGTCAAATGCACCTAAAATATGCATAATAGGGCCACATTACAAGGCCACACATTCGGCACATGATGTACATGATAACATTAGTGGTGCACATTGTCCAATTGAGATTAGACCATAGCTTCAACTCTCTTAGGAATGGACATACTATGTACATAAATAAATGCTTCGGGTATACTAACGATTGTTTTCTTTCAGGAAAATAAATAAAAAAATGGTAAGAGATCTTTCCTATGGAACCATGGGAAATGGAGTGATGAACGACAACAACACACTGCAATGCACTACGAGATTGTCATGCTTTCTATTAAAGCTAATGCACTTTTCCGTGCAAGTGCAGATGGCTTCTGAAGACTTGGAAGCAACAATTCAGGAGGAGGTACTGGAATTTCCTCCTCAAAGTCTCACAAAAGCCAAAGGACATTGGTTTAGAGAGGAACAACTAGCAGGAGAGTATCTCTTCCTGGAAACTATAAAGATCATGGATATAGATCACCAATTTCCGATTATGTCCCAAGACTTCAGAGTCTTGCATGAACTTCCCTCTACAATAGCCATTATGAAGAAAGCGGGCATTCATAAATACTTTGAATTGCCAATATATAAGCCCGATTTCCAAAGATGCACGCAAGTCATGAACACCTTACAGCCGGCATTGCATGATCCTTTGGTGCCAGAAGCGAGAGTGATGGATAAAGTCGGTGAATGGGTAGTCATTCAATTTACGCATGACTTGATTAAGGAAGCTTTTGAATGGGAAAAGGACGGTATCTCTGTCATAAAGAAAGAGAGCCGTGGGGCCAAGACCAGAACATTCATAGACATTAACAGAGTGGACATAGAAGAGGAAGTATGGCTTATTCACCAACACTTCTGCTTCCCAAATATGCATCGGTACACAGCCCCTCAAAAGATTATTGTTCAATTACTCTCACATGCCATCAAGTAGATTGGCAATCAGATTAATCTGACTCCATACATCCAAGAAAGGTTATTCAAGGCAAAAAAGCAATGGAATAATAAGAAGTTCCTCAACGACAGTGTGGCTCTGACTATCTTGATTTACCATGCTTTGGGCATCAGAGAGCACCTGTAGGAAATGCCATCTTCAACTGCTCTTGCTAAGTACGTCAAAGTCGCCACAGTTCCTAAAAGAAAAAAAGGAGTCAAGATGGTGGAAGAGGCAGAAACTAGTTCTCAACCTAGAATGAGAGGCACAAATAGACTCAGGGAAGTCAAGCAAGTAGAAGAGGAAGTTCCAGCCACAAAAAGGGCACGTACTTCCTAAGACAACGATTGAAGAACAAAGGCCAATTACAGAGGAAGACTTAACTAGGGCCCTGGAAGAAACGCATCAATATACAGAAGGGCAAGTCAATTTACCAATGCAAGGACATCATTATCAACAAACTCAACATAAAGTAGAGGCAAAAAGGAAGCTCACCAAGGTACACCGATACAGAGAAATCGGGTTAGATAATTCAAGCTTGTCCTCGGATGCACAAGAAGAACCCGAAACTTCATTATTGAATGTGGATATTCAAAGCGAATGACTACCCTCCGCACCCTGATCAGGACATCGCAAGTAAGGAAGCAAACCAAGAAGGTACGCATGTGATAAAAATTAATGAGACTTCCGCTATACATATAAAGGAGGCAACACCCCTGTGTGAGGTGTCAATAAAGATGCCAATAGAAGAACCTCAAGAAGAGATGGAAAAAGAAGAAAAACCCTTCACACCAATAAGGGTCGTGGCAGAACCCTCCCCCATGGATGTCACATTTCAAGGGAGTGCCACAAAAGCTATTGATTTGGATCAGGAGGAAAAAGTGCAAAACATACAATTACAAATTAGACAACCACACAACGAAACCATCCATGTAGAACAAGGAAAAGATGTGCAAACCGGAGAAGCTGCAAGCATACCAAGGACTTGGTTGAATGTTGACATCGCTCAACTCAAACCAGTAGTGCAAGACATGATCAGAACCGCACTGGACACAACAATTAATGCTTGAAGCTGATGAAGATTTTGATCAAGCGATGCAAGACAAGAGTGAACTTCAAAAAATTGGTAAGAATCTTTCTACAGAGTTAAAGACAGTAAAGGAGTAGATCTTAAGGAAAGAAAATGAACTTCAAGAAGTCAAAATGCAGTACAACATTCTAGAGACGGAGAATGCCCGATTGAAAGAACAACTTCAGGAATTCACACAGAAATATGAAGCTACCGAGGCTGAAAAGGCACGAATGAACGCCAAGAGCAAATTACTAGAATCACAGCTCAAGGTATACATGGAGGAAGCGAAAAACTTAAGGCACCGAAATAAAGAGCTCATGACAGCTATTCTAAGTGATCAACCCGTCGAAGTGCAAGCAAAACCAGAGACGAATATCAAAGAATTGGAAGAAGAGATAGCTACGTATGAAGATCAGCTCAAGCAGGAGCAAATCACCATTGTCGAATGGGAAAAGAGGTACATGGAAGACACCGCCGTGCTGAGAGCCAAATGGAAGAAAGCGGAAAATAGATACCTTTTGCATTGTAAAGAAGATACAGATCAACTCGCGATAGTGGCTGAGGAAATCCAAAAGAATAAAGAAACAATTTTGCAGGCACAGGAAGAGATTAAGCAAAATAAAGAAATGATCAAACAACTTCAGGATCAATTAGCACACAGGGAAATTGAGGGGACACCAGTAGTTCAAAAATCTGTAGAGGCTACTGTGGAGACTGAGGTACGTCCTCTCTCTCCCCCCTCATATCATTCACCGATAAGGGAGACACAGGAGGTCCACATTGAACATAACAATCGGGACATTGCAAAACTGAATCGACCGGAAAGGGCACTACTGGTGTCCCAGCTTATGGCTGAATTTGAAGATCAAATAATACAAATCATGAAGGAAGCTCAAATAGAAAGCAAACAATTGGAGCAAATTTTGAAGCCCTTCAATATACCATATGGTCTCCTAAAAGAACAAACGTGACATTATATAAGAACAACAGCTAACGAAGAACCTGATAGCAACCTACAGCTCGACCAGAATACTTTCAATTACACTCAAGAGGAGTTCGAGAAAAAGGATCCCATCTGGAGAAGGAAGCTTTTGGAAAAGAATCCTACACTGCGGGTACAGTGGGAAGCATCACCATATGCGCTTCAGGTAAACCCATCTTTTTGCCCAGTACCCCGCAGATGCTCCTGGTCGCAATTTTGGGAAGGACAGCGACAAGGAAGAATCAATAATCATTGGCTCAATTATCCATTGTTACCTAGTCCGCCTCATAATTACCTACCAATGGAAGAATATATGATCAAAACAATGGAATTTTGGATCGCAAGATATGCTACAGTTCCGGACTTAGCAGTTAAAATGACTAATAAGATATTCAGTATGCTACTTACAGTAATCAAAGTCTTCCAACACACAAAATATACTTTTTTGAATTTCATCGGCATTACGCAAAGATCCGAAGCACTCATTTTTTATCTATCTACTATTCCAAGCCGCCTAACACTTATGGCATATTATTCTCGAATTATGTTTTTGCCATCAACATATATGCAAACTTTCAAAGAAGCATTTTTCACCGGCTTCTTCCAAATAGATTCAGAAATTTTTATCAAAATGACTTCAAACCTTAATGCACGTCTGGTCGCTTATGAGGCGAGCTTTTTTGCAGATCATCGGCAAGCACCAGAGGATGGAGTGAAGTCAACACAGTGGAAGGAATTTATGATATGTCACGCTAATCTACTATACCAAAGAGAGCAAACAACGATACAGACTTACACACGTCGCCACAAAAAGCCTGTCGGGGACGACAGAGTTCAGGAGGAGGGACATGTGGAAGGGGAATCAAGCAAGAGAAGAAGAAGAAGAAGATCAAAGTAAAAAACTACTCAATAAACAATGAAAACCATAAAGTAAAAGAACCACCCTTTGCCCAAAGCCCCGCAGGGGCACGCATCAGGCAACAATGCTAAACATCCAGGTCTTGAGGATTGGAATTAAATATCAATCAGAACCAGGACATTTCATGGGAAGGACGGACGAGGGCCAGGAACTATCCATGAAGAAGTGCAAGAAGATATTTGGCAGGTAATAATCCTTCCGCTGGTAGCGTGCGTTGTCAACAAAGTAAACATGCTCAGAACAATACAACAGGGTCAGATGTGTGCAACCAGGACAAATCAGAAGACCAAAATCTAGAAAGAGGCAGAGGCTGAAAAGTTGAAGAGGGTGACTAAGAACAACACATTCCTAGTCACTGGTGGCATGCGTGGCAGCCCAACTGAATACAACAACCCAGATATGTGATATAAGGAATACCAAGGGGCAAAACAGAAGCAAAGGACATACCTCAAACAAAATAACAAATTCTCTGACAGTCCTCATCCCTTCTTCGACCGCTGGGTGCGTGTATTCATAACTCTTCAACAAGCTGAAGATAAGAAGTAAAGCCTCTCACGGGACGACAGAGACAAAGAGGGGGAGAGTGTTGCAGAGCAAAGAAGCACAAGACAAGAGCCTCAAAATTTTCAAATGAATGGGCATAATTTTTCTTCTTCAAAATCTTAGGAAATTCCCTCAAGCCTTGTAAATGCACTAGAGGAGTCCTCTAGTTGCATAATCCCAACTTGTTGTAAAATATCCTTTGTAAATTAGTAGGAAGTTCACTTTATAGTAATAAAGTGCCGGTCTCTTGTGTGAAAGGACCAAACTTAGGGCACATGTATATAAGTCACTTTGTGACTCTTTGTAGAGACTTTTTGCCATTGTGAAGAAAGAGCTCTTCTGAATTTCGAATTTGCCTCTTTCTTGCAGATTTCTATCTTCTCTTTGATCTTGTGTGTGTGTGTAATGCTTGAAATGTGTGTGTAGGACTGTTGTCTACCCCTCCCCACTGTTTTTGAGCTACTGTAGTGTGTGTGTGTGAGCTTGTAGGAGTTGTTTTTGAGCTACTGTAGTGTGTGTGTGAGTGTAGGTATTTCCTGCCATTCACTATTTTGGCCATTACTTGAAGCAAGGTTGTCAGAATCAAGTGAGACCACTTCCAATAGATGCGTCTTGTCAAGAGCTTTGAAATGAGTACCTATTCACTATATTCGGAGTTCAGAGCTGGGAGAAATCCTTGATTTACTGAAAACTACTGTAAGAGGCATCGCGACAGACACTTTCAGTCCTTCAGTGAGATCGAGTGGTGGTTTAGTCTTTTATCATACATATCAGCTGAACCACTTCATTTTCCATCATGTGTGCACATGTCTTCATACACTTGGTTAGGTCGTTCGATCGGATTGACATTTAAATGTGTGTTAATTTCCCACTATACGCACTTGTGTTGCAAATGAGGTTTATTCTCTTTGGCACAAGTCCTTGAGTCTTCTTGACTTAGGTACACATTCATTCTCTTCTTCTTCTATGACCTCACTAGGATCACATTCTTCCAACAAGGGCTGACACATGAACAATGAGATATCATAACCCTCCTCATCACAATGAGGTGTCCATTGTTCTTCATTGACTGCAATGTCCATGGTAGCTAAGATTTCCGCCCAACCATGAGGCTCAAATTCCTCATCTGGAAATATCATCGATGTATAGGCTGGGTCTTTGATTGGTCTATCTGCTGGGAGAGTTCCTTCTTCTCTTGCTTTTAGGCGCTTTTCCTCTTCCTCTGCGACCTTGCACATCCATAAGTGAGTATCTTCATGCAGCCAGGATGGATCAGGTGAACTTCTAGAATGCACGGAGATTGAATCTTCTTTCGCTTTGTGGATAGGATTCCACTGTAGGGGTGGTACATCTCTGAAGGTGTAATCCTTCAAATTGACCTTGGTGGTGACCCCTAAGTGTTGTAAGTACAAGGAGTTGGTTCCCCAATCCTGTACTATTTGCAGTTGTCGTAGGAAGGGTCTTCCTAGGATCATCTCATAGAAATTATTTTTCTCAAAGTCACATATAGCAAATGTATGTTCAAACTCTACACCACAAGTGGTTAGAGTTATCCCTTCAAGCAATCCTAGAGGTCTTTTAAAATGACCATCTGTCATTTGAAGCTTCATTCTAGTTGGTCTTAATGTGGGTTTGCCCCATCGCTTCCACAAGGAGGTGGTCGTAATAGCAACACCAGCACCTGAATCTACGATTGCTTTGGTTGTGTGACCTTGATATGTGATTGGAAGATAAGTATAACCTTCTTCACCTTCGCTCATGTCTCCTATTTTATCAAGAGGTATTTCTGGAACTTTTTGCTTAGAGCCCACTTTTGGCATATTGGAATCAAGTTCTGGAACTTGATCCTTCACATGATTCCATAACTCCGGTTTTGCTTTAAGCAGCTCTTCCACAGTGAGATGACACTGCACCTTACTATTCTTCACGACGTCAGTGTTTCTTGGAACGGCTGAGTCCTCATTCCTTACCAATATTGTGGGGGCTTTGATATGAAGAGATTCAGATTCCCATGGGCCTATGAATTGAGGAAACTCTTGTAAAGAATTAGATTCAAAATCTAATCTTTCATCTTCATGTTGCTCTGTTTGGTCTACATAGATAGACGGAATGTCTTGGGGAAATTGATCATGAAGATCATCAATCTCAGGAATAGGAGGGGTATTACCCTTCTCCTTGGCCCATTTTTCTTCTTGTATTTCCCGCAAGAACTCTTGAGAGTACTGTTGCATTGAAAGAGGTGTTCCCTCATCCATGGAATCAGGAACATAAGCTTTCCTTGGCGGGGGGCTTTCTCTTTCAATAATAGGTTGAGCCTGTGAAGGTAAAGAAACCTGGGGCTTGTTTACCAATTGCTCTAATCTTTCTAGTATGCCCTGGAAATGCAAATCTGATTTGATAGAGTTTGTCTGATTGAACTTTTGACTAGTCTCAAGCATAGCTTGAGCTACTTCTACCATTTTCATGCACATTTTTGTCCGTTCAATCTCTAAATCTGCTCTGTAACTCTTGTCTAGGTTTGCAGCTGTTGGCCCTTCTTGAAGGCGAGCCTGGTAGGCCTTGAACATCATGTCCAAGCCTTCTGGGGTTGGATATGCAAGAATAGACCCTGATTGCAGTCTATTTACAATGGTTGGTGGGTTGGAATGAGGTGGTGTGGATGGAGGTTTGGCATGAGAGGGGCTTTGAGATGAAATGTCTTCTATCTTTGTTTTGGTATCCCTTAGGATTTCTTCTAGTTCGGATATCTTTTTGTTCCACTTGCGATTAGCCTTCTCTCTGGTATCCTTCCAAGTTCTTGTTTTCCTCTTGCTAGGTTCTCCTGATTCACTTGACTCCGATTGTTCAGATGGCTTTGCTTGTTGAGCAGCCTATGCCCTAGTAACTGCCTGTACAAGAGCCACATTACTGCTACTTGAACTTGAATCCACCACTAAGCCTACCACATTGATGGGTGTAACCTTGGGTGCACTAGAGGGGTTTCTAGGACATTCTCTTGGGAGATGTTCCTTACCACACTCAGGACAAAAGCCTTGTATTGTGATGTTCTGTCCTTGTCTCGGAGCTGGTTGGTGGGGACATTCACGAATGAAATGGTCACCCTGACATCTAAAACATGGTCCTCTAGGGGCTTGTGGTCTTACTTGTCTCGCTTGGGGCCTGGGGTTGGGATTCGTATACAAGACATTGGAGTAGTCTAGTTCCCAATTTTGTTCCATAAGTGGCATCTCGTATTGATATGGAGAAATCTCACTTTGCTCAGGCGACTCTATGTAATAAGCATGTAGACTACCTTCATGGGAGTAGTCTGAACTATGAGCATGAGAGTCATTTTTTGAGACCAATGGGGTTAGTGGCACCAATGCTCTATTAGGGTTCTCCTCCACCATCGTATACTTAACTGGGATCACATTGGTAGGAGTTGGTGGTTGGTTTCCCAGGACTGGCTGTGGCGTGTTTGGTGCTTGATATTGCTACTGGTATTGAGGTTGGTATTGTTGTTGTGGCCTATAATATGGTTGTTGGTACTGGTTCTGATACCTACCCTGTTGGTAAGGTTGCTAATAATTTTGTCTAACAGCCTGCCTGTTATAGGGACAATCTTGAGCCGTATGGTTCGTGTATTTTCTCTCAATAGTGCAATATAGAGAATTAGGGTTTCCTTGGGGTTGAGCCATCATTGGGCAAACATTAGCCATGTGGTCTCCTCCACAGTTGTAACATCGTTTCAATGAGGTGAACCTTGGCATTTTTCTATTTTGAACTCCTAGCCTCTTGGCAACCTGCTCCGCTATCTCATCTATCTCATTGGAGGTTCTAGAGGTATGACTAGTAGAACTGTCAGAGTCCTTATAGAGTTTGGACAGTCCTAACTCCTCACCCAAGTTGTGCTCTATGTCAATGCATATCCACACACACTCTTCTATGGATCTAGGCTCTTTCAAGTACACATATGACCTTAACTTTGTGCTCAGTAAGCCATCTAAAAACAAGGCCACTTGTTTGGATGGTGTGGCAATTCTGGTGCATGGCATCTTTCTAAGTACTTTCTAAACCTTCTTCCTGCAAGTCGCACTATTTCTTGGGGTGTCTGCTTAAAGCTGTGGATCAAGGATGATGTGTTATGTCTGATACCACTCTTGGAAAACTCTACAATGAATTCTTATAGCAGTTGACCTATCTCTCGATAGTTGCGACTATTCAAGGGTTGAAACCAAGCTAAGGTAGTACCCTTAAGAGTCAAACCAAATGCCTCAAACTGAGGGAACAAGTCCTCAACCTGTTTAGCTCTTAACACTTGTTTGAACTCGGGCACATGATCATAAGGATCTCCTGACCCATCAAAATAGTTCTTCATTGTCTTAACTACTTGAGAGGGTCTAAGGGTTCTTGAGTGCTCTCGCGGTCTAGACAATGGGAAATCATGTTCGTCTCTTTGATGCCGATGTACGCGATGTCTCTCTCTTTCAGGTATGTCATTTTCAATTCTTGATCGGTCTCTACCCACTGTGTGTGCAAAGCTTACCTTAGGTCTCTCTCTAGTTCTTTCCCTCTGGGTTTCATGAGCCTTGGATGATCCGGATCCTTGGAGACTCTAGGAAACATTAGATCTTGGTGGAGGGAAAATTGATTCACCCTGCCAAGTGTATGCATGTCTATCCTGCTCTGTCACCAGGAACATTTTCTCAGATGTGTGATCTAGATAGACAACTTTCCCTGGTGTCTCCGGATCCTTAAACTCATAGATGGTGACTATAGGGCTCGGTTGATCTAGCTTGAATCTCCAAAAGGCTTCCTCCGTTTCTCTATTCAAGAATAGCTCTATGCTTTTGTTGTCTTGGGAAATCCATTCTGGAGTGATCGCTCTAGTCAAGACTGACTTACCTCTAGGGGTCTTGGGTTCTCGTCCTAGGTCTCCTTGCTCTAGGTCTCCTATCTCATTCTCAGGAATGATGTTTCCAAACTCATTTGTCCTGTCTGGTAAGTTGGTAACCACATACATGGTTCCTTCCTTATCAATGTATGCACCCTCTTCGAACTTGACCACTGGGTGTTCAAGTCCAAAGGGTTGGTCAAGATTTTTGAGTTGAACCACTGATCGTCTTAGCCCATCCTCATAGATGCGAGCACCTAATTGGTTGGTCCTGATATATTCCAATTGAGTCTTATAGGGACCTTCTGGTGTCTGTAAATAGGCAGTGCCTGAGCTACGTGTTGGTCTTTCCATGCTAAAAGACATTTCTGAGTCACTGGTTTCTGAACTTAGTGTGTAAGGATAACCACTAAGCTGTTGAGCCCAAGACTTGGTTGTATGGTTGACACTAGCCTCAGATGATCTAATGCTTTGTCTATCCTTGCCTAAGTGTCTGCCAGATCTCAGGTTCATAAGCCTTGGCTTCTAGTCCCAAAGTTCTCTTATATTGTTCAAAATCCTTTGGAACTCCTTGGTTTCCTAGTTTCCCTGAGGATCAACTTCAAAATACTTTATCTAATAATTCGTGTAGTCCCCATGAGCTTTCCAACAAAACCAAAATCACAGCAAACGGATTTCGTATGAGAAAGTTATGCCAGTTCAGGGTTCTGGGGGTTAAAACAGGGAAATAGGATCTCTCTGGGATTACTGCAAAACAGGCCATACACGATACTTGTCAAGTATCGTGATACTTGGAAGTAGACGATACACGATATCTCAACTAAACGATACACGACACTTGACATAGAAGTAAGTCCACGATACTCGATACTTAGGCCACACAATACACGATATTCAACCAACTAGACAGATCACGATACTTGATATCCAGCAAGTATCGTGGAAGGACCCTCACGATATTCGATATTGCACAAGTATCGCCAAGAGGAATCCCACGATACACGATACACGATATCAGTCGAGAGTTAGATTCACGATACTTGACACTATAGGTCACGATACACGATATCGGGTGCGTATCACGAAAAAAAATCACGATACACGATACTTGGAATTCCCACGATATTCGATATTCGTCAAGTATCATTTTCAGGTCTCCACGATACTCGATATGTGACCAATATCGCGAGAAATTTTTTGACGATACTCGATATCTACCAGGTATCGTGAAAGTTAACTCCACGATGCACGATACACGATACACGATACACGATAGGTATCGCGATCAGAAGTTCACGATATACGATACACGATATCTGTCTAGTATCACGAATGTTTGTCAATGATACACGATACACGATATGTGACCACTGCAAGTATCGTGATACTCGACCACAGGAGTTCACGATATCCAGATATCACGATACTTCAACCACGGGAGAACACAATACTTGGATTTTTTGGAGTCCAAATTCAAAAATTTATGCAACTATGAGTACCTTATGTATTCCTTGTCACTCCTATGTGTCTGTAGATGCCAAACCTCCCTTCAAAACCGCGATATTCCACTCACGATACTTGACGCAGGTGGTGTCACTTCACGAAAATGGCCGCTCGAATTCTTGGTGTTTTGAGAGTGTTTCAAGAGTCTTTCTTCAGCGATTTAGTTCTGCACCCCCCCTCTAAGCTTCTTGTTCGAAGCCACCCACGAACAACGAGGTGAATGTAATCTAAAAAATGGAAAAAACTGAGAAGATGAAGGTGGGTGGAGATGGTGACGGTGATGAAGATGAAGGAGAAGAGAAAATTAAAAACTGAACTGAGAATGGTGATTTTTTTACCTTTCAACGTCGCTATTCTACATCTTACCGTCACATGCTCGTCCTCCAAGCTCTCTCCCCGGCAACGGCGCCAAATTTAGTGTCACTATAGCACAATGGTGAGTACCAATGTGAGGAGATACACCTCATAAATGTCAATCCGTGGAGACGTGAGGACTAGTATGAAGACTATGAGCAAGTGATGGCACAAGTGCGTGAGTGAAAGCACACAAGCATGCACACACATACACACACACGCGCACAAGGTAAGAGCAAAGAGTGGAACAATGGAAAGCTTCGATTACAAAAGAAATCTCTTACTAAGCTCAAAACTACAACAAGCTGACCTCAAAAATGAGCTCTCCAGCCCTTTTTATAGTTTCTTGAGTGGTTTTGGCCCTGTCCAGACCTAGTGTCCAACCTAGTTAAAAAATAGGTTCCAGGGCTTATTTGGGGGCTCAAACGGAGTCTAAAAATTATAAAAATTGGTAGGATGGTAGTTCTAATACTCCTCAAGCTCGAGGACTCCTCAGCTTGAACAAAATGGAGTTAAGAAAATGGAAAATGGTATTTACAATGGTTTTTAGTGATGAAAATCACTATTTTCATAGGGATTTCTTCTGAAAATTGGACAGGTGCTTCTTGGAGCTCCCTACTTGCTCCTTCTTCTTGTGTGTCCACTTCCTTGATGCACTTCCATGCTTTGTCCTTGACCTTGAGCTTCAACAAGCCCACCACATTTCTTTATTGCTATCATAGTTTGTTGAAGGTTGGTGTGCAAGGAGCTTAGTGGAAGCTTATGACACTTGTATATGGCTTTGCTTTCCTATTGCACATATTTTTATGAGTGATTTATTAGATCCTTGGTTGATACTTGTATTCTTGTTTTTCTTTGTAGGTACATGATCTAGATTGGAGCCTCAGTTACACACTTGTTTGTCACGGTTATCATGCATTTCTTTAGACATATCCCTTTGGTTCCAATCAAGCTCAAACTCACTACTAGAGTAAGACTCACATGTGTGGTTGTGAGGTAGATGACCACTTCCTATAAAAGAAATATGACTTTTGAATAACTTCCATTGGCATAGGGTTTTGTTGGATCTCAATTGCATGTAATATGAAAATAGATGGTTTGCATTGAAAACCTTCAAGAGAGATAATATGCATGCATGTGCATCGTTCCCAAACTAAAAAAGGATATTCACCAGATGCACAAATTTCAAGAACAAGCTCGTAATTTTCTCAGCATGATGTGATGCCAAAGAGGGAAGTGTTTCGTTTTAGTGCTCACAAAAATATAATCTAAACTTCTCAATCCTATTAATCAGTCAATCAACCAATCAATAATGAAACCTTTATTCCCGTTTCAAAGATCTCTCAAGGTTGATGATGCAATTCTTTATGTCCTTTTTTCCTTGACGTTTATGTGCCTATATTGGGTACTCTTTGTTATATGTGTGTGCACAAGGCCAAAATGGGTTAGAGTGGTTTGAGATTGGGAAAGAATGAAGAATGAATGGGAAAGAGGTTGGGATGAATGGATGACTAAGAGAAACAGGTTATGATGTGGAGGTTTGGATTATGAGATGGAAGTGATGGGTTCAAGTGATGGTTTCTCTTTGATCCTAATATTGTCGACAAACACAAGTAGAGATCTTTCTTGGTGGGTTTTGAGTTTTGATGATCTTTCCCTCACCTAGATAATCGGCACTCTTGATATGGTAAGTATTCACTCTCAATAAAAGTAACTGTGTCCATTATGTGCATCCGACATGGATTCAATGATATGATTGGCTAGAGAATGAGAGAAACATGTACCTTTGATAGTGTTGTGGAAAGGATGAAGAGATACTTTCAATGTGTGTACTTGATGGTCTTGTGTGCACTTACAAAGTCTAAGATGCACCTCCGATCAAATAAGTGCATTTTTTATTGACTTCCCATGTGTGTTAACTTTTGCAATCTTACATTCTTAGAAGATACAAAATCCAAGTTGAATTGTGTCAATCAAATACTTAGAACTCACATTATGAGAAAAAAATTGATCAAGGCTAGGGTTCCTTTCCCAATGGATTAGAGACAACCACCTTTGATGGAGTGCACCTATGATGGTGTGCTTAACTATAGCCAAAGTGTGATTTTTGATACCATTGCCAAAGTGCTCCCAAAGTGTGCTTTTTGATACTATTGCCAAAGTGCTTGTCTTCACTATTGCTAGAGTGTGATACTATCGGAAAATTTTGTTCTCTACACTATTGCCAAAGTGTGCCTTTCAACACTATCAAAGTGTACTTTTTGATGTTATTTCCAAAGTGTGGCACTATCACCAAAGTGTGCTTCTCCACACTATCACAAAAATGCGATTTTCTACACTATCACCAAAGTGTGCTTTTTGACACTATCAACAAAATGTGTTTCTCTACACTATCACCAAAGTTTACTTTTATGCACTATTACTAAAATATGCTTTCGGCACTTTTATCAATTTGTGAAGAGTATACCTCGACATAATTTTAAGTCAAGTACTAGAAGTAAAACTTCACAATATGCTCAAAGAAGATTCTCTCGCTATCTAGTTTGTCAGTTTCCTCAAGCCACTAAGTCCTTAGCTTGACAATCCTTCCTTCCATGAAGGATGATCGTGAGTGCACAAGGATGATTACAAATGCAACCAAGAAGTAGATAAGTTTGTTCCTCCACTTTTTTTAAAATAAGGGAAGTTCGGCCAAGGCCTATTCTCCCGGACTTTCCTACTCTCCCAGAGTTGTATTAATTAAAAGAAAAGAAAAGTACAAGTGAAGGGGACAAGTGCCACATGGGATCCCCTGAATCCCACATAGCAGGGGTAGTTGTTACAAAGTTTAGATGGCATTACAAAGAAGGTTGATCACCCTCTCATTACCCTCGTGCGGGGCCCACTTGGGTTTAAGCTAGTTTGTTCCTCCACTTGCCTAGTTGCACATCACGATGTCATCAATGGCCAATAGAATGGAACACAATCACGATTGTAAACTCCTCCAAGCCCATGGATACCATATCCACGTTAGTGTGAAGAACTTATCGATGGTGTCAAGAACATAAACTTGCCGATTGTGTAAAGCACATGAACTTATCAATGGTGTCAAGAAACTTACCAATGGTTTCAAGAACATAAACTTGTCAATGGTATCAAGAAATTTGCAGATGGTATCAAGAACATGAACTTTCCTGTGGTATCAAGGAACTTGCAAATGTGTCAATGGTATCAAGAACATGAACTTTCCTATGGTATCAAGAAACTTGCAAATGTGTCAAAAACACAAACTTTTTGGTGGTGTTCAAGAGAGTGCCGATCTAGTTCTAGGGATGAATCACCAAAATAATTGTATCTCCTTTGTTAAAGATCCATTTTGTGGGTGCTATGGATCATTTTGAGGATCTCAATGAATGCAAAATTTTAAACAGGAAAAATCCAAAAGAAGTAATCTAAGAGCCTTGTATAGAGCTCACAAACTTGTAGAAATTCCACCTTCACTTGCTCCAATCACCTAAACAAGCATTTAATCATGAAAAAGTGCTTCAAAATGATACAAACATGATAGATAATACTTCCAAAAACTTCAAACAAGTGTCAGTCCCACAATAAAAAAATAGCTCTTGAAGAGAGATACATCCTAGAAAAATAAAAGAGTCTACTCTAAATTAGATCCTCTCTTGTGGATCTTTAAGAGAAGACTTCTTTCGCTTATAAAAAACTATTCCACAACTATATACAAATCTCCTTATCAACAAAAATACTTTGGGAAAACTCGAAAAAATTTATGTGACTACCACATTGTGTAAAAACTTTCATGAAACTCCATTATTGATCCTTTCTATGCATTGAATGTCACTTATGCTTGCTATCGTTTCATATATTATGCTCCCGTGCGACTATATATTGTGAAAATGGATGTCGTTAGATATCTTTATGAGATTGCTTCATGCTTGTATCAATGGAATCCTTAAAATTTATGTATAAGATAATTTAAGTCAAGTATTTGACATCATCAAAACTTTCCATTCATATATTTATTGATTGAATACCTATTTTATCATGAAATTCTTCCACATTACTAGTCTCCATCTTCTATCTAAAGGATATTCACTTAAAAATTACACTTTCATTTTTCATGTTCTTGCACACACATATTTCAATAACTATGATATTGTCCTATTCTTAACTTTAGAAGTGAAGCTTTTACCATCATACCATTGTACTACTCTTATGATCATATTTTGTGATGAGAGAGGGATTACAACCACCACCCAAAAGAGAGATGAATTTCCTTCCAAACCTAATGCCTCTTTATATAGATCTCTCCAAGTTTTTACTAGCTCAAGCAGGTTGATACTATGTTGCATAGTGGTGGATCAAGGTGAGCATTCATCACCAAATGTTTCCCACATAACTACATGTAATTACATGTGTGCCAAGTTTCTTACTCCAGTCTCCCTGCTCCTTAGGAGAATCCAAGATCTACCACCAGAGGCTTCAATACTCTAATGACTAGGCCACACAAAATTACATGCTTTAGGGAGCACATGGACTTATAATTAATTCCAACTTAAAAAGTTTGAGCCTATATAGGATGGACAAATTGATGTCCAATTTAAGATCCATCTCAACCAACTAGAGACATTATTGTCCTAAAAGAGTAGAGCTATAAACGCATATCCTTGAGCCCATGATCCATAAAATATGGAGGGTATTTTCATCTTTTTGGCATGACTCACCTCTTATTCAAATACAGAAGAGGGGAGTCTACTTTTACTAGAACTCATGCATTCAAAAACACTATTAGGTCCTTACCCAAATGTTTTGAAAACACTACTATGCTTTGCACTTGATAAGTAGTATCCAGTGCAAATTATGAAAAGAATAACAAGAGTGGACCAAAAAATATCTGTACCAAATTCATTATTTTCGCTATATTCTATTTGGGAACTAACATGTGGAGTGGGTGGATACACATTAAATTCACTCGAATTCGGTTTGGAAAATGAAGTGAAACTTTGGTTGACCAAAACATCTAACTTAGATGTTTTTACCATGTCCAATTTTAACCAGCATTCATCGGCTTATTTCCTAATTGGAGGACTATTGTGTCCAACTAGGGTTTAATGTCTTGGGTAGGTTTTAAGAAAAAGTAGTGCTTACACCTTGGGACAAATTTTACTTCAATGAGACCCAAGAAAATCCTAAGTGCATTTTGTCCAACAGAGGATACGTTTCTCAAAAGAAGTTAACTTTAAATCTATGAACAATCCTCACTCTATTGTCCTCAACTCTTTTAGTGAACAATAAAACCCAACTTGATTCATTATAGTCTATCTATAAGAACCTGCTTAAAGCTTACTCAAATGAATGATTCATCTTGTAATAATTAACAAAAAAACATTTTTTATGATTGAATAGATGTGCATAGAACATCTATCTGTGACATTTAATTTAGTCATTGATAAACCTCATCTTTGTAGAAATGAGAAAGATACTCAATCACAATCAAGTTTGAAGATTTGAGAGCAAAAAGAAAGAATCAAAATTGCATATAAACGATTTAAACATGTAAGAAAATTAGATTGATTCTAGTCAAACTTTAGAGACGTAAGACCTTAAACCCTCATAGGTCTGTTCAATTCAAATTCTTGTTGCATTTTATCCATCTTTAAGAGGATTCAATCAGATTCTCAAAAAAGATTCTTGGAGTGAAGTTAAAGCAACATCCAACCACTCGATACTATCATGTAATTAAACATCAGTGTGTTGGCCCACCCACCATACTTCTATGTTTCGTCTTTACTTAAACACTAAATCACTTATCCTAATATATTCATGAACTTTTGGTTGTATTTGGGTAAGCTCATGGACCAACTCAGGTCCAACACTTCGAGTGCTTTACATTCCCAAAGGATATGTTCATCCTTGGATATGGTGGGAGAAGTAGTTTGACTCACGAAATAAAAAAATAATTTTCTATTTCATTTAATTTATTTTCTTTAGGAACTATTGCAACTCCTAAGGCTAAATTATCTAGGGTTCATCATCACATGAAAATTTGTTAAATGAAACAACAAAAACAATTTCAAAATCTTTGGAGAAGTTGATTTCAAAGTTTCATAATTCCTAGACTCTCCACCATTCTTATAGGTGCAAAGTGAACTTGGTACATACTTATTGAACTTAAAGATCAATTAGTGTTTAAGTTCAAATACTTATGTTTGAGTTACATTATTCTCTTGGATGCAATCAAGTGAGATCTCTGTATCAAAGTGTTGATTGAACTTTGAAACTTTCTTGAGGTACCATCCTACTTAGGATGCATAAAAAAATACACAAGGAAGAGTTAAATCTCTTTAAAACTTTTTCAAATGATTTTATCTAAGTATCTCAAATATTTAGAATAATCATTAATTACTCTAGGTTCTCACGCCTTCACTTGCACTCAAAAAATTATTTTACTACCCAACCTTCCATTCATATTCACCACTTCTCCTCCTAAACATACTTAACATAGTATAACTTTTCCTTCAACACACATATAAAAACATAAAAGAAGTATTAAGAGTATAGATGGCATATAAACAAAAAGAGACAACCAAGTAATCAGGAAACAAGAAGAGGGCTGTATTCAATTAGGGGAGGGTTGTATGATTACTTTGGAAAAAACTTGAAATGTACAAATTCCATAATTGTTGGACACTATTAAAATAATGAACTCTGTAGCTACATGAACAATTGGGAAAGTAGGTACTTTGAAGGGATTGATTGAGTAAAAAGGAAAATCAAGGATCATGTGTAAATTTTGGAAGTTTCTACTTGAAATTCAAAAGCTTTGAAGTGTTTGATGACCATTTGTTTGATTGAAGAGAAAACATTGTTTTCAAATATTTATTGAAACATGAAACTTTGAATGATTGTTTGGAGAAATTGCATTCCAATTAGTTGATTGGAATGCATTTCAAACATGTCATTGTTGAGAGAACAAAAGCACACTTGGTTTTTATTCTAAATTGATTATTGTATGCAAGATAAATTTGTGTTAGAATGTTTGAAATAGACATTGGAATTGTATTGGCACTTGGAAAAGTGGGAGGTAAAACCTTGTCTAAGTTTTTTTGCATGGATGTGAAATTGGCCTTCTTTCTTTTGAATCACACCAAAACCATTGTACATGCACCTTAGATCTGGCAAGACCCTACAAAAATGTAACTCCACTCTGTTGGGAGGAGTAACTTACACCCTAGGCCTTATAAGGAATCTCATCTAGTAGCAAGTAAGAACTTGATTGGAATCAAATGTCAACCTTAGAAGTCACCCCAAACATCAACCTATAGATTATAATAAGCAACCTCAACAACAACAACAACAACAACAACACCAACAATAGTACCAATAACCACAATATCAATAGAGAAAAAATTAGTGACCTACCCATATGTATGCACATAGAGATGGATATGGAAATCCTTGTGACCAACAATCATACTACAAAGATACATATTACAATCGTCCTAGGTACAATCAAGGAAACCAAGAGCCAACGAGGTCTCTTGTAGACCAACAACCACTTCCTCCTAACAATTTTGCTCCTATCAAATATGTAGAAGAGAACACCTAAATAGATATCATACCTATGGAAATAACAATGCTAGAAACAAGTTCTAGATATTTAGAGCCTTAGCTTGAAGATATAAATGAGTATCCAAGAGATACATATAGTGAAATACAATGGTATCATGAAGGGACATATTGCCCTCCAAACGTTACTGATAATTCAAATTGGATTGATAGAAGCCGAAGTGCAAAGACAACAATACACTAAAAGTGTACCATCTTAAAGGTCCATGCCACCATTTGGCGATGAACACTCCTTGAAAGATTGTCCAAAACCCTCTAGAGCCTTCACTTGGAAGATTGAAGGCTACTGTGAAGATTGTGGCAAATACCATTTAATTAAAGATTTCCTATAGAATCCACAAAATATTGCTCACATATCGATTAAAATGGTGGAAATTATTGGAAGTGAAGTGAGGTTGAAGGAAAAGTCTCTTCAAGATGTGATACATGCCTAAGCTAAGCAGCAAGATGTGGGGCAATCCAATGAATAAGATGATTTATTTTCTCCCTATATATGGAAAAACTAAACTTCACTCTCTGATGGATATCTCTGAGAATATAAATCCTTTGAATGAGATATTTGGTACAAAGAACGTAAATGCAAAGATCTTTCCAAGAAGATAAAAACCAAGAAATTTAGAAAAGTTTTGGTTGGGAAACTTAACTGACCAAAATAGACTACCTGTCTACACAGGTATGCTGAAAAATTGGACTTCCCTCTTTGACTGATATCTCCCAGAATATATAAGCTTTGAAGGAGACATTTGAGATAGAAAAATTATACAAGATAAGCTTGTCAATGAGTGTTTAAATTCAAGAAATGGTTACATATACATTACGATATGAGCTTCACAACATAGCTATGTACAAAATGATGTGTGGCTAGAAGGAGTCGATGGGAAGACAAAATGACAAAATGACTAGATCTGACTATTGGGAGCTCTGCCTCTTTCTCTCCTTGTTTAGAACATGCTTCCACTCCACTTTTACAACCAATGAGCATGTGAAGAAGTTTTTGCCTCCTTCTGAACTCGCCACTTTGCCTGCTACATGCCACTGACTACAAGGCAAATATTTCATCTTTTACTCATCATGAATTTTGACTAGACTTTTTATTTTCTTTTTTTCTTTTCCCCTCTTTTCCTTTATCTTTATATTTGGTAAATTTATCCGAGCATAGGTCATATGAAAATGAGCTTGTACATTTATCTTCAACACTCCCCCTCAAGCTCATTTGGGAGTTATCTTCAACCATGTCCTGCAAATTGATCACATCCTTGAAACCTTTGAGTTTAGAAGCATCCAAGAACTTTTTAAACATATTTGCAACTTGCTCTTTGGTTCTGATGAACTTTATCTCCACATCTTTGCTCAATACCTTCTCCATTACATTATGGTAGTGGACCTCTATGTGCTTGCTCCTTGCATGAAACATAGGATTGCTTGCCAAGTAAATACTTGACATGTGATCACCGTATATAGGGATGGTGTTAGCTCAGAAAATGGTTGGTTTTGATGCACTAATGTGGTTCTATTTGGCAGGAAAATGCGTTTGATTTCAGGTATCTGAAGAGTGGAATTGACGATTGATGAGAAGTATTTGGAGTGTGTAGGGCCTCTCCTACGGTGCATTTGAAGGGAGTTACTGATGCCTGATGACGTGTCTTTAATACAAGTTGTTGTGCACAAAGGAAGGCGACTCATTGGTGATTGTGGAGATTATTAGAGACATCTCGGGGTTCAATTGCTGCATCATCAGGTAGCTGAAGATGGGTCCGAGTCGAATGCTGTCGTTGGGAGCACACTTATTAAGAACATAGATGGCTCCAACATTATGTGAAAATGTGTCAAGATGGTATTAGAATGGACAGATTATTGGTCTCCTATGCGTTGAAAGCTGTGGGGATAAGGGCCTTATCAAAAAAGGAGAGGAGCAAAGTCATCTCACTCTCTCTCCCTCTCGTTTTTTTTCGCCACGAACAGAATAGGGAGGGGGGGCTTTTTTCGGCAGCAGCGACCTGGGCAGCAGAGGCCAGAGGTGCAACAGAGAAAGGAGAGGCGCCATGAAGTCACCGTTTTTCCAATGAAGGCTCGTAAGGAGGCGGAGAGAGGGTTTTCCTTCTGATCACTAGAAGGGGAAAGCTAATCCATAGAGAGACGGGCGAGGATTCATTAGGGAAGGTGCATCCGTGTTCTGAAGGGAGCAGCATGTGAATAGAAAGGTCGAAGGTAGAACGCAGTTTTCACAAGGAGTACAAAAGAAAAGTAAAGACCGAAGATGGTTAATGGAGAAAAAGGGCCGCATGAAGGAAATTTTGTGATGTATGATTCCGAATGACTTATGATTTACGATGTGGGTTATTGGAAGAATGGCGCTGAGAGAGGAAAAAGTCAGTAAGCATCACAGATAACGAACCTGTGTGTGTGGCTATTTATAAGGGTGAAGCTATGTGAAGAAAAGCTGAAAGTAAAGGAAGAAGATCATCAAGGATGAGTTGATTAATTTGGATTGCGGAGATCGATACATGCTGCACATCGTTAGTTCAATAAGGGAGGGCATATGCAACAGCTCATGGTTTGGCATCAACAGTACATGAACAACTATGCGAGCAAAGTGAAGCTGGACTCAAACAATTCTGTATGACTTAGCTCACAATCAAAACACACGGTTCAGATTGTCTTACTGCTACAAGTTGTGCGGAGAAGTGTTGTTTCATTTATGATATGTCCATACCTTCTTTATCTGAATATTGCATTGGGAAATATGACGCGAGCAAAGCTTTTGACAACAAAGATGTACCATGACTGAACAAATGCGTACATGTTTCAATTCTCAAAGCCATAACTATTGTGTAGCGGAGATGTAGTAAAAGGAAGTTGAAGCATCTGTTAGCGTTGGCTGCTGACATGAAAGGAGGGTGATGGCGGTGCAAAATAGCTAAATCAGGTCCTGTCATGTCATTCCCTTCACGTTCCCATGCGTTCAGCTTCAAAAATTCAAAAATGTTGGATTGACTGTTATCTGGTAGGAATTGAAATCGTAGACCTTATGAAGTGTCATGGTTAGTTTTTTTTAGTACAGTAAATGATGTGTTGTGAACGTTTTTCTTTTCCCTTTGTAATTATCTCTTTAGTACACACGACATCCTTTGCATAAAAAAAAGAAAAAGTGAGTGGAAAAGGAAAGAGGGAATATGTTACTGTTGTTTGGTGCCATGCCCGTGTAAATGCTCTTTTAGCTGTACTGCACAAGTTCAAATTCTTATTGCATGAGTAAGGGCATTTCAGAGGCAGTGGTTGATCCATGAGCAAGAGATGTGTGATGTGGTTGACTCTTCATGCAAATCCTATTGGAGTCATAGTATCTGACAGGAATGGTAGTCTTAGGGAGTGTGTGTGGGATTCTCCAATAGTCTTGCTGTGTAATTGATCAGTAAGGGACCAATTTGTTTGCATAAAAGATTTAAACACTATTGTGTTCCATCATGTTCATTGGAGATGAATGAATCATAACAGCACCCTATGCTACTTCTATGCTGTTCAAGATGCCTCCTTCGCCAAGTTGAAAGAAATTGTTTCCATGCTAAAACTGGTTGTTACTTTTGTTTGTGATGATTGCACATGTGCTGTTGTGTTTTTTGGATGTATGAGTATTTTGGGTGAGTTGTGTGAGAAAGTCGAATGAGGTGAGAGTTGTGCGGCGTGTGAGCGAGTGCATAGTGATCGAATGAGCATGTGAGATGGAATGCATGTGTGTGCACAAAACGGGTGTGAAGGAGTGAGAAAGAGTGCATGAGAGGAAGAGGGATAGAGTAAATGAAATAAGGAAGTGTGGGTGAGAAAAGGCTGCGATCACGAGAAGTAGTCATTGGGAGTTTGGTTTTAGGTTGTGGTCGGATTCAAGTCTCCATGTCTACATTTGAGCATTGTTGAATGACCTAGAGGAAACGAAAGTGGCATAATCCAAGGAAAAAAGAGTGAACCCAAAGCATGTGTAAGGAGATTTCCCTCGGGTTTAGGAACCCAACATTTTGGTGCGTTTGCCGGGAAGCATTTGAACTAGTACATATACAAAGGAAGGACTCCTCGAGGGATAATTATGGGCTCCAGGTGATCCAATTGGACAGATTCCGAGGGATTTGAACCAAAAAAAGTCTCGTAGAATCACTTTTTCCTGGGCGTAAGAACTAAACATTTTGGTGCGTCTGTCGGGAACATATGAGCTAGTGCATAGACATAGGGAGAATCCATTGCGAGATAATTGTGGGCTCTAGGTAATCCAAGTGGACCGATTGCGAGGGGTTTGCGCAAAATAAAGGCTTCCACAATCATCTTTTCCTTGGGCTTAGGAACCTATCATTTTGGTGCGTTTGCCGGGAACATATGAGCTAGTGCATAGACATAGGAAGAATCCATTGCGAGATAATTGTGGGCTCTAGGTAATCCAAGTGGACCGATTGCGAGGGGTTTGCACAAAATAAAGGCTTCCACAATCATCTTTTCCTTGGGCTTAGGAACCTATCATTTTGGTGCGTCTGCCGGGAAAAGCTTGGCACGTCTCTATAAGAGAGTGCCATAGGTTCGCCTAGCGCCACATGTTGGCCGAGCTTGCGGACCCCAAGATCTAGTACATGAGCGAGGGGAGCTCATCGTCAGGAGCAACACAAACTCAAAGAGAGGAACGCGCTCAGAGAAGAGCCCTTGAAAGAGAAAGGAGAAGGTGGGAACCGCCAAGTGAGTGGACCTCGATTGGCTCGAAGAAATCAGTCAAAAACGTGTACTCCCGTAGGAGAGTCGCGAATCAAGTGCGGAAGTTTGAAGGAGGGATCCTGAGGCCACGTGCATTAAATTTCTGGGATCAAAGTGATATCGACATAACACCTCTGTTCGAAATGGCTCAGTGGATTTCGGTTCACTTGGGGGACTTCACCAAGTTTTCAGGTACTTGGGACGAAGATCCGGATAGTTTTATCCAGTTGTTTGAGGTTACCTGTGAGGCCAATGATGTAGTTGACCAGGATCAAAGGTTGAGAATTTTTCCGGCTATTCTCCGTGATGAGGCAGCCAATTGGTATGGGAATTTGACACCACAAGAGCGTGGAACTTATCAAATGCTCAAGGAATCCTTCTTGGCAAAGTTTCGACGGCAAGGCTTCCAAGATAGATTGGCCCAACAGATGGATTACTTGCGACAAGGAGTCAATGAGAGCATCGATAACTACATTCAAAGAATGGAAACGTTGGTAAGAAAGATGGGCGCGAATGCCCCGAACGATGAGACATTGAAACGAAGATTCATTTTGGGATTGAGAGATCCTACGGCACAGCAGCATATCAGCCTGACAAGACCTGCAACTTTAATGGATGCTAAGGAACAAGCAAGGCTTTGGGAGGAAGTACAATTATGTCAACAGAGGAAGATGGAGCTCTTATACGAGCCAATGGGAGGCCCAGGAAATATACCGATGAAAGATCCTGGCCAAGGAAGTCCCGCATTGACGACCCCAGCTTTTGTAACCGCCACTAGCACGCCAGGCGAGGTAAAGCCTGCGCTAACTGAAGAACAAATATTGGAATTGGTCACACAAGCTATAAAAGCTGCCACAATGACTCAGGAAACATATACAGTAAAACTAGAGGTAACTACAAACCCGAATCAAGTGTTTAGATCGAACACATGGTGTGGAAAGTGTCAAGGTTACGGCCATTTGGCTTCAGAATGCCCTACAGTCTCGAGAGTATTCACAGATAGATCACCACCTAGGATGCGTTGTACTTTTTGTGGAAGAACAAATCACACGGAGGACCGATGTTACAACAAGAGAGCCTATGAAGAGAGGACCATGAAATCAGGAGATACAAGAGAAAGACCTTACACGGGATTGCCCGCTCAAAGTGTCCCACCTACATCTCGTTGGGAAAACAGACCGACTTATGGATATGGTGCTCAGGGTCAAGGAGGAGACTATCCAAGAGGAGCCGCACGTGATCAAAGAAGAGATGGTCCAATCCAGTGTTGGAGGTGCCATGGCTTTGGCCATACTCAATCTAGATGTCCAAACGAAAAGAAACCAATTGATTACACCCCACTATGTAGGTACTGTAGTGGTGAGGGCCACTTTGATGAAGATTTTCCAAAACGAAGGGCTGCCACCGGCAAGGAAAAAGGACCAATAGGGTCCTCGAATTATGTTGATACTCAGATGCATTCCACAACAAGAGCTCAAGAGCACGTCCCTACAATCGGAGTAGTGTTCAAGACACCGAACCCTCAAGAAGGCTCTAGCTCGTCGATGCACTTTGTGGATGCTTACGAGGCAAAGAAACCACACAAAGATCCAACTGTGGCAATAGTCACAAGGACTCAAGAGTATTCGAAGAAGAATCCAGGAGGCGAAGGTGAAGAAGGGATTCAAGAGAAGATCGTTGAGCGTGAAGAGGTAGAAAACCAAGTTGGAGGATTTGTTGAGCAGCAAGAGCTTGAGGATGGGGAAGAGATTGAGATTCTTCCACCAGTGACCAAGGAGTTTGTGCCGGGCATAGCACCATTCCCTGAAAGACTGAGGGCTCTGAAGTGTAGAAAGGAAAGACAAAGTTCGGAGGAAGTGGACATCGTAAAGCTGCTCGCTCACACGGAAGTCACGCTAGATATTGGCACATTGCTAAAATGTTCACCTGCTTATAGGAAACAATTCTACAACGAATATATTAAGAAGCCGAGGAAAGCTCGAGATAAAAAGAGACAAGATAAGGATGTTCAAGGGATCATTCAAAGCATTACGACGCAAATTGATTCAAATGCTCCAGCTGTGACGGTCGAGATTAAAGGATATGCAGTCCCCGGTGCTCAGTTAGATAGTGGAGCCGCAGTCAACCTTATGACTGAGTTCATGATGAAAGCTTTGGGCCTCAACCACATGGAAGAGACGCCGATGTCTTTGAGA
This sequence comes from Ceratopteris richardii, assembly GCA_020310875.1. Lineage (NCBI taxonomy): Eukaryota > Viridiplantae > Streptophyta > Polypodiopsida > Polypodiales > Pteridaceae > Ceratopteris > Ceratopteris richardii. The sequence continues at coordinate 33,676,815 of CM035408.1, read as the reverse complement.
ATGGCAGATCAAACACAAGTGAAGCCTGCGGGCCTTTTGAAGAATGTAAGCACAGTTGTGGGCGGTCTAGAGTTTAAGGTTGATTATCTGATAGTAAGACCAAGGACCTCAGAGGCTACTTTCTCGATCCTACTTGGACGGCCATGGCTGGTGCAAGCCAAGTGTGTGCATGACTGGCGCACAGGTTTTATTTCAATAGGGCCAAAGTCTGATCGGATTCAATTGCAAGTATCCCCACCCTCGAGCAACAAGAAGAAGACAATAATAGTCGACGAGATGGAAAAGAAAGAAAAGGAGAAAGCAAGGCAAGAGATTGCACGAGCTAGGTTTTCTTTGAACACGGACACCTACAAGAATCTGCTCCAAGACGGGTTCAACTTGCAGCTCTTTAAGAATCAAGACACGAAGATGGGAGAATATCAAAATCCATTGCTCTATAACGACGATTCAGACCAGGAGTTGCTGGGATGGTTGACACATACAAGTGAATTTGAGTGCTACATGTTGAGTATAGACGCAAAGGAAAATAAATCTACTCAATCCCTGGAGAAGGGAACTTCAAAAGAAGAGTTGAAACTGGAGTTAGCTCCGACAATGGAAGTGCAACAGTTGAGAGAAAGAGTTAGAATGCTAGAAGCAAAGATTCTAAGGAGAAGTCGAGAATTGGAAAAGGAGCGAAGAGTAAGTCTAAAGTGTCGGAAGCCATTGCAAAAGCTGAACTAAAGAAATTAGGTTCAATCGAAAGAGAACAAACCAATGATTTACTGGCCAACCACGCACGCGTGATCGGAGAGCACACTCCAATCACAGTGTCATCAAGGAATAAGGAATATTCGCGAGAAGCTCGGTTGGAAAAATGGGAAGTTTTTCCAGAAAAGTTCTTGAGTGTGGGGGCAGAGCTACCAGATGAAGTACGAGATTGTATTAAGTTGACACTCAAAAATTTCGGCAAGGCCTTTGCATGGTCATACAGTGATCTGAGAGGAATTGATCCCCGAATCTGCCAACATTATATAGACTTGGAAGAAGGCACACGACCAATATGTCAACGACTTAGGCGGAAAAATCCAGTCTACTCGGAATTGATCAAGTTAGAATTGACCAAATTATTGGAAGCAGGATTCATATATCTCATCGCATCTAGCGAGTGGGTATCACCAATTGTAGTTGTTCCGAAGAAAAATAAGAAAATCCGTATTTGCATAGATTATCGAAAGCTGAACGAGCGCACGAAGAAGGATCATTTCCCCTTGCCCTTTACTGATCAAATCTTGGACAGAGTGGCTGGCCATAAATTGTACTCATTTTTGGATGGTTTTAGTGGATACAACCAGATCCAAATCCATGAAGAGGATCAATCAAAAACTACTTTCACGACAGAGTGGGGTACGTACGCATATCGTGTGATGCCATTTGGATTATGCAATGCACCGGCCACATTCCAGAGGGCAATGATAGCTGCATATCAAGACTACTTGCAGGATTGGATGGAGATATTTCTCGATGACTTTGCGATCAGAGGTGACGATGAAAACATGATGGAGAGGATCGAAGCTATTTTAAAAAGAAGCATTGAAAAGGGCATTGCATTAAATCCTGAAAAGTGTACATTTGGAGTACGAAGAGGATTGCTTTTGGGACATGTTATTTCCGAAAAAGGAATCGCGGTTGACGAGGATAAAGTAGAAAAAATTGGACAACTTCCACCGCCTCAAAACTTGCGGCAACTCAGAGGATTCTTGGGGCATGCGAATTATTATCGACGTTTTATATTAAATTTTGCATCCTTAGCGGCACCACTGACGAATCTTTTGAGGAAGGACTAACAATACCAATGGACTGGAGAGTGTCAAGTTGCATTCGACTCGATCAAGGAGAGATTGATAAATGCACCAATCTTGGTAGCACCCGATTGGACGAAAGAATTCCATGTGCATACCGACGCTTCTCATACTGCGGTTGGAGCAGTGCTATGCCAAGCCGATGAAAAGAAGTTGGACCACCCGATTTATTATGCAAGTTGCAATTTGAATAGCACTGAGAGGAACTACACGACTCCAGAGAAGGAATGCCTCTCGATGATCTTTGCGGTAAACAAGTATCGGCATTACTTGATGGGAAAGCATTTCACATTTTATGTGGATCATGAAGCCCTTAAGTACATCATTAATAAACCAGAGTTATCAGGGCGATTGATGAGGTGGATACTACTTCTCCAAGAATTTGAGTTCACAGTGGTAACCAAACCAGGCAAAGCGCATATATTGGTTGACCATTTATCTCGAATTGTTAATGAGGAGCCAATCTCTGGTGTGCCCGACGATGCTCCTGATGGACATCTATTCCAGGTTGATGCTAAAGTACCTTGGTATGCCGACTTGGTGAACTTCTTATGCACCACTAAATATCCGCCAGGAGCAAGCAAGAGAGAGAAGCAAAAACTGTTAGCATTGGCGAAGCACCATAGCATCATTGGGGGGCAGCTCTATCGATATTTTGTACATGAAAGCGTTTATCGGAGGTGTCTCGAGGAAGAAGAAGCAGCCCTAGTTTTGAGGGCATTGCATGACGAACCCTGCGGTGGGCATTTTGCTGGTGAATTGACGGCAAGAAAGATTTTATTGACTGGGTATTGGTGGCCAACGCTGTTCAAAGACTCTCATGCATACTGTAAGAAATGCGACAGATGCCAAAGAATGGGCAAACCCACATTAGCACATGCTGCTCCTCTCACGCCGGTGCTCGCTCTTAAGCCCTTTGAGAAGTGGGGAATTGATTTTGTGGGGCCTATTGATCCTCCCTCATGTCGAAGATCCAATAGGTATATCTTGGTCTGTACTGACTATGTTACCAAGTGGGTAGAAGCCAAAGCTCTGAAGACTGACCGAGTTATTGATGTAGCTAAATTTTTGTAAGAACAAATCATCACTCGATTCGGATGCCCGTTGGAAATAGTAAGTGATAGAGGAACCCATTTTGTCAACGAACTGATCGAAGAATTAATGGAATTATATAAGATCAAACATAGAAAAAGCACTCCATATTACCCGAGGGCAAATGGACAAGTGGAGGTCACCAACAAGGTGCTGGAACAGATTCTGACAAAGACAGTAGCTGTGCATAGGAGAGACTGGGATGAGAGACTTTTGGAAGCATTGTGGGTGTATAGAACATCCTACCGAGTGACGACAAAGAGCACTCCGTTCTCCCTAGTATATGGCGAGGAAGCCATCTTTCCCATCGAAAAAGAAGTGTCGACATTAAGAGTGGCCATCGAGGCCAGGCTGGGAGAAGAAGAGTCATTGAAGGAAAGGTACATACAACTGGTCAAGCTGGAAGAAAAGAGACTCATCGCACAACAAAGTTTGGAAGCTATTCAGAAGAGACGTAAGGAGAGGCATGATAAGAATCTCAAGACCTATGTGATTCAAGAAGGGGATTTGGTGCTAGTTTATGATAGTAAATATTATAAATTCCCGGGGAAGTTACAAACAAGATGGGCAGGACCGTTTAAGGTGGTGGAACTCAACTCTAATGGTTCCATGCAAATTCAAGATTTAGGAGAAGAATATGCTCCCGTGAAGATTAACGCGCTTAGAGTTAAACCATATTTCAAGTGATATTAGGACGGGAGAAGCTAGACGAGATCCAAACGGAATGACGAAGTAGACTCCTTGTACATACATGTATAGTTATATATATATATATATATATATATGCGCATATGTAAGCTATGATTTGTGTGTCATAAATATTCTTCCTTGCTAGCCCAAGAATTTTGGACTTCTAATTAATTTTCTTGTGTTGCGCAGAGACTGTTAGGAGCTAAGTAACAAAATGGCAGATCAAATAACGCAACTCTACTTGTACGAGCTAAGGATATATTTCTCGGACCAAACATTCGCCCGCATGGACATAGATGTCGACGACTTTGAGACGGAATACGATGTTGAGGAAGCGCATTGGCTGGTATGCTTTATAAACCAGGGTTTGGGTGTTGCATTTTATATTGAGTGTTTTGAGGAATACCTGACTCGACATGTAGGATGGGCAGGAGATCGATATTACTATTTCGATCCTTCGAGGGAAATGCCTAACAAGGAAAACGATATCACGTGGGCTTGGGCAGATGTGTTGACGATAGGAAGTGATGACGGAGCTCCTGAAGTTGAGCCTGACTCGCCCTAGGGAAGTTGTCAGGATACGAGTACGATGTGAGACTACATGAGACATCCCAGAGACTCACATTCTAGATCGTCTAAGGATAGGTACAGGAGGGACTAAGGCATAGCCGGCTGTAGTTACCTAGTGAAAAGTCAAATCGATGAATACATATGTAGTGTCTGTAATTGAGAGAATGGAGTGAAGAGGTGGTTGATCTGTCAAAGGCTAGAGTGTCTGTGTTTGCATGTACGTGTGGGAACAGTGGGAAAAATCCCTTTCTTCCTCTCCCTAATTCTCAGGACTTGGGTGAATTAATTAACTAAAAAAAAAAACGAAGAGAAAGAAAAGAAAAAGAATGTGTGTTGTTGTGATCGTACCAATGCGCTATGGTGGGCTAGTAGGTGGGTGGATTTATCTTAGCCGGGTGGTTAGGACCACGAGCCGCAGCTAGTTTCGCCATAGGCTTGGGATATATATGTTTGTGTCTTAGCTACGCGCCATAACGGGTTGGTAGGTAAGTGGAGCCATCGTGGCTGGGTAGTCACGACCATGAGCCGCACCCAGCTTCGTTATGGGCTAGCTGATATATGTTATGTGTTATCATTGTGTGTTTGTGTGTTGTGTGCTGCATTGCATTGGTAGATGGGTGGAATCAACCTGATCGGGTGGTCAGGTCCACGAATCGCATCCAGTGACAATGTAGGCCAACGTGTGATTAAAATAAAATTTACCCATGAAATTATTCCCCACTCCTGAGGGGGAGAGAGAGAGAGAGGAGAGGGCGATGATCGCCTGGAAGGGAACGTTATTTGCTTGTGTGATTGGTATGTGATGGCTTGCGACAGATCAGCTCACTTTGAATCAACATTCTTGAAGGCACAGATATTCTATATGTACTTATGGATGAGGCTTTAGCGAGGTAATGCAACGGGTTTGCTTTATAACTTCTGTGCTCTATCTGAGGGTTTTTCTGGTATGTGGGACACTCTAGGTTTTTATGTAGGTCTTGACTTGTACTCGAGTCCCGATAGCTTTTGTAGGACGACGATGGAGATTCTTCGGAAGTGTCTGGTCATGGAATAATTGTACATAGCGAATAGTAGGTGCAATAATGGGGTATGCATTTTGGGTATGTTGCATCTCCGATTGAATTCATTTCAGTTGTTGTTGTTTATTTCGGTATTTCCGTTTCTATTTTTCGCAATGACAGTGCATGTGTAATTCATGGAAAGGTGTGCATGTGTTATTTTGGTTGAGACCATTTTTCATAATGCAATGCATGAGCAAATTGATGCATGGTTGAAATGGAATTGCATATATGTGCATGTTCTTGGATCATTTTGGAGGTGAATGATTTGTATGTATTCATGATTGATTTTTTTTTAGCACTAATAGCTTCAATGAGTGCAGGTTCAGTTGGAGTATTGGCTCGATGGAAACGTATGCAAACTAGTTGTGCACTGACATTTAATGGCTGTTTTGATTATATTGCAGCGTAGAGTGGCTTGTCGAGGACGACTTCGCAAATAAGAAGAGGGGAGTATGTTAGCTCAGAAAATGGTTGGTTTTGATGCACTAATGTGGTTCTATTTGGCAGGAAAATGCGTTTGATTTCAGGTATCTGAAGAGTGGAATTGACGATTGATGAGAAGTATTTGGAGTGTGTAGGGCCTCTCCTACGGTGCATTTGAAGGGAGTTACTGATGCCTGATGACGTGTCTTTAATACAAGCTGTTGTGCACAAAGGAAGGCGACTCATTGGTGATTGTGGGGATTATTAGAGACATCTGGGGGTTCAATTGCTGCATCATCAGGTAGCTGAAGATGGGTCCGAGTCGAATGCTGTCGTTGGGAGCACACTTATTAAGAACATAGATGGCTCCAACATTATGTGAAAATGTGTGGTATTAGAATGGACAGATTATTGGTCTCCTATGCGTTGAAAGCTGTGGGGATAAGGGCCTTATCAAAAAAGGAGAGGAGTCATCTCACTCTCTCTCCCTCTCGTTTTTTTTCGCCACGAACAGAATAGGGAGGGGGGGCTTTTTTCGGCAGCAGCGACCTGGGCAGCAGAGGCCAGAGGTGCAACAGAGAAAGGAGAGGCACCATGAAGTCACCGTTTTTCCAATGAAGGCTCGTAAGGAGGCGGAGAGAGGGTTTTCCTTCTGATCACTGGAAGGGGAAAGCTAATCCATAGAGAGACGGGCGAGGATTCATTAGGGAAGGTGCGTCCGTGTTCTGAAGGGAGCAGCATGTGAATAGAAAGGTCGAAGGTAGAACACAGTTTTCACGAGGAGTACAGAAGAAAAGTAAAGACCGAAGATGGTTAATGGAGAAAAAGGGCCGCATGAAGGAAATTTTGTGATGTATGATTCCGAATGACTTATGATTTACGATGTGGGTTATTGGAAGAATGGCGCTGAGAGAGGAAAAAGTCAGTAAGCATCACAGATAACGAACCTGTGTGTGTGGCTATTTATAAGGGTGAAGCTATGTGAAGAAAAGCTGAAAGTAAAGGAAGAAGATCATCAAGGATGAGTTGATTAATTTGGATTGCGGAGATCGATACATGCTGCACATCGTTAGTTCAATAAGGGAGGGCATATGCAACAGCTCATGGTTTGGCATCAACACTACATGAACAACTATGCGAGCAAAGTGAAGCTGGACTCAAACAATTCTGTATGACTTAGCTCACAATCAAAGCACACGGTTCAGATTGTCTTACTGCTACAAGTTGTGCGGAGAAGTGTTGTTTCATTTATGATTAGTCCATACCTTCTTTATCTGAATATTGCATTGGGAAATATGACGCGAGCAAAGCTTTTGACAACAAAGATGTACCATGACTGAACAAATGCGTACATGTTTCAGTTCTCAGAGCCATAACTATTGTGTAGCAGAGATGTAGTAAAAGGAAGTTGAAGCATCTGTTAGCATTGGCTGCTGACATGAAAGGAGGGTGATGGTCGTGCAAAATAGCTAAATCAGGTCCTGTCATGTCATTCCCTTCACGTTCCCATGCGTTCAGCTTCAAAAATTCAAAAATGTTGGATTGACTGTTATCTGGTAGGAATTGAAATCGTAGACCTTATGAAGTGTCATGGTTAGTTTTTTTTAGTACAGTAAATGATGTGTTGTGAACGTTTTTCTTTTCCCTTTGTAATTATCTCTTTAGTACACACGACATCCTTTGCATAAAAAAAAGAAAAAGTGAGTGGAAAAGGAAAGAGGGAATATGTTGCTGTTGTTTGGTGCCATGCCCGTGTAAATGCTCTTTTAGCTGTACTGCACAAGTTCAAATTCTTATTGCATGAGTAAGGGCATTTCAGAGGCAGTTGTTGATCCATGAGCAAGAGATGTGTGATGTGTTTGACTCTTCATGCAAATCCTATTGGAGTCATAGTATCTGACAGGAATGGTAGTCTTAGGGAGTGTGTGTGGGATTCTCCAATAGTCTTGCTGTGTAATTGATCAGTAAGGGACCAATTTGTTTGCATAAAAGATTTAAACACTATTGTGTTCCATCATGTTCATTGGAGATGAATGAATCATAACAGCACCCTATGCTACTTCTATGCTGTTCAAGATGCCTCCTTCGCCAAGTTGAAAGAAATTGTTTCCATGCTAAAACTGGTTGTTACTTTTGTTTGTGATGATTGCACATGTGCTGTTGTGTTTTTTGGATGTATGAGTATTTTGGGTGAGTTGTGTGAGAAAGTCGAATGAGGTGAGAGTTGTGCGGCGTGTGAGCGAGTGCATAGTGATCGAATGAGCATGTGAGCTGGAATGCATGTGTGTGCACAAAACGGGTGTGAAGGAGTGAGAAAGAGTGCATGAGAGGAAGAGGGATAGAGTAAATGAAATAAGGAAGTGTGGGTGAGAAAAGGCTGCGATCACGAGAAGTAGTCATTGGGAGTTTGGTTTTAAGTTGTGGTCGGATTCAAGTCTCCATGTCTACATTTGAGCATTGTTGAATGACCTAGAGGAAACAAAAGTGGCATAATCCAAGGAAAAAAGAGTGAACCCAAAGCATGTGTAAGGAGATTTCCCTCAGGTTTAGGAACCCAACATTTTGGTGCGTTTGCCGGGAAGCATTTGAACTAGTACATATACAAAGGAAGGACTCCTCGAGGGATAATTATGGGCTCCAGGTGATCCAATTGGACCGATTCCGAGGGATTTGAACAAAATAAAGTCTCGTAGAATCACTTTTTCCTGGGCGTAAGAACTAAACATTTTGGTGCGTCTGCCGGGAACATATGAGCTAGTGCATAGACATAGGGAGAATCCATTGCGAGATAATTGTGGGCTCTAGGTAATCCAAGTGGACCGATTGCGAGGGGTTTGCGCAAAATAAAGGCTTCCACAATCATCTTTTCCTTGGGCTTAGGAACCTATCATTTTGGTGCGTTTGCCGGGAACATATGAGCTAGTGCATAGACATAGGAAGAATCCATTGCGAGATAATTGTGGGCTCTAGGTAATCCAAGTGGACCGATTGCGAGGGGTTTGCGCAAAATAAAGGCTTCCACAATCATCTTTTCCTTGGGCTTAGGAACCTATCAGATGGTTCCAACTTGCACTTCAAGATCGGCCAAAAGCTTTCTAATACACATTGCTTCACATGTGGAAAATGCTAATCCTCTATATTCAGCCGCCATGGATGAAAGTGCAATAGTAGGTTGTTTCTTTGAGCTCCATATGATAGGTTTTCTTTCTATCATGAACACATAACTTGAGGTTGATCTCCTATCTTCCTTTGAATCTGCCCAATCAGCATCGCTCAAGCCTTTGACTTGCAATTCTTCATCAAACTGCAAGACAAAGCATGATTAACTGTATGCTTTATGTATCTCAACACTCTCTTGGCTGAATTTAAATGTTCACTTGTCGGGTCTTGTATAAACTAAGAAAGTACACCAACAACATAAGATAAATCAGGTCTTTTAATGTTTGCATAGATTAATGATCCTACAATGCTTCTGTATGTCCTTACATCTTCCAATAGTTCTCCATCATTTGAACAAATCTTTGTATTTGTGTCCATGGGTTGAGTGAGTGGTTTGCATTCAATCATTCAAAATATGAAAAGAACATCCAACAACTACTTTGTTTGCATCAAGTAGATGCCACTTTTTCCATAAAAAACTTCAATTCCTATAAAATATTTCAGCTCTCCAAGATCTGGAATTTTAAACTCTTCACCAAGCTTCCTTTAGATATCTTTAATCCCCGTAACATCATTTCCTATTATGATGAGGTCATCAACATATATGCAAATATATACCTCTCTATTTTCTTCCTTCTTCATGTACAATGAAGGATCTGCACTACTTGGGTTGTATCGGCACTTAGTTAGATATTCTACCAATCTCTGATTCCATGCTTTTGGTGCTTGCTTCAAGCCATAAAGTGCCTTTTTCAACCTACAAACAAAGTTTGGATAGTTTTCATCTTCAAATCCAACCGGTTGATGCATGTATACCTCTTCTTGTAGTTCTCCATTGAGAAAAGCATTTTTGATGTCGAGTTGATATAATGGCCATCTCCTTGAAGCACCAATTTCTATTAATGTTCTGATTGTTCCCATCTTTGCAGCAGGGCTAAAAACTTCATCATAATCTATGCCTTGTGTTTGTTTAAATCCTTTGGCAACTAATCTAGCTTTATATCTAGCTTTATATCTAGCTAGTGAACCATCAACATTCCTCTTTACTTTAAACACCCATTTGTTTGGAACAATCTTCATACCTTCTTTCTTTGGCACTAGCTCCCATGTGTGACTATCTTTGAGAGCTTTGATCTCCTCTTTCATAGCTTGCTTCCATTCCTTTTGTGTGCAAGCTTATTCATATGTCTCAATCTCCTTGTCTTTGATAAGTTGCATCATGTATGCAAAATGTTTTTCCATGAAACTATCATAACTAAGCCTTTGAGTTGGATACATTGTCCTTGAATATCTTCTTTAATTGCCTTTAGAAAGTTGCTTCTTTAACCTATTCATCTTTACATTTGGAGTGATTACCTCTTCATATTCTTGTTCACTTGCATCTATCTCACAGTTTGGAGTAGCACTTGCTTCTTCAGCTCTACTATGAGCTAAATTTGGAGACAAAGAATGACTCCCCCTCCATGTTGAACATTCTTCATTTGATGTAGATGCCTCTAGACCTGAAATCTTTGTGCTTGATTGTTGAACTTCTCTTTGATTTGTTCTTGCATAATCATCACAATCTTCTTCAAGAATATTTTCCTTTCCTTTACCTTCATACCATGGTCTTAGTTCATCAAAGACCACATCTCGCGAGACTTTTACTTCATTTGTTCTAGGGTTGTAACACGTGTATCCTTTTTGCTCCGTCGAGTAGTGGATGAAAATGCATTTTTCTGACCTTGATTCCATCTTTATTCTAACTTCTTGTGGAATGTGAACAAAGCAAACACATCAAAACACTTTGAGGTGTGTAAGATCAGATTTCTTACTGGAATATACCTCCTGTAGAGTCAAGTGATGTATTCCTGATGTTGTGAACCTATTCGTCAAGTAAATGGTGGTTGTGGTAGCTTCAACCCAATAGTACAATGGTACCTTCATCTCATTGAGCATGCATCTTGCAATTTCAGCAATTTTCCTATTTTTCCTCTTAGCTACTCCATTTTGTTGTGGTGTATACCTACAAGTAAACTACCTTTTGATCCCATTCTCTTGTAGAAAATCTGAAAATTCTTTGGAGAAGTATTCTCCTCCACCATTGGACCTTAAGGTTTTGATAGACCTTCTTGTTTCTTTTTCAACTTCAACTTTGAATCTTTTGAATATAGAAAACACCTCTGATTTTTGCTTCATACAAAACAACCATACCTTTCTTGAGTGATCATCAACGAAGGTGACAAAAAATCTATTACCATCCATTGATGCCTCTTGGGTTGGTCCCCATACATCCGTATGTATCAAGTCCAAGAAATTTGGGGCCATATAATTGCTCCTCTTGAATGGCCACCTCGTTTGCTTTCCTACTTGACAAGCTTCACATAACTCACGTAGTCCAATGCTATTAAATTTTGGAAGACCTATTACCACTTCATGTTTGCTCATGTCCTTCAGCTTTGGAATGTTGATGTGTCCTATTCTTTTATGCCATAAGTCTAGCTTTGAAATCTTCTTGTTCCCACATTGAATGTACATGACCTTTCCATGTGGATGTTGGACGTCCAAAGTGAACATCCTTCCTTCTCTTCTACCTCGAGCAATGACCTTGAAGCCTTCCTTTGGATTCTTTATGAAGCACCCATTCTCATCGAATATGACATGATAACGCTTCTCTACCATTTGTCCTACTGAAATCAAGTTCTTTGAAATTGTAGGAACATGAAGAACATTAGATAGTACATTTTCGTTGCTTCTATCTCCAAGCCTTATATCTCCAATATGTTCAATCATGTGTTGAGTATCATCACCTATTTCAACACATCCTTTTCCACTTCGTACTTGTAGATTAGTGAACAAACTTCCTTGGCATGACATATGGTTACTACAACCTGAATCAATGTACCATTTTTTGTGATGTTCACAAGAGCTTCTATATGCATGTCTCATTGCAAGTAGTGTGTCCTTGCTTCCTTCACTTGAGGTTCTTGCATAGTTGCTTTGGATCCTTTGATTTCCTCCATTTGGTCTTCCATTCTTCAACCAACAATCACTAGCATAATGTCCTACTTTATCACAATAATAGCATGTTATGGCTTATTGAGAATCGTAGGAGCCTCGGCCTCTTCCTCTACTTCTACCTCGACCTCTTCCTTGTGTGTTGGCATTTGATGCATCCTTGTTGTCTTCCGAATTGCTTTGATTGTAGTTGGAGTTGTTGTGACCTCTTCCTTTTCCTCGAGCCTCCTCTTAAGTTCCTTCCTTTACCTTGACCTGCATTTAACATTTGGTTGTGGTTGTCCTTTCCTTTGGGGCCACCAAAGCTAAGCTCTTCTGTGACAAGATGAGGGATTAATTGTTCAAAACCTGGATATGCATAAGTTAATGGAAGTTATATCTTTCATCTTCTCTCAATCCATTGAGATTATAACACACAAGATCTTCATCTCATCTTCAATCGTTGTGCCAATAGAAGCTAAAGCATCACTTAACTCCTTAATCTTCAAAGTATATTCAGCTATGGATTGACTCAAACTTTTCTTGATTATGTTTAACTCATTCTTGAGTTGAAGTTTCATAGCTTTGGTATTTGTTGAATACATCTGTTGCAGAGCAAAGAAGAGCACAAGGCAGAGAAAAAGAAGGGCCCCAAAATTTTTCCGATCTGGACACCTTATTTTTGTATCATAATCATTTTCTAATATAATTTTCGATGTAAACACACTAGAGGAGTCCTCTAGATGCATCCCCATAGAAGATTAGTAGCTTACCCATGCAAATTAGTAGGAAATTAGCCTTTTTGTGAATAAAGTGTTGGTCTCTTGTATGAAAGGACCATTTTTAGGGCACGTGTATATAAGTCAATTTGTGACTCTTTGTAAACACTTTTTGGCCATTGTGAGAATCAAGAGCACAAAATTTTGAATTTGTGTCTTTTCCTCTCTGTATCATCTTCTTTGTGAGCTTGTATGCATGTGTGTTGCTTGAAAAGAGTGTTAGGAAGTGTTGTCTATCCATGAAAGTGTTTGTTTGTTGTGGTTAAGGTGTGTGTGAAGTGCAGGAAGTGCTGAAGTGTAGGAAGGTCATTCCCATGACTCATTATTTTGCTCATAACTTGAAGTAGAAGCGTAAGAATCGAGTGAAAATACCGCCATTGGATGCATCTTTTTGAGAGCCTCGAAATGCATATGCTATTCGCTATATTCGGAGTTTGGAGCTGAGAGAAAAGCTCAATTTACTGATGGCTACTGCACATAGTATCGCAACACCATGACTGATAGTTGAAGCTTGTTTGGATTAGTCTTTGTCTTGTTTGCACTCTTTGGGAAGCTCATTTGCATTGACAATCATTTGAATGCATGTCCTCATACACTCGGCTAGAATTTGATACTCCTCGGATTGATAAATAAAGCGTGAATCCCCACTGTATGCACTTGAGGGGGATTGAGGTATAGTATCTTTCTTTGCAAGTCCCTAGGTTGGATCTTAGGTACACACGTTTTTTGGCACCGTTGCCAAGGAATGTCGAATCAAACCGAGGCATTCGTGTGATGGTAAGTAGATTTTTGCATTGAAGTGAGTGAAGGAGTGGTGATTTTCTCTTCTTTGGTAAGTCACATTCATCCGCACTTACTACTTCTCACTCTTGAAGTGTGTGTAGTGAGTTATTAGTTTAGGGAAGTGAGTTGAGTGAGGAGAGTAGGAGGAGTAAGGGAGTAGGTTAGAAAGTTAGAGTAGCATTTGACCTTAGTCTTGTTCTTTTTCAGTTAGTAAGAATTTTCAAGAGTATAAAAACCAGAAACATTGCCTTTTCAAATCACTTGTTCCCCCACCAAGTATCGTGTGCACACTCTGTCGAGTATCGTGAGCTGAGACCAGGGATTTTTGGAGCTTTGCAGAGCAAGCCAGAGGGATAGGGAAGTTGGGAAAAGCTTCCAAGGTGAGCACACTACTGAATCTTTGTGCAAAACTACTTGTGAAACCAAGTTTTCAGAAAAACGATCTGCGGTATGTATCGTGAAGACCATACCAGGATAGAGAAGAAGTATTTTTTTGATTCAGGCTAAGAGGGGAGGATAGATGCACTCAAAACACATGTGTATGCACTCCAAATCCAAAAAAACACTTTCAAAAATTGAAAAGTATCAAATATCGTTTTCTCTCGTGGTCGAGTATCGCGATACCTAAGTATCGTGATCTCGTGCGGTTGAGTATCGCGATACCTGACCTTGTTGAGTATCGTGTATCGTGTAACTCTTTTCACGATACCTATCAAGTATCGGGTATCGTTGAATCAGGTCTGACGATACATGGCAAGTATCGAGTATCATTGAGAATTTCTCACGATACTTGTCAGATATCGCATATCGTGTATTGTGAAATTCGGATCACGATACTTGCTGAGTATCGTCTATCGTGAGTTTCGGATCACAATACTTGGTGGATATCGTGTATCGCGGAGGAAACTTTCCCGATACTTGACGAATATCGAGTATCGTCTTGAATTTCCTTGCGATACTTGTTGTGTGTCGAGTATCGTAGACATTTTCTCATTGAATATCGTGTATCGTGTATCGCCAAATCTCTTATCGCGATGCCTGTCAAGTATCATGTATCGAGTTCCTTAAGTATCGAGTATCGTGTTCACCACGTGATAGTGGGTAACTACCCAGTATCGTGTTCTGTGAGTATCGAGTATCACGTTTTGTCCAAGTATCGTAGATCGTCTTCTGTGAAGTGTCGTGTATCGTCTCTATTCAAGTGATCGAGTATCGTGGTACCCTTCTAGTGTGTCACATATCGAGTATCGTGACATATCCAACTTGGGTCAGATATCAAGTATCGTGAACTTTTTGGGTTCAAGTATCGTGACTTGAGGTTTCACTGTCAGTCCTTTCTCAACCAAATTTTTCTAGAATTCTGATCCTTAGTGAAGAACTCTAGAAGCTAGAGGTTGTCAAGGGCTGATCAGAGCTTTTAAGTGGATGAACCTGAGATCTTGAAGAACCCTAGGAAGCCGAAGAAGTGTGATCTCTTCTATAGGAAGTGTAGCCAAACCAAGTCGCCGTTCACATTATTTTGAAACCTCTAGTGAGTCAGAGGAAGAAATTCCTATGGCTTCAGAGGATATGCAAAACACTGTCCCAATCATTGGCATGATGTCAATTATTGAGGGGGAATATCGGACATCTTTAGAATATGTGACCACTAATCAACATGAGATACCCATATACCTAGATGGTCTAAACCGATTAGTGGCCCGACTGAAGAAAGCTTCAGATGCTTACTTAGTGCCTAGGCCAGCGGTTAAGTATGCAGGAGGATTTTATATGGACAAAAGGGATATCCAGTATGTTGTTACAGAACACCCCGAACACATCAATGAACTTGGGGAAGAAAACAATGCTCATAACCTTAATGAAGAAGGAAATGAAGAGCAAGTGACCACTCCTAGAGGGAGATCTACTGTTGTTAGGGTTTGGAGAGGAGACCTAATTCCCCAAGATGATTCCCTAATGGATGTGTATTTGATGAATGGAATGGAGCACCTCCTCTGAGCCCACTCTTCATTATGGGAAGTAGCCCCTAACCCAGTTACTATCTATGAGTTACAAGACCCTGAATTCCCCACCATCATCACGTATTTGGACAAAAACCAGAGAAGGTATTGGCCCCCAATGGAGTTAGAAAGAGCTAGATTGAAATATCAGAACATTCCAGTGTTCCCCCCTAGGGATCAAGCCACTACTTCACAAAACCCACATGGAACCTCTGAGAATAATTCATTCCAACACTCAGGACAAACACAACAAACACATATTCTGATCAGACCACATGCATAATTTGCCATGCCTGCAAATAACCCCCACTATCGGCCTCAGCCACCTGTTGACCCAAGGAACGGAATTCCTGACCTAGTCAGACCACTTGTGGTAAGAGGACCTCGTATACCCATTGGAAGACCAGTTTTCCCAGTGATGCCTAGACCACCTGAAGCAAGAAGAAGGTTGAGACCTATTCAAGTTGCCAAATGTATGAGAAACCATTATGATGGCTCTAGCGAACCTTACAATCATATAGTTGAATTTAAGCAAGTAATTAGAGCCGAACAAGTAGAAGATTTTTTGATCCAATATGAATCTTTTGGTCTAACTTTGACAGACACCGCTTTAGCTTGGTTCCAGCCATTAGACCCAAATAATTTTAAAAACATGGAACAAGTCTATCAAGAAATGATTGAGGAATTCACTAAGTCTGGGATTAAAAACAACTCCATCATTGATCCATAGTTTTAAGCAAGCCCCTACAGAATTAGTGAGATTGGCAGCAAGAAGATTTAAGCAGTATGTGGATAGATGCCCTGTTGAAGAGAGACCCACTCAAAACAAGATGGTGTCATTGTTCCTGGAAGGATTATTGAACGGATCATTAAGATCTCTGGTATATGTGAAAAGAGTTCAAACTCTGCAGGAGTGCATGAAAGAATGCATTGACCTAGAGGACAATCTAGCGGAAGATCTGAATATACCTCAAGGTAGTGTGAAAAGTGAAGATTCTGCCAGCAGTGTATCAAACCCTAAGAACAATGTAGAGGAAATAGCCGACTTAGTAGCAAAGAAATTGAACGTTCAAGGACAGAGGAACTACCCCAACAATCCAATGAGAGTACCCATGCTCAGAAGATGCATGCATTGTGGAGGTTATCATCCATCTCACCTGCTTATGCTTACAATAGACCACCCGTCCCAGGCCCTCTACAATATTGCAGCATAGAACAAAAATACACAAATCACAATGCAGAAAATTGTCCTTACAATAGGCAATCAAGACCACTACCACCACTTATGAGACCTTATGGATACCCTCAAAGAGATCAAGGAGGAGAAGCTGTTAGATATCCCACATATCAGCAGCAGGGATCAGCACCACGACCTTATGCTTATCAAGGGTATACCCAACCACAACCAGTGTTAGGACAACAACCACCCCATCCTCAGAATGTTGTTCCTAATGAACCATATGATTCATCCTATGATCATAGTCAAGGAAACTATCCCACTTATGAGAGCTCTATGATAGAATATGGACAAATGTATGACCCAGATGCATATGGCATGGAAGCACTAGATAATTCTTACGGATATGAGTAGGATTATGTGTCATTGATGTACAGAGCTCCTAGAGCACCCATACCCCCCCCCTCGACCTATGAACATGCCGCCTGTACCTAGAGGACCATGTTATAGATGTGGAGGTGATCATTACATCAGAGATTGTACACTACCAAACCCACCACCACCACAGCGAGTTTGGGAGGGGTACTGTAGTGATTGTGGTAAAGAACACCTTTTCAGAGATTACCCCAAAAACCCCAACAAAGTTAACTCTAACGTGCAGATTAACGTAATAGAAGTGATAGAGTCGTCAGGGAGTGATAAAGAGTACACTGTGCCATTGAAA
Organism: Ceratopteris richardii; assembly: GCA_020310875.1. Taxonomy (NCBI): domain Eukaryota; kingdom Viridiplantae; phylum Streptophyta; class Polypodiopsida; order Polypodiales; family Pteridaceae; genus Ceratopteris; species Ceratopteris richardii. Next base: position 33,659,540 of record CM035408.1, on the reverse strand, counting down.
GCAATAACAAGAGCTAAAGCTAAAGAGACTCCTGAAAAAACTGACGAAAATAATCAAGGTGACAGATGAATGAACATACCTGCACCCCAAGTAGTTGAAGACTCGGAGGAGCCTGGAAAAAGTAGTACAAGTAAACGAACACAGAGATGGAAGAGCCGTAGAAACAGGACAAAGGAAAAGAAATTACTACAAAAGAAGGAAAATGAGAAGAGTGAAAAACATCAAAAAGAGAAACAAGAAGAAGAAGGAGAAATTCAGCAAGGAAAGCCTAAAAAAGAAGAGGTAGGATTAGTTTTGGCAGATCCCATGCCATAGGAGTTAGCCATGTGGATTCAGGCGTACAAGGCATGAATAAGAGCAGGACCTACCATTGAACAACATGAAAAAGAATATCCTAGAGTGACCTAGAGAAAGAAAGGTTGGAGATATGCAAAAAATTGATTGAAGTAGCTCAACAGACCTTAGAAAAACCTGCTCTTCAACTACCCGATTCACGAATTCCCGAAAAAGAATTCCAAGAGTGTGTTATCCCTAATGACCCTGAGAAACCCGAAACAGGTGAGACACATAATAGAAATTACTACTAAAATACGAGGGAAGGATCCATTGTTCCCGAAGTAGAAGGGGAATGGCCTAAAGATTTGTGGGCAAGAGTCCAAGAAGACAGATGGAAGAAAGTGGAAAGAATTGAACCACCATTTGAAGAGCTAGAAGCAGAAGGTGAGATTGAAGATTCCATACCTGAACTAAATTCAGAAGAATTAATACTCGTTGACCAAAGTGAAAAGAAAAATGACAGTGAAAAGGTCTTTCCCAATTACACAGGAGAATACGAACATAATTCAGAATTATATTGCATCCTCTCAATAAGGAAAAAAGAACAGAACACATCAATTCAAACATCGGACATCATACAACATCTGAGAAAGGTAAAAATCCCTTGCACTCTAACATTAGAAGAACTTTTGAAGGTCAAACCACATTTGAAGGAGAAATTAACCAGCCAATTGGAGATCAAGGCGGAAGAGAAGGAGATGCCTGATGAAGTAAACACAGTAAAAATCCCAGTAGATAAGGTTGGAGATTTTAGTGAAGGAGATGAAGGAAATACTTGCCTTCCAATTACCTATAGGGGTTATACAACTAAAGCTATCTTAGATTCTGGAGCTGAAGTAGGGATCGCTACTAAAGAAATCTGGGAAAAATGGGGAAAACCAGCTCTAAGACCAATGCGCATGAAGATAGAAATGGCAGACGGACACACTGAACGACCCTTGGGATTGTTGGAACGAGTAATTTTTACCACATGTGGAGTTGAATTCGAACACACCTTAGCGATATGTCAATTTGAGAGGGCTAGCAAGTATGAAATGATACTTGGAAGACCCTTCATGAGACAGCTAAATGTAGTGCAAGATTGGGGAAAAGATGCGGTATACCTACAGCATGAAGGAACCACCACAAGAATAAATCTCCACACATATACATATCAAGATGTTCCCCCCTTACAATGGAATCAGATTCACAAGGAGGAAGATAATCAGTCGATTCACAGTATAGGTTCAAGAAACCAATCTTGGATGAACGAAGACACTCATCTATGGATATGCCAAGCTACGAAAAAGGAAGAGGATAGAAGGAAATGATGGCAGCAAAAGCAAGGAGTAACTAGGTCTGTACAAGATCCAGCTTACATGCCTCAAGTTTTCTTATATGAAGAATTTGAACCTCACGATTGGATGGAGATTTTAGCTACTCTAGATGTGTGCGTAAACGAAGAAGTAATAACCATGAATGAATGCATCGATAAGGAAGGATATGATGTTATTCTATACGTGGTAGTTCTTCAAGAGGCTGAAGAAGGAGAAGTGATAGAAAAAGAATGGAAGGAGGACTATGAAAGCATTGAAATGGAGCCAAAACAAATGGAAACAGAACGTGAAGATCAAGGAGTAAGTGTCATACTTAATGAAATAAATCAAGAAAGGACACAGGAAGAAGGGCTTGGATTGGATGGAGCAAAAGACAATGAACAAAACAAGCCTCAAGAACAATTTGAAGTGCCAGCCCACTTCAAAAAATATGAAGTAGAAGAGAGGAAAATTTCTATTCAAATGCCTAAACGAGAAGCACAGCCAGGAATAGCATATGACAACAAAGAACAAACCAAAAAAATAGTAGTAACTTTAGAGGAAGGAGAAGAATGATGTACTTTTATAGGCCAGGATGTCTCTATCGAGGAAGAACAAGAGTTAATACGCCTCATAAGGGAATACAGAGATGTCTTTGCCTGTACATATAAGGATTTGAAAGGAGTAGACCCTTCTATATGTGCCCATAGAATCCCTATGACTCCGGAAGCCAAACCTTACAAACAAAGACCATACACCTATAACGATGTATACTCAGCTAAGATCAAGGAAGAGATAGATAAGTTGTTAGATGCTGGGTTCATTTATGAGATCGAACACACGGAATGGGTGTCACCTTTGGTGGTCGTACCGAAAAAGAATGGTAAGTTAAGAGTATGCATAAACCTGAAAAAAGTAAATGCTGCTACCATAAGGGATAGTTACCCATTACCCATCACTGATCGTCTTTTGGAAAGAGTTGCAGGGAAAGAAGTTTATAGTTTTTTGGACAGCTTTTCTGGGTATAATCAGGTAGCCATTGCTCCTGAGGACCAACATAAAACAGCCTTTGCAACTGAATGGGGAGTATACGCCTCTAGAGTCATGCCTTTTGGACTAACTAATGCCCCAGCCACCTTCCAAAGATTGATGTGCCATGTATTCAAGGAGTTCTTGAGAAAGAGTATGGAGGTGTACGTGGACGATTAATGCACTTATTCACCTATACGATCAGAGCATATCCCTGAGCTAGGAAAGATCTTTGCCAAATGTCGACAATATAGAGTATGCCTAAATCCGGAAAAGTGTGTCTTCATGGTGCGACAAGGAAAAATATTAGGACATATTGTCTCTAAGAATGGAATCTCGACAGATGAAGACAAAATCAAAGTAATTCTGGATTTGCCGAGACCAAAGACCGCTAAAGAAGTACAAGCATTTATGGGACATTTCGGATACTACCGAAGGTTTATACATATGTATGCCATAATTGCTATACCTCTTTATGCATTATTGTCTCAGTTTAATTGGACAGAAGAATGTGAAAAAGCCTTTAACGAATTAAAGAGTCGATTGAGTTCAGCACCAATCCTTCGATTACCTAATTGGAACAAGCCATTTCACATTCATGTGGATGCTTCCAAGTTTGCCATTGGTTGCATCCTAGCTCAACCCATTGATACGGGAAAATTAGATTACCCTATAGCCTATGCCAGTAGACAATTAGATCAAGCGGAGCGCAATCATACCACGACTCAAAGAGAAGGTCTAGGGATGGTGTATGCAGTAAAAAAGTTTCGACACTACTTGTTGGCAAACAAATTCAAATTCTTCATTGTTCATCAAGCCCTACTGTATCCATTCAATAAGCCATGTAATATGAGATGACTAGTACGATGGTTTCTATTGTTGATGGAATTTGATTTTGAAGTAGTATTCAAGAAAGGAAATACACACATAAGAGCAGATCACTTATCAAGAATGACACATGGAGAACCACCCACAGGAGTACCGGATGATCTGCCTGACACATACCTTTTTAATCTCGAAGTATGTCCCCTGTGGGCAGAAAAGTTGATACCTATACTCACATATGGACCTAAAAATGGGATTACACCACAAAGAAACCAAGACCTATGGAAGACTAAAAACCTTCATATCATTGCTGGAAGCTTATATCATCAAGGATCAAGCGGATTACTCATGAGATGCGTAGAAGAGGAGGAACAAGAAATGTGGCTTCTAAAAGCACATATAAATCGATGGAAAACTCATTGAAGTGCAATCGGAAGCAAACATTGAAGAGATTAGGTATATATTGGCCAACCATGCAAAGGGATACACATAATTATGTATCAGCTTGCCCAACTTGTCGAGAACGAAATCCAGAAGAGAACTCTGTTGTATGCTACTCCATAGTGGCACCAAGTTGGAGCATGCCTCTGGTGAAGTTCTTGAAGACCCAAGAGTACCCAGAAGGAGCCACTCTAGCGAGAAAACGTGCACTTGTAGAACAAAGTAAGGACTATGCTCTCATAGGAAAACAACTCTTTAAATGAGGAAGAGATAATCATTTACGAATGTGCATTCATGAAGACGAATATCTTACTGTTTTAGAGATGGCACATACAGGAGCTGCAGGAGGACATTTTTCTGCAGATAAAACTACAAAAATGATTCTCTTTGCTGGAATGTGGTGGCCAACTCTACATCAAGATGCAGCAACATATGTGCAAAGATGTGATACTTGTCAACGAACGAAATATCCAATTAGAAGGGATGAAATGCCACTTAAACCCATGATGAGTGCTAGAGCCTTCACGAAATGGGGAATAGATTTCATAGGACCTATTAGCCCACCAGCTAAAGGATCCCATGCCGAGTACATAATTGTTGCCACAGACTATCTGACCAAATGGGTTGAAGCCAAAGCTACCAAGAAAAACGATGCAATGACTACGACCAAGTTTCTCTTTCTCTTCGAGAACGTCTTCACTAGATTCGGATTATCGATAGAAATTGTGAGTGATAGAGGCACGCATTTTGTGAATGAAGTGATAGAAGCCCTACTGGATGAATTCTTAGTAATTCATAAGAAATCAACCCCATATCACCCACAAGCCAATGGACAAGCCGAAAGTTCAACACTAAAATTGTTAACAATGGTAGATCTGATTGGGATAAACAATTACACCATGCTTTATGGGCATTCTGAGTAGCCTATAAGACTGCCATAGGAACTACTCCTTTTAACTTAGTATACGAACAGAATGCTATTTTGCCAATTGATTTCTTAATACCCACTCTCAGAGTAGCAACGACTCATGAATGGACGGGACATGAACTATCAGCTCAATTGGATCAAATAGAGAAATCACATGAAACTAGGTTACAAGCAGTAGCAGGGATTTATGCTACAAAAAGGCGACAGAAAGCCTATTTTGATGCTCATATCAAAGATAAAAACTTGAAGGAAGGAGATTTAATTTTGGTTTATACTTTGAAACAACACGCAAAGAAACTACAAAAAAGAGGATATGGCCCATTAATCATCAATCATATCTCTACCAGGGGAGCCATTAGTTTAGCAACTTTAGAGGGAGAAGTATTGCCAAACTATATCAGTGGATGTAGAGTAAAAAAATATCTAGAGCCATTGACTGAAGAGATGATGTCACGGCTAATAAGGGGTAAAAATAGACGCATCGAGGAAGAAAGGATACGAGAAGAATCCAGACAGGAAGCACTAGAACGCATCAAGAGACAAAAAGAGTGGATGAGAGAGAGAGAGATGAGAGATATCGACTAGGAGAGGAAATCATCCCAATGGCTAATTTTAGAGCCTCTGAAAACCTAGGTCGGCAAAAAACACAACCTTATTTGAATTTGGGCGCTGGAACAAAAGAGTACCACTTAGTGGATGCTCTCATTGATACAGGAGCAGCTGTAAGCTGTATTGAGCATTCATTGACACAAAAACTCAAAGCGGAATTATGCCCATCTAAAGCACAACTAATTAGAATAGGAGGAAAGATCACCAAGTGTATAGGAGAAATTATCTTACCTCTACACCTCGGAAACAACACTATGGAACATAAGCTTTTAGTATGTCAAGACCAGGACTTATTAGAACAACGCGTATTAGGTCAAGACTGGATATACGAATATGAAGTGACTATTCAATTAGCTTTAGGATACATCTCGCCCAAGATAGAACATCGTGAAGTATTCAGCATGCTAGACAAACGACCAATTAAAGCCAAGATTATAGAACCGGGAACTCACTTAAACGAACACAATGATGAATGCCTGTTCACTCGCACTATGGAAACTTCTTCATCGAGTACTTCATGTGAGGATACCCCAAATCTCGAGTGCACACAATCTTCTAATCAAGTAAATAACATGATTGATGATCTATCCAATATAGGCCTCAGTGAGGAACTAAGCACAAGAGAGAATAGTCCACAGGACTATCACAAGTTTGCATACATTCGAATATACCCTATTCCTCACACTCGACAAGCTTGGATATCTTCAACAAAAGAACTACTTGCTACTTTAACAATTCTTTGTGGAATTGAATATCTTCAACACAGAACAAGTATGTGAATCGCTCGGGATATTCAATTCCACAAAGAATTTTTAAAGTCTGGATTCCGAAGAAGGTGATAGCTGCACAGTCGGACCGAACACAAATATGGATTCCCAAATCATGTGCTCAAGGACAATCATCAAGATGGAAGAGTCAAGGCACAAGGAGAATCAGTATGATCTCAAAGCAAAACGACAGAAGCTAAACTGTTACAAGATAGAAAAGGAGCCTACCTACGATTTACACGTCATTCCACAGTTCAAAAAGCAGAACCACCATAAGAGAAGCACCACATTCACCAGGAATGTTGGAAACATAATCTGCCCCAACAAGATGAAGCAGATTTGGATGCCGAAAAGCAATAATAGCTATATGCATCAACCAAATGATTCGAGTTGCACACAATTGGAGTTACCAAAATCCAAAGTATGCATAATAGGGCCACATTACAAGGCCAAGCATTCGGCACAATTTTCTTCTACTTCAGGATAGTGAAGCACATTTCCCTCTTGGGAAATAGGACAACACTTGTACATAATCTAAAAAAATTTACTCTAAAATTAATAACCGCTTCGGCTATGAACTAACCTTTCTGTTTTTCTTTTAGACAAAAACATAAAAATATCTAAAAATATGAAAAATCCCAGGTATTACCTTTTTCACACTCACTGGGAAGGTACGACATCATTCACATGGAGAGTTGCCTATCTGATGATGAATAAATGAAGGATGATTCTTGATACCATTTGGCCCCTAACTACTACTCTATATTGAGTGCAGATGATATCGTCCAATTCTGAGGCTACACAAGAGGAAGAGGTCCAGCTTCTTCCTTTGGAATCAATCACGAAGGCGAGAGGTCATTGGTTTCGGGATGACCAACCAGTATCGGATCTCATTTTCATGGCAACCATTAAGATCATGGACAGGGACCACTACTTCCCTATCATGTCGCAAGATTTCAAGATTATCGTCCAAGGATTACCGTGCATGATGGATGTCTGGACACAAGTTGGAATTGATGCATTCCTAAGACTACCTATCTATCTACAAGATTTCCAGAGATGTACACAAGTGATGAATACACTACAGTCTGCATCGAATAAGGCTTCAGTCCCTGAAGCAAGAGTACTTGACAAAGTTGGCACCTGGAAAATGATCCAATTCACTCATGAGCTAATTAACAGAGCTTTTGGATGGAATCAAGAAGGACTCACGAATGTCAAAGATGAATGTCATGATCCGAAAAAGAGATCCTTTTTGGAAATCAACAGAACGGATATTGAAGATGTTGTTCGCCTAGTTCACCAACACTTTTTTTTTCCAAGCATGCATAGATATACAGCACCACAAAAGATTGTTGTGCAACTACTCTCACATGCTATGAGGCAAGTCAAAAATCAAGTAAATATGACTCCATATATTCAAGACCGACTATTTGAAGCCAAGAAGAAGTGGGTTTAGAAAAAGTTTTTGAATGGTAGTTCGGCATTGACCCTACTCATTTATGAGGCACTTGATATGAAGAACTGCTTGTGCGTAATGCCAACCTCCATAGAGGTAGCCAAATATGCCAAGTCAGCGACTGTACCAAAGAAAAAGAAAACAGATATCTCTATCGACAAAGTAGGAACCAGTTCAAAGAAACCCATGAGGGGCACTAAACGCCTAAGAGAGGAGGAAGCTTAGGAGACACCAACATCAAAAAGGACCCATACTCTGCCAAAGATTTCCTTGACGCAACAGCCTATCACCAAGAGAGATCTCTCTGTAGCCCTGGAAGAAACGCATCAGTACATGCAAGGGCAAGTAAACTTAAATGTCCAAGGTCATCATTACAGACAGGCAAGCCAGGAAAAGAAACAGAAGGATAAAGAACATATTCCTAAAGTACCTTCCAGATATAAAGAACTGGGATTAGACGATTCTAGCACTAATGAGGAATCAAGCCCTGAGAAGGACACCCTCGATACTGACATAAGAACAGAAACACACAATGAGGAATGGACAGAGATCAATCAAGTCGAGGTCATACCTGACAACCAACAGGCATAGGCAAAGAACATAGCAGAACCCACTGAACCAGTGCACATCATTCAATTGAATGATCAGTCAAAGATCAGCATCAAGGAAGCTCCAATAACTAATAAAGATGTAGTGCCACCTATCAAAGAAGAAATACAAACTCCAGTGGACAAGGACTCAGGCCTACTACAAAACAAAGAGCCAACTGTGATTGAAGTACCGGATGATACACCTCATGGAAAGATTAACATGGAGGCTGAGCCAAGGATCCAACTTCATATTAGGCAGCCCCATGATACTACGTTACACGTGGCACAAGGGAAAGATGTGACAACAGGAGCAGAACCTAGTATCCCTACCACATGGTTAAATGTGGATGTTACTCAATTAAAACATGTTGTCAAACAAGTGATACAAACGTCCATGGACACGCAATAGCAGATGATGGACATAGATGTAGATTATGACAAGGCTATGCGAGAGAAGAATCAGTTTCAAATCATGAGTGAACAACTGTCCGCATAGCTCATCCAGGCCCAGAAAGAGATTGAAGCCAAAGGAACGGAGTTACTCGCAGTAAAAACATAATGTGATACATTGATGAACCAGCATCATCAACTCCAAGAACAACTGACAGATCTACAAAGATTACATGAAGCTAGTGAAGCAGACAAGGAGAGAATGAAAGCTAGAAGTAATCTGGTCGAAACACAACTTAAGGTATATATGGAGGAGAAGGATAACTTACGAAGCAGAAACAAAGAACTGATGAAAGCATTACTATATGACCAACCTATAGAAAAACAGGAAACATCAGTCATGGAACAGAAGGAAATGCAAGATCAGAATAAGAAATATGCAGAATTTTTGAAGCAAGAGCAAGCCCTAAGGAAAGAATGGGAACAACGATATGTCAAGGAAACCGATGAACTTAAGAAACAATTGAACACTGCCCATGGAAAACTTGTAGTGAGTTACAGTGAAAACATGGATCATATAGCAGAAATTGGTAATGAACTGCTTGCAGCAAAGGAAGCACTCAGAGTAGCTATACAAGAAATCAAAGAGAAGACTCAACGCTTAGAACAATTAGAGACTAAAGTTGAAGAGAAAGCACCAATCGGGACACCAGTAGAGCCGACAAAAGAAAATCCTACTGACGAGGTAGAGGTACGTCCTCTATCTCCCCCGATTTATAATTCTCCAATAAAAGAGCAGATGGTGGAACCACATGATGATCATCCAATGCCATACACTACAGAAATAGGTCAGAAGCAACGGGCACTATTGGTGTCCCGGTTGACAGAAAATTTTGAAAATGAAGTCATCAAAGTCATGAAGGAAGCAAAGATTAAAGGTAAAGACTTGGAGACGATCATGAAGCCTTTCAACATTTCGTATGGACTATTGAAAGAGAAAACAAGAAAATACATAAAGAAAATCACAGAGAAAAATCCAGACGAACAGCTGCAGTTCAAAAATGAAACCTTCAACTATACTAAAGAAGATCTTGAAGCTGCACAACCTGTTTGGCGGAGAAAATTTTTGGAGAAACATCCTACATTACGGGTGCACTAGCAAGCAGCACCATACTTATTACAGGTAAATCCTTCTTTTTGTCCAACACCACGGCGAAGAGAAGCAAGAGAATTTTTGGAAATGCAAAAGAATGGTGTTATCAATAAACAATGGCTGAATTATCCACTACTACCAAGCCCACCCCACAATTATCTACCAACGGAGGATTATATGGTAAAAACCATTGAATTTTGGCTACAGAGTTATGCAGCAGTACCTGATTTAACTATCAAAATGACGAATAAAATACTCTGTATGATACTTACAGTATTAAAGATCTTCAAACATGCGGCTTATACATTTTTGAACTTCATTGGCATTAATCAGGGAACAAATATTCTCGTTTTTTATATGTCTGTTATGCCTAGCTGACCCACAATAATGGCATATTATTCTAGGTTGATGTTTTTGCCGAGTACATATATGCAGACATTCGAAGCAGCCTTTACAGGGTTTTTTGAAATTGATTCAGAAATCTTCTTAAAGATGTCATCTAACTTGAATGCCAGATTAGTGGCATATGAGCTAAGCTTCTTCGCTGATCATAGACAACCACCACATGACGGTGTGAAAGTAGAACAGTGGAAGCAGCTAATGATACGTGAAGCCAATTTGCTTAATGAAACAGAGCAGAAAGTGTATAGAACATACTCCCGTCGACTCTCAAAGCCTGTCGGGGACGACAGAGTTCAGGAGGGGGGCAGTATTGAGGGAGAATCAAGCAAAAAGAAGAAAAGAAGAAGACAACGAAAGAAGCTTCACTAAAAAGATAATATTTGAAGAAATATCTCTACAAGAAGCCCCGCAGGGGCACAACACCCATCTCTGCACAGAGCCCCGCAGGGGCACGCATCAGGCAACAACGCGAAACATCCAGGTCCTGAGGAATGGAATTAAAGAACAATCAAAACCAGGACATTTCATGGGAAGGACGGACCAGGGCCAGGAACTGTCCATGAAGAAGTGCAAGAAGATATTTGGCAGGTAATAATCCTTCCACTGAGAGCGTGCGTTGTCAACAAAGTAAACAGGCTCAGAACAATACACCAGGGTCAGATGTGTGCAACCAGGACAAATCAGAAGACCAAAAGCTAGAAAGAGGTGACTAAGAACAACACATTCTTAGCCACTGGTGGCGTGCGTGGCAACCCAACTTATTAGGCAAGACAAATGCATCAGGCCCAGAGGATGTAAAAAAAGAATCAAGAACAGGGCCATTAAAACGGAATGTCAGTCCAACTAGTAGGTAGAACTGACCAAGAGATGCATGCGGACAACAAGTGATAGACAAGAAGTAAAGCCTGTCAAGGGACGACAGAGACAAAGAGGGGGAGAGTGTTGCAGAGCAAAGAAGAGCACAAGGTAGAGAAAAAGAAGGGCCCCAAAATTTTTCCGATCTAGACACCTTATTTTTGTATCATAATCATTTTGTAATACAATTTTCGATGTAAACGCACTAGAGGAGTCCTCTAGATGCATCCCCATAGAAGATTAGTAGCTTACCCATGCAAATTAGTAGGAAATTAGCCTTTTGTGAATAAAGTGCCGGTCTCTTGTGTGAAAGGATCATTTTTAGGGCACATGTATATAAGTCAATTTGTGACTCTTTGTAAACACTTTTTGGCCATTGTGAGAATCAAGAGCACAAAATTTCGAATTTGTGTCTTCTCCTCTCTGTATCATCTTCTTTTTGAGCTTGTATGCATGTGTGTTGCTTGAAAAGAGTGTTATGAAGTGTTGCCTATCCATGAAAGTGTTTGTTTGCTGTGGTTAAGGTGTGTGTGAAGTGTAGGAAGTGGTGAAGTGTAGGAAGGTCATTCCCACGACTCAGTATTTTGCTCATAACTTGAAGTAAAAGTGTCAAAATTGAGTGAAAATACCACCATTGGATGTGCCTTCTTGAGAGCTTCGAAAGTCATATGCTATTTGCTATATTCAGAGTTCGGAGCTGAGAGAAAAGCTCAATTTACTGATGGCTACTGCACCAAGTATCACGACACCATGACTGACAGTTGAAGCTTGTTTGGATTAGTCTTTGTCTTGTTTGCACTCTTTGGGAAGCTCATTTGCATTGACCATCATTTGAATGCATGTCCTCATACACTCGGCTAAGTTTTGATACTCCTCAGATTGATAAATAAAGCGTGAATCCCCACTATATGCACTTGAGGGGGATTGAGGTATAGTCTCGTTCTCCGCAAGTTCCCAGGTTGGATCTCAGGTACACAACATCCTTTCAAGAGCTTCCCAAGCATCCTTAGCTTTCTCTAGATGTTGAATATGCCCTACCATGGCATTACTAATGACTTGTGAAATGAAGAACATGACTCTCATATTCCTCTCTTCCCATTCTTTTGCTTGCCTCCTTTGGACTTCAGTGGCTGTAGCTTGATTGATTTGAGGTTGAGTATCATTGCCGCTCATAATACCCCACAAGCCTTTGCCCATTAGGTAGTTGGTCATTCTAAACTTCCCCACGGGATAGTTATCCTTATCCAATTTCTGTACTTGTTGACCTAAATTATCCATTGAAGACTATCCAAAACTTTGTGAGTTACCTTGAATAGTTATGTTGTCCTTTGCTCTTGCATTTATGAAGCTCCCCTTTGTTTTGTAGCTCCTCTTTTACTTTGCTTTAACTCCAACTCTGTTGATGAAGCTTCAGCACCAAGTTTGCTCTGATACCAACTGTGGAGAGTGAGTTCTCCTATGTGCAACAAACACGTGTAGTGAACCCTTGTATGTCCAACACTTGGACAAATAGCTGCACCTTAGATAGCTTGCTACTCTCAATACAAAAGTGAAATGGACATGTGCCTGTCCACACAAGTATGTTGAAGAATGTAACTTCACTCTCGAACTGACAAGTCCCTGAGTATATATCCTTTGAGGATGATATTTGAGACACAAAGATTACACACAAATAGCTTTCCAAAAAGCTAAAAATCAAGTAATTTGGATGATTTTTGGTTAGGAAACTCAACTAACCAAAATAGACCACTTGCACACACAAGTATACTAAAAAATTAGACTTCACTCTCTAATGGATATCTCCCACAATATAAATCATTTGAATGAGATATTTGGTACAAAGAAAGTAAATGCAAAGAGCTTTCCAAAAGATAAAAATCAAGAAATTTAGACAAGCTTTGGTTGGGAAAGTTAACCGACCAAAATAGACTACTTGTCTACACAGGTATGCTAAAAAACTCGACTTCCCTCTTTGACTGATATCTCATAGAATATATAAGCCTTGAAGAAGATATTTGAGAAAAAAACAATAGATGCAATAAGCTTTAGAATGTGCTCCCGCTCCACTTTTATAACCAATGAGCATGTGGCAAAGTTTGTGCCTCCTTCTTAACTCACCACTTTTCCCACTACATGCCATTGATTGCAAGGTAGATATTGTATCTTTTACTCATCATGAATTTTGACTAGAATTTTTTTTTCTTTTTTTCTTTTCTCCTCTTTTCCTTTATCTTTACATTTGGTAAATTTATCCAAGCATAGGTCATATGAAAATGAGCTTTTACATTTATCTTCAACAATATTTGGTATAGCTGGGACTTGGTTATTTCTAGCTCCTTGATTCTAATTTGAGGGTTCTTGGGTCCAAGCATAAGAATAGGAACAATTGGTTTGGCCCAATCTAGCACTACTTCAAGATTAAACAAATACACATCTGGTAAATCATCAACTATTCCTTGAGGGGCTTCTTCCGTAGTCTGTTGTGAAAGGTGATCAGCTCTAAGGTGGGCCTTTCCTTTTTTGATTACCACCTCAAAATCATACTCCATTAACAACAAGAACCAATGTATCAATCTTCCCGTGTTACAAGGTTTGTTCACTAGGTTCAACAATGCTTGATTGGCTGTGTAAAACTTGAATTTGTTTGCCAATAAGTAGTGTCTAAATTTCTTTACTACATAAATAATTGCTAATCCTTCTCACTTAGTAGTGGTGTAATTTCTTTCTACCATGTTCATAAGTAGTGCTAAAATACTGATAGATTTATAGCCAAAACTAGAAAGTGTTTGAAGCACATAAACACTTCGGACTTTGCTTCCAAAGGGTACACCCATGCATGCCTGGAAAAATCATCAATGAAAGTCACAAAGTAAAGGTAGCTCCCAAAAGAAGGTGTTTGCATGGGACCACTTAAATCACTATGAACAAGCTGCAATTTCTTATTAGCTCAAACAGCATACAAGTAACTTTGCAAGATTATGATCAAAGTAATTGCCATCAAGTAACAATAGTGTCGAAAGCTATCCTTCAAAGCATCTATACCATTCTCTCAAGTATGGACCTTCTCAAGAATAATGTGCTAAATGGCTAAGCGCTCTCTAATGAAGTGATATCTCACCTAAACGTGCTTGGACTTTGCATGATATACTAGATTCTTGGCCAAAGCAGTGGCACTTTGACTATCTCTAAGCAAACAATGAACATGTTGAGATATACCCATATAACAAGCAAGAAGAGAAAACCACTATGCTTCCTTACATGCATCACTAGCTACAACATATTCTGCTTTCGTAGTGGAAACAACTCTACATTCTTGAAGATGAGATATCCAAGAGATAAGGACTCCATCAAAATGAACAATGTACCTTGATGTAGACTTTTGATTTTCTACACAATTAACATAATCAAAATCTCTTAAATCAATGGTGGATGCCTCTCCTCTTCCCAAGCATATATACTTGTCCTTTATGCTACTCAGATATCTCAAAATCATGTTTACTAATTCCCAATGCTTCTTGCCAATATTATACATATATCTCCTCACAACTCGTACTGCAAATGCAATGTTTGGTCTCGTAGCTACCGTAACATACATGAGACTACCAACAAAAGTCTCATTAGGAATTTTGATCATCAATTCTTTTTCTTCATATGATATAGGGAATTCATTCTTGCCCAATTCTTTGGATATATACTCAGTTGAGACAAATATATGCATCTTTTACTCCTATCATGAGTAATGTGTATGCCAAGAATTTTTTGGCATCCACCAAATCCTTCATATCAAATGTCTCACTCAACTTTCGTTTGAGCAATAACAAGTCATTAGAGGACTTCCAAGCAATCAAAATATCATGGAAAAACTATCAAGCATATCAAGTTGCCATCTAAGCATCTGTTAGTGTAGAGACAAAGATCCTCATTGCTTTAATAGGAATTAGAAAGAATCATATTCATTCACTAGATCATGCGTGTGATGATTGAGTTCCCATCCATGAATATGGGGTCAATTTTTATCAAAATCCATGTTAGAATCTAGTGTTGAGTAAGACAATAATGGAAAGTGGTTTGATATCTCACTTGAATTTGTAAATACCCATGATTTGTTTTTTGTTCATTTTGCTATATCTAGGTTATAGTTTCTTCATAGCAAATATCTCCACAAAAAATTTGTAAAAGATCAATAAAAACAATTCAAGAACCATGAGTTAATTTCATTGGATGAAAAAATCTATGTGATTGAAGTTTCAAATAACTTCATCACTTTTTAAAAGATTGAACATGCACTGAAATGTTCTTATGGCTCAAGAATTTTTATGCTCGGCTTGATCGAAGAATACAACTTGATTGCTTAGTTCATGAAAAATTAGTGTTTGAAGACCCTATTCAAAGTGATAAACAAAAGATATGTCATTTTTTTATAGATGATATATTGAGCATATTAAGATTAGAAGTGATGATATATTTCTTTACCTATTGAGAAAGAAAGGTTTGTAGAACTGATTAAGAAACATGAGAAATCATTTTCACTTTTTGCACATGAGATAGGTTGTGTAGATATGAAGTACATTCACTTTCTAGCTAAAAGCTTTTTAATGAATGATCCAAGTAAAGACTTGAACAATTGTGTGTGGAGCTCACCTCCCATCCTTTATATCCTCTTGCACCCAAAATGGTAATGCTCTAGTGTAGACATGTGGCCATCATGCACACTCATTCCTATTACCCCTTAGGTACCTTGGGATGTTCCCCAAGCCAGGGACCTTGTCTATAATTAGCCCTTATTCCACACACACATATAGTGGTCGCTATAGATCGATGTCTAATACTCTCACACCCTTATAAAGATCATTGTCCTCAAAATGAGGAAAAGTACTTGTGAACCGGAGCTTCTGATTCCCAAGTAGAATTTGTAAGTGGTAATCCTCTCTAGGCTACTAGATAATCTTGGATGACATGGTTTCCAAACTATTTTGGTCTCCTATCTAGTATCCTATTCAAAGAGTGATCTATGCTATCACTTTCTTGCAAAGAAACAATAAAGTCTATTAGATTATCCTCCCTAGAAATATAATTTCTCATTTTACTGACATGAAACACTGGATGAACTCTACAATTTGGAGGATGCTCTAATCGGTATGCAGCATCACTAAGCTTCTTAACTATCTTTCAAGGTCCATGACACCTTGGTGAAAGCTTAGTGCAATTCCCTGTGGATAGTGAAGTTGATCTTGTTGGTACTTGAAGAAAAAATATATCTCCTTCTTCAAAGATTCTAGGAGATCTCTTCCTATCAACATATTTTTTTGCCCTATCAATTGTTTGTGCTCAAATTTTGGATGTTGGTAACTGTAAGGCCACCGGATTGGCATTATGTAATTTATATTTTCCTATACCGCACGTACCAAAAGGTCGTAGCGAAGTGTTGTACCCTTTTTATTAATTAATGAAAAGGCATTACGGTGGTTCTCTGGTAGCGAGGAGACGGGATCGCCAGACTGTCTGTCTGGGCGATTTGCAGCCTGTGGAGATGTCGTAGTGCAGTATTCTTAAATTTTGAGTATTGTTACTCTTACCTTGTTAAATTACATTAATTTGTGATTAACACAGTAATGTTATCTTGCTGATAATAAGTCTGTTAGACGGTAATTATTAATTCTTGCGTTACATACTGTGGAAAGCCTAACCAGAGTATGAATGGTAAAACCTATATAGAAAATTTGATATTGGATAACCACGTACTGTTTGCTTGATGAGTTAAATGGGAAAATAAGATACAGGGCCTCTGATTTATCACACCCCTACCATCCCCAAGAACCCAAAAAGAGCTTAACAGTGTCTGTGACGAAAAAAATGCACTTTTAACACTGGCGCCATCTGTGGGAAGATGGCAATGGATTGAGAATAATCAGTAAGGTGGAGCAGTACGTAAGGCAAGTAGTGCAGAGGTGTTATATGTCGGTTACTCGGGCCGGTGAGTCTTATCCGAAGTATAGGAGAGACCAGCATCCCTGGGCGGTACCAAATCTATTAGGGACACCCCTAGGTGGTAGAAGTGCAGGCCGGTTAAGCCTAGTGTTGAAGGAGCGGAGCATGTTAGCAGCGATTCCAGTACCAGTTCGGTGACACATGACGAGATTCCAGTAGATTCCGGTATAATTTCGGTACAGTTTGAAGAAGGTACAGTAACTTCATAGTGTATAGGGACGCAGTGCCACGTTGATGCGATACCATCAGATCAGAATTTGAACCTTTTCGGGGATAAAGTTATGTTACACAGAGAGAACACTGCCGGTGAAAGTATACCCTGTTTTAGTGAAAGTTCGATAAGTTCCGGTGAAAGTTCGGTACAGTTGTTTGGGGAATTTACAGTTTTTCGGTGATGGTGTGATACTCCTTGGTGGATCTTTATTACGTAAACCACTGTTCGAGGTAAGCTTGCCTATGTTTGATACCAAAGCAGAGGATAGGCTATTTGATTTGGAGATACGTAAGAGACTGAACGCTATTTTTGAGCCAGAAGGTGAGCAATATGATAATATAGATTTCGAAGGACAAGAGACACCCCCTCAAAACTCAAGAAACAACAACGGTACCACTAATAGCACAATGAGTGGTCAACAACAGCAACAACAGCAACAACAATAGCAACAACAACAACAGCCACCTCCACTTCGACCGGTTCCAACAGGGGTGACTTACACAAAGTTCAGTGGATTTCCAGGTGACAACCCTGATGCACATGTGCGCACCTTTGAGATAAGCCATGCAGTGCTGAACCATCCACCCGATTCGGCGTACAAGGCCATCGTATTTCAGGCAACATTAGTCAATGAAGCAGCGAGGTGGTTAACAGAGTATGATATCAACCATTTCGTTAACTATGATGCGGTAAGGGATGTGTTTTTACAGAGGTTCCGATTGAAGAAGAATCCAGCCGAAATCTTCGACTATTTGCAAAACAATCGACAGAAATCGCACCAGACTGTTCAAGAATATGCAACATTGTTTACAACTCATTTAAGACAATTGCCACCAGCACATGCTAATCTACCGAATGATGTTATAACCTAGTGGTTCATTAACGGTCTGACCCCACAACTAAGACAAATCATGATCATCCGCTGTGTGGGGGCTATGACACTGGATGCTGTTATTGTGATGGCCCTACAACTAGAGCATAAAGTTGGGGGATTCACCGAAGACTTGGAATGGCTGAAGGCCAGTAAGAATGTTATAGATGATCCGGCTAAACAGATGTATTGCACCAAGTACAAAAATTCAGGGCACACCAGTGCTACATGTGCCCTTAACCAGATGTATTGTGCCATCTGCAACACAACCGGACACTCAACGGAAAATTGTGAGTATAATGCTAAAGTGTAGGGACGAGTAGCTGTAAACGCTATTATACAAGAACCAAGTCAGCCAGCCACCCATTACGTGCCACCAGAGATGCGAAACAATCAGTCGCAAGGATACAGAAATTACCGGGGACAATGGAATACCAATTTCAATGCCAATCGATGGTAGGCAGGTACATCAACGAAGGGTACTTCTCTGCCACCACCTTGATGTCATTTTTGTGGTGAGATTGGCCACATCTGGAGATTTTGTAAGGATGCAGCAAAATACGACAAAAGGAAGAAGGAGCGTCAAAACCCGATGACCAACATGGTCTATATCTCACCAGTGGAATCACAAGCAACAGTGGTCCAGACAAGATCGGGTAAGCAGTTGCAACCAGCAGCTGAGGTGTTCGAACCTGGTATCCGTGAGCAGCAGCGAATGTATACCAAAGCTAGCCAATGGGCAGTTAAAGAGCAAACTGTGTTTCCTGATCCAATTCTGGTAACACAGGTTCCCCTGCCAAAGGCGAGAGCGAATGAACAAAATCCTAACCCAGTAACAACAGAATCATCATCAGAAGCGGTGAGGAGTACGATTCAAACAGATCAGGTATGGGAGATTTTATCTAAGGCTTCAATTACACCCCCTTTGGGACAGTTGCTCGCCTTAGTGCCAGGAGTTAGGCAGCAATTTCAACAACAAGTCAGTCCTGGATCTCTCGGTACTCCGGCGACTGCAACAATACAACCGGAAACTGATTCTACGGTGGATCATTCAGTTCAATTAATCACTATCTGGCATAAAAATCAAAAGATTACTCAAGTGCTAATTGATGGCGGTTCGGGTGTGAATATAGCAACTGCAGCTCTCTGCAAGAAATTGGGGTGGACCCAAATCGAGTCCGTCCAATTTTTTGTAAGAATGGCACACCAATCCCGAGTCCATCCGGTGGGATTAGTACGGAATATCCTGATTACTCTGCAGGGTACCACGTTCAAAATGACTTTTGTAGTCTTAGAACTACCGAATCCAGCCTCGACTTCAATCTACTTTTTGGTCGACCATGGTTGAAACAAGCCAAAGTTGTACAAGATTGGTCAGCCCAGAAATTGACTTTCAAAGATAATCACCGTAAGTATGTTGTTAAACTGGATGCCATCCAGCCCTGCGAGCTTCATGCCAGACCATATGTAGCGGAGCCGGTCCACATGTTGGATGGCTTATCTGATGATGAGGAAGAGGCGTTTCTGGAGAACAATAAAGATCTGATCTCCTTAGGTACTGTAGATCTTCAATCAGTAGCAGACAAGTGGAGTCCGACAGCGTGTATGGTTGTTCTTGTGACCAGAGAGGCGGATGCAGATGATAGTGTTGCTATGGATGGAGCCACCCTACATCAGCTTTTACAGTCAGCTGACGATCTGGTGAAACCTCGACAATTTTATGTCCCAAAACATCAGTTAGTAACATATAATTTGGGTGATGAGGCTAACCCGCGACCTGTTAAGATTAAGGCAGGATTGTCCGAGGCATTTCAAGAAGATTTGATCCGACTCCTGCGTGAGTTTTTCGATGTTTTTGCTTGAAACTATCGTGATATGAAAGGTCTTGATCCGCGGATCTATCAACATCGGGTAGTGCTCAAACCAGAGGCAAAGCCAATTAAACAATCCAGTTACCGAATGAACCCCAATTATGCAGCACAGATCAAAGCAAAACTGGATCGGTTATTGAAGGTGGGATTCATTGTACCAATCGAGCACGCTGAATGGATATCTCTGATCGTGATTGTTCCGAAGAAAAATAAACAGCTGCGTATCTGTGTGGATTACCGAAAATTGAATGCGGCCACGGTACCTGATCCATTTCCTCTCCCCTTTCTTGACACAATGCTAGACAGAGTGGTAGGGCATGAGATGTACTCCTTTCTGAACAGCTACAGTGGTTATAACCATGTGCGAATGGCAGAACAGGACATCCCGAAAATAGCTTTCATCATGAATTGGGGTGTTTATGCTTGTACGGTAATGTGGTTTGAGTTAAGGAATGCTCCGAGCACGTTTCAACGATGTATGCAAGAAGTCTTTTCACCCTACCTGACTACTTTCATGCAAGTATATCTGGATGACTTTTCCTTATTTGGGGAAACTGCGGCGCACCTGTATCATTTACGGTGTTGCTTTGAAAAATGTCACGAATACCGATTATGCTTGAATCCGACAAAGTCAGCTTTTGCGGTCTCTTGTGGTAAACTACTCGGACATATTATCTCTGCACAAGGAATACAAGTTGATCCGGATAAAGTTGCACCCGTGTTGCAGGCACCAGTCCCTACAACACCGAAAGAACTTATGTGCTTTTTGGGTCAAATCTGGTGGCATGGTAGACATTTACGATGGTTAGCTCATTTAGCAACACCACTTAATCGGCTCATGACTAGTACTCCACGGCAGTACAAATGGACTCCAGAATGCCAAATTGCATTTGATCATTTAAAAGGATTATTGACGAAGGCCCCAATTTTGCAACCCCCTGATTGGGAACGCCCATTCCATGTCTTTGTCGATGCATCAGACATAGCCATTGGAAGCGTTTTAATGCAGCAAACTGACAAATGGTTTCAGCCTGTATATTATGCAAGTCGTTGATTAGCCCTGCTGAAAGAAATTATTCAGTGACCGAAAGAGAATGTCTCGGGTTAATGTACTCTGTGAAGAAATTCCGACATTATTTATTGGGCCGAAAATTCACCTTTCACGTGGATCATGCCGCACTTGTGTATTTGGTCGGGCAGCAACATTTAGGTGGTCGCTTGGCTCGATGGGTTTTATTATTACAAGAATTCGACTATGAAGTTATTCATCGACCCGACACAGCACATGCCTTGGCAGATTTTCTATCTCGGTTGGATTTCAATGAAGCTCCGGTGGGGGTTGATGACACTATGCCAGCAATTTACGCTATTGAGCCCGCTCGTGATGAATCTACAGAACCTCTTGTGCCGCCTACCTACTATGATACGTTACTAACTTTCCTAACTGACGGATGTCTTCCTCCTCATACTCCCCCTGCTTTGCGGCAAAAAATTGCAGTTTACAGTCGCAGATTCCGATTGATTGTAGATCAACTGTACTACATGGATCATACTGGTGTCTTACTTCACTGTATCCCACCACATGAAGCAGAATCGGTTATGGCTATGGCTCATTCAATACCCTCGGGTGGACATTTTGCAGCCGATCTTACTCACCATAAAATTCTGCAAAGTGGGCTTTGGTGGCCTACCATGTACAAAGATGTGACTCAGTTTGTGCAGCAGTGCGATACCTGTCAACAGTCTGGACAACCATTACATCGGCACCTCTTTCCTTTGCAACCTGTCTTACCTTTGGAACCCTTTCAAAAGTGGGGGCTCGATTTTATTGGACCAATAACACCACCAACAACCCTTAGTAACAATCGATATATACTGACTTGTACAAATTATGCCACCAGGTGGGCGGAAGCTTGGGCTCTGTTTTGGTTGTAAAATTCTTGATGAAGGACGTATTCCCGCGTTATGGATTACCTCTAGAACTTGTGACCGATCAAGGAACACATTTTGCCAACAATTTAATGCGAGCACTGACGCACACTTTTCAAATTCTGTATAAATTCAGTTCGCCATACTATCCCCATGCCAATGGACTGGCTGAAAGCACCAATAAGACTCTGTTGACTATGCTTCGCAAATTGATCGTGGAATTTCCAGAACGTTGGGACCAGTTACTTCCTACAGTTTTATGGGCATACCGGACTACATACAAAGTGGCAATCGGAATGACTCCCTTCAAGCTTGCTTATGGGTTGGAAGCAATCGCGCCGATGGAGATTGTAGTGCCAAGCCTACGCGTGGCCCTCACTTAGAAATTGTTGCCCGAAGACTCTTTGCCATTTCGGTTGGAAGCACTCAGAGCCTTGGATGAACATCGTTGGAAAAGTTTGCTGGTTCTTCAAGAAGTTCAGTTGTGGCAAGCCCGTACCCATGATCGTTTCCTCAAGACTCCAGTTTTTACGGTGGGCCAACTTGTGCTATTTTATAATGCTAAAGCAAATCGTTCTGCTAGGAAATTTAAATTACGGTGGTTCGGTCCTTACCGAATTAGTGAGCAAGTGGGACCCGCTACTTTTCCGTTGACTACCTTAACCAGAGCTCCCCTTCCCAAAGTGATTAATGGTTTAAAGCTGCATCCCTATCACCAACCGCCTGGTCACCGCTGACGTGTTCCTCGTTTTTCCGCGTGTCGCTTATTTTCTTTTTATTTCCGTATTTTGGTTGAATATAGACTGTACCTCTCCTCGTTTTGATATCTAAATATGATTAATCGTCGCCCTGTGTTACTGATTCTGCTCATGCATGCACGCCGTAATTATGGAGGTTATCATTTCAATACCGCGCGATGATTAGGGTTTTCGATCGCCTCACGTTGCCATGTGTCTACTTAATCTTATTACTTTCACTATTAATCGCTATTGTGTCTGTGTGTTTCTGTGTTCTTTGTGTTATGAGCTATCACGTGCGCATCATGGAAGCACTAGCCAATATCGCTACCTTCCACGAAGGACTTACTCCTGAAGTGAGCGAGTATCTGCGTATCCGTGGCCTTTTGAACTTCACTGAATTGCCCTGGCATTCAGTGGAGGTGTCAACCTTTCTACGCGCATATCATTTCTGCCATTGCCGCTACAGCTGCTACAGACCAATGTTGGCCTATCACATGTTTACCGTCCCGCGTCGTTATCACTCTGGCCTCGTTTGCCGATGCCTTCCGACTTCCTCGGGATGGATTGGAGAATGGTCCTCTCCTTCCTGTAGCTACTATGACCACGTTATTCCCACGGCACTCATCTAATGAGTATGCCATTCTGTGTCGACCTGATCCGGAACGGACCGCATTGCAATTTTTAGTTGCTATCTTGAATTTGCAAAAATGTACCTATGGGATTTCGCGTCCCTTTTACTCAATGATAGACATGGCTTCTCGTGAGTCTGTCAATTTTGCATCTTTTTATTTCTAGCGCATTCACCATGAGTGTGTTACAGTTATTAAACAAGTTACTAAGGGTGACATTCCCCGCTCTCGTCTGCCCCATATCCTTACCTTTCTTTTTCCGATACTCCAAGCCGCGCAAACGCCCCCAACCGCTCCCATCTTGTTCCATGAAGACTCTGTTCAAGTGCTCGAGGATGCAGAGGATGAGGATGAAGATCTCTTCCAACTTCTTCGCCGGAAACGCAATCGTATAAGTCTATCTGAGAGTCAGGTGCAAGGCTCCAACGTCGACCATGAAGAAGAGGTCTTCCACGACACCGCCACTTCAATTCACATGGAGTCTTCTGGTCCTTCTTCTCTAAATCAGTAGCAAGAACAAAGTGTGTCCACCACCGACTATGAAGAAATTTCTTCTAGGGAGGATTCGCAGCAGCAAACCCAAGATGATGTGCAGGCCATTGTTGTTGAGATTGTCAATGAAGTGATTGCTTTGGTTGATGTTGTAATTGACAGAACTGAAGCAACAACGTAGCAGACCACGGGAATCGTATTGGTGCCTAATCTTCTTACCCCACTTCCTTCCACCATGAACATTGTTGAGCCAATTGTTCCAGTCCCACCTATTGTTCCCAACGTACCCCCTTCTCCATCTTCTTCTCCCGCCTATTCTCCACCGTCTTCCGCTCATCTGTTCTCTGCTTCTACATCCCAATCCCTTCCTACCCTTCCTGTTCCAACCCCCATGTTTCATGAACTCGAGTCTATGGGTCGCCTGTTGATCCAATTCTCGCAGCACTTTCCAATGCAACTGAAGATGGCAACCGACAATATCAGACAGGAGTTGCAACACAAGGTTGATGTTCTCGAAGCTGATATTGCCCCACTATAGGAGGAAGCAGATGTTGTTAAAGCAGAAAACCATACTTTGCAGATGTAACTTCAACAGCTTCAAGCTAGGCTTGCAGAACAAGATACAGTAATTGCTCAGCGCGATGCAGCATTGGTCGAATTACAAGCCAAGGATGTTTTGTTAAATGCTCATGATGAAGAGATGAATCAGTTAAAACAGTTAGTACATGATAAAGAAGAATTTAGCTAAGCAAACTACTGCAGAACTCCAGACCACCACTACCGATTTATTTCAGGCAAATTCTGATCTTAAGGCCAAGACGAGTCTGACCATTCAACTTCAGAAGGAGATAGCAGGGATTAAGAAGGAAAGAGATGCTTATTACCAGACAATTCAATATCATGTTCAGGAGCTGGAGAGAAGAGAAAAACAGCAGGGAGTTCAGGCCGACCCACTATCAAGAATTGATAATCAAATTAATGATATGAGATTGAGCCGAGATGCAGCCCTTGCCAATGACTTTTACTTACAAGAATCCTTTTTGCAGACCCAGAATGAAGTTTTGATGAGTCAAGTCATTGCGGCTAGTTCAGTTCGAACTGCTGCACAGCTGGTAGAGCCAAAGACACTCAAACTGATGTTGGATTAGCTAAAACAGAAGATTTCTAGAGCCTTCAAATTAGCTAGAACCATGTATATCCAAGGCATCGTAGACGAGCCTTAATTTTGTTTGTGTTGCGGGTTCAAGTCCACCGTGCATGCCAGTGTAAGGCGGCCGGATTGGCATTATGTAATTTATATTTTCCTATACCTCACATACCGAAAGGTCGTAGCGAAGTGTTGTACCCTTTTTATCAATTAATGAAAAGGCATTACGGTGGTTCTCCGGTAGCCAGGAGATGGGATCGCCAGACTATCTGTCTAGGCGATTTGCGGCCTGTGGAGACGTCGTAGTGCAGTATTCTTAAATTCTGAGTACTGTTGCTCTTACCTTGTTAAATTACATTAATTTGTGATTAACACAGTAATGTTATCTTGCCGATAATAAGTCTGTGCGACGGTAATTATTAATTCTTGTGTTACATACTGTGGAAAGCCTAACCAAAGTATGAATGGTAAAACCTGTATAGAAAATTTGATGCTAGATAACCACGTACTGTTTGCTTGATGAGTTAAATGGGAAAATAAGATACAGGGCCTCTGATTTATCAGAGCCCTACCATCCCCAAGAACCCCAAAAAGAACTTAAAAGTGTCTCTGATGGAAAAAACGCACTTTTAACAGTAAGCCATGCAATATGAAGACATGTTGAATAAATAGTTTCATTAACTTGTGGAGCTTCTACCATTCCCTATGTGGGTATAAAAGGAGAAATCGTGTTTAATCCATCTACCACTACTAGGATAATATCACACTTCATTTTGGTATGCAATAACCCCATTATGAAGTCCATGGACACACTATCCTATTTGTGCTCTCAAATGTGCAAAGGGTGTAAAAGACCTAGTGTCTTAACCTTTCTGCCTTGTTGACTGACACATAAGGAATTCTTGAACATATGTGTGGGCATCTATGGATAATCAATGCCACTCCAAAATGTTCTTTTAACTACATGGATTGTGTGTGAACACAAGGATGCCCTACAAAAGGAACATAATGATTATTATGCATAACCTTTCTTTTAAAATCCAAGGAATCTGGTATGCAAACCTTTCCTTTCTGTTTAACTATTTGTTTCTCCATTGAGAAATTGGAATATGGACTTGATTTGTTTTCTTTACTAGGGGAAGAAACAAATGGGATTGCCCCATCTCCTATGATAGAGTCATCACTGATGGTTGTAATGATCTGTAAAAAATGTGGATCTTCCACTTTTGCTTCCTTTATTTCTTGAAGCAATGAGCTTTCTATAGTGTGAAGCTCATTTGATATATTATTCAAGATAATGTATCAACTATTACATTCTTTTTGTCTCTTCTATGCAAGATTTCCATATGAAACTCATGCATCAACTTAGCTCAATGAGCCTATCTTCCTTGAAGATCTAGCTGACTATAGAAATACTTGTGTATGGTGATCTATATATACCTTAAAATCTACATCGTAAAGATAATTTCTTGAGATTTTAAGAGTGTAAAACATTGCATACAACTGATGTTCATGCACAAGCCAATTTTTTTGTGTACCACTTAATTTATTAATTTCAAAAGCTATTGGTCTTCCATCTTGGCTCAAAACTAGCTTTAAGGCTATGCCACTAGCATATGTCTAGTAGTTGGCATTTTTTGCATGTTTTTTCACTTAATTTGTTGCTATTTTACCTCATATCACTCACCATACCTCTACCTTCAATAGCCATGCATCATCATCTTCATCAAAATGTTTGATTTTTTTTTCATATCCACCTTCATTCACCTCATTTGCAAGTGTGAGCAAGAGAGTGTGTATGAGAGTGTCGATTTTGCATGCTTTAAAGTTGTTGTGCAGGACCACATCACCACAGAGTTTAGCAGCTTGTGTAGGTGAGAAATATTTGTTTTTCTTCTTCATCTTCTTGTTGCTTCAGCCTATCATGACGCACTGCCAAAGTGCAGATTTTAGATTGCGTCTTCAATAATGGCAAGAGCATCTCAATGCCTCCATGGAACAATAGTTACATTTGAAAATTGGAAAAATTTTCAGCCCATCACGACATGCCCTAACCATCACGATAGGCCTAGACCATTGTGATAGGTCAAGACCATTGCAACAAGCCCATACCATCATGACAACCCCAAACCATCACGATAGCCTTAGACCATTGCAACATCCCTAGACTATCACAATAGGCCCAACCCATTATGACAAGCCAAGCCCATCGGAATAGCCCAGATCATTGTGGTAGGGCTAGACCATTGTAATGGGCCAAGCCCATTGTGATAGGCTAGAGCATCACGATAGGCCTAGACGATCAAGATAGTCCTAGACCATGAGACATGCCTAGACCATCGTGATAGCCCCATACCATCATGACAAGCCCAAACCATCATGACAAGCCCAAACCATCGTGACAAGCCTAGACTATCACAATAGGCACATAACATAGTGAAAACCCTAGACCATCACGACAAGCCCAGACCATCGCGAGAGGCCCCATATTTGGAAAAATTAGGATTTTGCAAATTTTGGTCAAATTTTCATATTTTTTGAAATATTTTGGTTGATTGAAAGGCTTCCAAGGCGAATGGGTGAGTGGACCCCGAAGAATCTAGGCCTAGAGTAGTGCTTGGGAGAGTTAGTGTGCAATTAAGAGCATACCACGTGCATACAAAGACCTTGCATTCAAGTTGGAAATTCATTTAACCTCCCTTTTCAATTCGAGGTATAGGGTGGTGTTAAGAATTTAAGCGCAAGAGATTTAAAGAACTCAAGTGCAAGAAAATGACATATCACAAATCGAAATAACGATAAGGGAAAGAATCTAAATACATGCCATGAGAACCAAGTAAATAAAAAAAAGTATTCCTAATGAGTAAATTGGAGACAAGATAAACATCCAAGGGTGATAAAAAAAAAACTAATTGGTAAGAAATGATACATTGTGTTGTGTGTGTACATTGTTAAGGGTGGGATAGCATAAGAACCAAGACCCATGAACCTTAGGTCAGGAAGACATATAGGGAGATCCAATCAGTAGAGCATCGATTATTTAAGGATAGTGTTAATCACACAGCTAAATCATTGGCTCCACACGTGTTGAGATAGGCTTCCAATCCTCAAAATCAAATTTCTAAAGTACTTTCTCAATGTACTTTGCTTGATGCACAATGTCTCACCCCTAATCGGATACGAACTATATGCCAAGATAATATTCTAAAAGACCAAGATATGTGACATCAAAGAAAAATTAAGGGAAAAATTTATCCCAATGGTCAATCTAGACAAGAAAAAAGAAAAAAAGAATCTTTCATATTAATTTGTTAGAAGAAAAACTATCCCTAGAATCTATTTTTACTTCATGTTTGAGATATTTTGCAAACATTTGAATTTTGGAGTTTGATATCTATGGAAGCACACAAATAACATAGGGAAGAAGACGAATCTTGGCACACAATGTATTACCAAGTGAATGTACAAAGATAAGTGCCTTATTAGGGTTATAGACATATATACAAGATGGGAAAATAATTCTCCTAAAGATGAAAACAATGATCCAATGGTCCTAAGTGTATTTACACACATCATTACCAAAATACATCAAGAAATACCACCTAAGAGTGATGTAGTGAACAAGGAGCTAACACTCATGGAAGTGCCAAGCTATGTAGAAAGAAATCAATCCACAAAAGGAAGTACGCCCAAATATTTTTGGAAAGCTTTAAACTTATCCCTACATAGAGCCTTTGCAAAAAGGTCAACAATATTATCCCCTGTGGGCACATATGCCAATCTAATCTCTCCAACAAAGAACCTCTCCCTAACATAATGATAGTGCACCTCAATTTTCTTTGTGTGACCATGGAACACAAGTTTCCTTCCAATTTCCAATGTGCTCTTACTATCAATAAAGATGGTGTGGTAGAAGACTTACCAACACCCAAATCATCCAAAAGGCATTTTAGCTACACACACTCAATGGTCATTTTGAAAGCTCTCCTATAGTCAACCTCACATCTAGAATTGGACACAATAGGCTACTTCTTGCTCAGCCAAGATATGCTTGAGCCACCAAGCATGAAGGAAAAGCCAGGTGGACACACAAGTGTCATAGCAACTAACCTAGATTGAGTTTAAAAAAACATGTAGAGCTAGTTGTAATGATCCCCCTTTGGGAAAAAAAAATCCAAGTGGCTACCACTCAAGTAGCGAAAGATACACTTAACTCCCTACCAATGCTTGACACTTGGGCAATGCATAAACTTTCTCATTTGAGAGACAACAAACTGAATATTAGGCTGATTTATGCATAAGTAAATCAAGCATCCAACAATCTATTGATAGAGGAAAACATCAAATGCATCTCCAACATCATGAAGACTCAACCATAAACCTGCTTCCATGGGCGTGGAAATGGTTTGCAATCTCTAAGGCCAAAACACTACAATAAGGTGCCAATATATTTTTTCTTACACAAAGCTATTCCTCCATCAACGTGCATAAGATGAATGCCCAAATAATGTTGCAAATGCCCCAAATCTCACATCTCAAAAGAGGCAT
This sequence comes from Ceratopteris richardii, assembly GCA_020310875.1. Taxonomy (NCBI): domain Eukaryota; kingdom Viridiplantae; phylum Streptophyta; class Polypodiopsida; order Polypodiales; family Pteridaceae; genus Ceratopteris; species Ceratopteris richardii. The sequence continues at coordinate 33,630,032 of CM035408.1, read as the reverse complement.
GCAATCAGCCTTAAACTCAACAATATGCTTCTCATTCGGACAAATGAGCAGTATATCATCAACATACAAATGTCTCCTTGGTTCATGAAAATAAGGGCTGAATTGCATCTTCCACAAAAACAACATCACAACTAAATCAAATGTGTTTGGTATGCAGATGATAAAGATGATATCCTTTTTTTCCAAAATTGTATGCAACAAAAGTACATTTCATTATCATCCATTTTTTTGCATTGTTGCTCATGCACTAATGCATATGCTAGACATCTAAAGACACATATATGAGAAACATATGGGTTGTGGCCATGCCAAGCCTCATATGGAGTGATTAATTGCAGTGTTTTGGTGGGACACTTGTTAAGTACATGTTGCACTTAATGGCCTCAAGCCAGAATTTATGTGGTAAAGCCTGACTTTTGACCATACACCTCACCATTCTCATGAGAGGCATGTTAGTTCATTCAACAAATCCATTTTTTTGAGGTGTAAAAAACACTTTACACTCATTTTTATCCCATGCTAGGACAAAAATGCATTAAAGTTAGAAGACATGTATTCCTCCCTCGATAAGAATGGATGGAGCTCCTGTATTTTCAGCCATAAATAGAAGCTGTTTAAAGCATATAAAAGATTTTTATTATTCTTCCAATGGATACAACCATGCATGCTTGTAAAATTTACCAATAAAAGTCACAAAGCATAGGTAGTTCCCAAATAAAAGTCACAAAGCATAGGTAGTTCCCAAATGAAGGTATTTGCATAGGATCACAAACGTCACTATGAACAAGCTGGAATTTATGAGCAGATCGAATTGAAGCATCTTTTGGGAAGGAGGACAAGAAACAAACTATTTTCAAGATGAGAAAGGCATAGGTAGTGCCAATGGAGTAGAGTTTGTTATTTTTCCTTCCTTTCATAGATGATGATAGCATTGTAGCACAGGGTGAACTGGTTGATGTGATAAGGTTTGATGGATGATAACCTTGCACAGGATGTGTTTTCTTACAACCCTATTTTCATAATGCATGTTTACTTGGAGGTCATAACCAGAGTGTGCAATGCATATGTAGACAAATTGATTTTCCACATGGGGTTAGGTCTCCCTGGGACATATTTATAAACAACTTGAATGCTTAATTTAATGATCCAAGCACTTTATTTACCTTACTCCTTTGGATGTAATGTAGTGGATAATGAACATGTGGCATGGTTGTATATATTATTCTTTATTCATAATAAGTACAAGACTTTTGCATGGTTTTTCCATCCATATTGGCATCTTTAGTGTGTTCTTTGGATGCAAAGATGCCTATGCAAGTGAATTATAATACTTGGGAACTTTGAGCATATTGTATCCTTGCAACTAAAAAATGGTTCAAACTCGTGGTTGAAGCTCAAACATACTTGAGAAATGTCAAAAAAGAATTCAAATTTCTAGAGTGAAAAAATATCTTATGACTTATTCTACCTAGATTTATAAAGTTCAAAGTGATTGCTTTGAAGAAGCTAATTTTTAATTAGATAATGAGATCCCTTGAATTTATTGAAGTCAAAACGTACCACCAATAGTCTAAGATTTATAGTGAAGTGGATTTTGGCAAGACATTGAGTTCTTCCATGTTTCAAATTATTAAGAAAAGGAAGGTTTTGTTCCATGGCTTAATTGGAATGATAGGATTTCTAGTGATGAAGAATAAGAAAAAGTATCCTAAAGGATCTTTATATTTTCCCTTGGAAACATATGCAATACAATATTAACCAGAATCAAGAATTTACCTTTTTGAAGCTTGAATTCAATAAAGCCTATGATAGGATTTAATAGGGCTTCATTTCTCCAATTAGTGAGTGAGACCCATTATGGTTATAGGAGTATATACAAGTTGGGGGAAAAACCTCCTAAAGAGGAAAAGAAAAGCACGGGTGGTCCTAAGTGTGTTCACACACATTATTACCAAAATATATCAACATAGGTTTTTGTCATCCTCAACATTGTGAAAAATTTTGTAATCAAGGACATGAAGTTTCTCTTCCGTGAAAGCATCCATATATTCTTCTAGCAGAACACAATATTATTCTTAATTTATTGTCACAAGGATCACAATTATACAATATAGGATCACAATTATACAATATAGGATTATCAATTGTATATTTAAGTAGAACAATTGATGAGTAGCAATTCACCATTTCCACCATTACAAATCAAGAAAGGACAATTAATGAGTAGCAATCCAAAATTTTCAATTTACAAAATCAGGTGAAAAATTACAAGTAATTTTGGATGTTTATGAGAGCGAATATGGAAGACTATCATTTGTATCATCTTCTTTTGGTCAGTTCACCAAAAAGGAATTGATTTTTCGAAAAGATAATCAATAGAAACATTTATATGCAATACAAACCACTTTTGTTAGCATCTAACGTCTAATTGTAATAGAATCATCTTTCTATAACAAAAACATGTTTCTCCAATAGGAACAGCTTTTTTGCTATTGAATACAATCAAGTTTTTATCATACATCATTTTCTTCATTTTTTATATCATCATCTATTACAAGTTCCATGTCATCTATTTCTTCCATGTCAAAACCATCATTGTCATCTATTATGTAATTCATGATCACTCCATGGATCATTTGATAAACCTTCATGAGTTTGAAACTATTCAAAGTTTCTTTTGATATTATAAAAGGTTTTCTTATGAGAGTGTCTAACAAATGCATATTACAAAATTCATATAAAAAATCATTGGAATGTGATGCACTTAAGCGATTTCTTCATTTTGAATGAAGGAAATTGTATGCGCTCCAATCAAATTTACAAATGCCACTTGGAGCTTCTACCAAAAGCGCTCTCATATCTATATATTCTATCTCCACCATTTGACCTTATAGTCTTTCCACCATATAGGAGGTGTATGCACTTGAATAAGCTTCAATGTGCCATGGATCTCCAAAACTTCCTTTTTTATTTACATAAGTTACTCTAATGAAATGCATTTCAACCATCTATGCATGAAGATGAAGTAGAGTGTGCATCTATGTTCATTATTCATGTGCTAATGATACACCTTGAATTTTTTTTCTTAATGAGAAATAAATAAATTATTTCCCTTTTTGTCTAACCTAGGATCTAATCCAATATCCTTTTTTATTACAAAACTATTAACATCAAAAAATTGTAGAAGTTCCACAAAAGGTCTGTTGATATATTTAGGTAATGATGTGTGTGAACACACTAGGACCGCCGAGGCATTTTCTTCCCTCTTTAGGAGGTTTTTTTCCACCGACTTGTATATATGCCTAATGCCCTAATGGGCTACTAATCTTTGTACATTCTCTAGTAATACATTCAGTATTGTGTGTTGTGCTCCAAGCTTCTTCTTCTTCCTTGTGTTGTTCGCGTGCTTCCGCAAACGTCTAACTCCAACAATTGGTATCAGAGCAGGTCGTTGCTTCATCTAGGGCGCCATCGACACTCCTCCGTTTGTAGTCTTAGAATCGTACGAATTTTGGTGAGCATACTCAGGGTGTTTTCGGCCTCCGAACGCACTATCGTAGTGCTTGTGCAAGTTATTTAGTCTTTTTGTGCCAAAGGTATATACCAGTCTCTGTTCGCCAGTATAAGCGTCTCGAAATCTACTACCGGTCTAGCAGAATTTTTCGGGGCAGTTCTGTCAACATTTTGAGATACACTCAATTTTTTGCATCAAGGTATTTTAGTCACCCGCCATGGATGAAAGGATTGATGTATTCCGTATGTTGGTTGTTGAGGATAAGTTGGATGGTACCAACTACCCATTATGGGCTTATATGATGCGACATGTATTGGTTGCAAAAGGATTGTGGAACATTGTGCAGGGTGTTGGAAGATGTCCTGTTACACCTCTGACTACAGGTACTGCAAATATAGGTGCTGGAGCTGATGAAGATGGTGTCGAAGATGATATTCCATAGATTCTTGTTCATGTTGCTGTTTCTGCTGCACCTATTGCAGAGCAAATTCGCTGGGATGGCAGAGATGCCCAAGCACATGCATTGATAGCTTTGTCTATCAAACGTGCCATTATTCCTCATATTCGCTCTTGCAGAACAGCTAAGGATGCTTGGGATACACCTACCACATTGTACCAAGCTAGGAATGAGGCTCCTGTTGCTTACCTCCGAAAACAGTTGGAGAGTGAGCACATGAATGAAGGTGATTCTATGGACAGTTTCCTAACAAAGATCAAAGACTTGAAGGAATAGTTAATTTTTGCTGATGAGGTTTTACTAGATAGCTCACTTGTGTAGAGCATTCTGAATTGTCTTCCTGATTCATATCAGAGTTTTGCTTCTACTCTTCGATTGATGATGAAAGGCAATCCGAATGCCTTATCATTTGAGGAGTTAGTCTCTGTTCTGTTGCAGGAAGATCAATCCAGGCAAAACAGATCCATTATGTGAGTTGCAGATCAAGCTTTCTTAGCTAGTCAGAAGGGCAAAGGAAAATGGAGCTCTTCAACTAGTAAGCAGAAATCTGCTAATTTTGCATATCCGAAGAAGGAAGATAAAGATGAGAAGAAATCAAAAAACTAGAAATTGTTTTGTAAGTACTGTAAAGGCAATGATCATATCATAAAGAACTATCCAAAACTGGCTGCTAAAGAGGCAACGAAGAAAGAGGCTGGAATGGTTGTTGCAGAGGCCTCTACACCAAAAACAGAGTCTACAAATCTTGTGCAGGAAGAAGAATGGGCGTTTACTACTATCTGCAGTTTTGACCCATCTTCTCATGATCAGTGCATGTCTGTAGTAGACTCAGATGTTTGGTATTTTGACAGTGGGGCAACCAAACATATTACCTCGCAGCACAGTTTCTTCTCTTCACTCGAGCTTGCCCCTACAGGGAATATTGTTACATGCGCCAACAACTCCTCTTACCCTGTTATGGGAGTTGGTAAGATCATTTTGACTACTGCTGATGGTAGTTCTTTCACTTTGTCAGATGCTTTATTTGTGTTAGGGATCAAAAAGAATTTGTTATCAGTTTCTGCATTAGCCAAGATTGGCTTGGTTGTGAAATTTGTTGATGAGAGATGTACAGTTCATGATCTGTCAAATGGCAATGTTATTATTGCTTCTGGCATTTTATGTCATGGGTTGTATAAGCTCATAGACTATGAAAGATCTGAAAAATGATTTGGCATGTGCAGTAAATGATTCTCAGGCTACGTCAGATGCAAAGCTTTGGCATGCACACTTTGGTCATCTGAATTTTGCTAGTTTGCTACGCCTGCAGAAATCTGAAATGGTGTCCTCTTTGCCCAAACTTGAAGCACCTGGAAAACATGTTTGTGAAGGCTGTATTTTGGGCAAAATGCAGCGTTCCTCCTTTCCAAAAGATGGTTCAGTTCGGGCTACACAGAAATTGAAGCATGTACATAGTGATGTTTGTGGTCCTATGCAGACACCCTCTTTTGGAAATTACCTTTACTTTGTGACTTTCATTGATGATTTTTATAGGCATGCATGGGTATATCCACTCAAAGCAAAGTCTGAAGTGTTCATGTGCTTTAAACAGTTTTTGGTTTTGGCTGAAAATCTATCAGCATGTAAAATGGGCACCCTCCATTCTGATCAAGGGGGAGAATATATGTCTTTTAATTTTAATGCATTTCTGGCTGAACGTGGGATAAAACACCAGTGTACAATGCCGTATACACCTCAACAGAATGGAGTTGTTGAATGGAAGAACAGGTCTCTCATGGAGATGGCGAGGTGTATGGTCAAGAGTCAGGCTTTACCTCATAGTTTCTGACTTAAGGTTGTCATGTGTGCAGCATATGTACTGAACAGGTGTCCCACTAAAGCACTGCAATCTATCACTCCATATGAGGCTTGGCATGATCGCAAGCCATCTGTTGCTCATCTACGTGTTTTTGGTTGTTTGGCATACGCATTAGTGCCTGAACAACATCGTAGAAAATTGGATGATAAAGCACTAAAATGTATTTTTGTTGGGTACAGTTCTGAAAGTAAAGGCTATCGTCTGTACCATCCACAGACAAAACGCATTCTGGTTAGCCGTGATGTTGTCTTTGTGGAAGATGCTATTCAGCCATTGCTTTCATGTACTGAGGAGACATCTGTTAGCTCCAAGGACATGTATGATACTTTGATGCCTCCTTTTATAGGTGGACAGTCTACTGCTAGTCCTAATGAGGCAACTTCTCAGCCTTTGCAGGTTTCATATGATGATGTAGATCATTCCATTTCTGATGCAGATTTACATGATGCACTTGTTGATGACAGAGCTGATATTGAGCAGGCAAAAACTATGCCAAAATGGCTAGTGCAGACTTTGCATGATAGCAAATTAGATGCACCTTTATCATATCGTACTCGTTCAGGCTCTCATAGTGCCTCCTTTGCATCGGATTGCTATGCTATGGCTGCGTCTAGTCTCTGTGATTTGAATGAGCATGTTTCTTTTGATGAAGCACAGAATTCAAAAAATTGGATGGCTGTTATGCAATCTGAATATGATGCTATAATGAAGAATGGTACATGGTCTTTATATGACTTGCCTCTTCGCAAGAAGGCCATAGGCACTAAGTGGGTATACAAGCTGAAGTGTAAACCTGATGGTACAATTGACACGTATAAGGCTAGGCTTGTTGCAAAGGGTTATGCGCAGGAAAGAGGCATTGATTTTGATGAGACCTTTGCACCTACATGCCGTATGACTATTGTTCGGAGCATTTGTGCACTTGCAGCCCATCATGGTTGGAATGTACATCAGTTGGACATTAAAACAGCATTTCTGAATGGTGAGTTGCATGAAGAAGTGTATGTTTTTCAGCCCCGTGGCTTTGTGCAGAAAGGGCATGAAAATCAGGTGTGCAGGTTAAAGAAGGCATTATATGGTTTAAAGCAAGCACCACGTGCTTGGTATGAGAAGATACATGCCTATCTGGTTGCACATGGTTTTGAGAACAGTCCAACTTAGATGTTAAGCGTGCTAATGATTTGTTTTTTATCATTGTTGTCTATGTTGACGGCGTGCTGCTCACTGGTCCTATTGAGAAGCATATTGCTGATTTCAAGGCTGATTTGCATGCCTCATTTGAGATGTCTGATTTGGGGCATTTGCATCACTATTTGGGCATTCAGTTTATGCAAGTTGATGGTGGAATGGCTTTGTGTCAAACGAAATATATTGACACATTATTGCAACGTTTTGGCCTTGAAGACTGTAAGCCTATTGCCACTCCTATGGAGACAGGTTTATGATTGAGTCTTCATGATGCTGGAGATACATTTCATGTTGTTCTATATCAGCAAGCTGTTGGATGCTTGATTTACTTATGCATTACTCCGCCAGATATTCAGTTTGTTGTCTCACAGATGAGCAGGTTTATGCATTGCCCAAGAGTCATGCATTGGAAGGCAGTTAAGTGCATCTTTTGCTACTTGAGTGGTACTCGGCTACTTGGGTTGTTTTATCAAAAGGGGGGATCACTACCGCCAGATTTGCATGCTTTTTCTAACTCAGATTGGGCTGGTTGCTATGACACTCGTGTGTCCACCAGTGGTTTTTGCTTCATCCTTGGTAGCTCATGTATATCTTGGTTGAGCAAGAAGCAGCCTACTGTGGCCACTTCCAATTGTGAGGCTGAGTATAGGCCAACTTTCACAGCGACTGTTGAGTGTGTGTGGCTCAGATGCCTTATGGCTGATTTGCATGCTTTTTCTGACTCATCACTACCGCTAGATTTGCATGCTTTTTCTGACTCAGATTGGGCTGGTTGCTATGACACTCGTGTGTCCACCAGTGGTTTTTGCTTCATTCTTGGTAGCTCATGTATATCTTGGTTGAGCAAGAAGCAGCCTACTGTGGCCACTTCCAGTTGCGAGGCTGAGTATAGGGCAGCTTTCACAGCGACTGTTGAGTGTGTGTGGCTAAAATGCCTTATGGTTGATTTGGGTGTTGGTCAGTCTTCTTCCACCACCCTCTTCACTAACAGTCAGAGCGCATTGGCAGTTGCGAGGAACCCTGTGTTCCATGCTCGCACTAAGCACATTGAGGTGCATTATCACTATGTCAGGGAGAGGTTCTCTGCTGGGAGATCAGCTTGGCATATGTGCCCACGCATGAGAACATTGCAGACCTTTTCACGAAGGCTCTGCCTAGGGAGAAGTTTGAAGCTTTCCGCAAAGGTTTGGGCTTACTTCCTTTTGTGGAGTGATTTCCACATAGCTTGGAACTTCCTCATACATGAGGGCCAGCTCCTTGTTCACCGCATCACTCCCTGGGGGGATTTGTTGATGTATTTAGGTAATGATGTGTGTGAACACACTAGGACCGTCGGGGCAGTTTTTTCCCTCTTTAGGATATTTTTTTCCCCCGGCTTGTATATACACCTATTGCCCTAATGGGCTACTAATCTTTGTACGTTCTCTAGTAATACATTCAGTATTGTGTGTTGTGCTCCAAGCTTCTTCTTCTTCCTTGTGTTGTTTGCGTGCTTCCGCAGATGTCTAACTCCAACAAGGTCTAGTAATACCCATAATTTTTCTAGTAATGCTAAGGAATATACTAGGCATGTAGCACAAATTCTCACAAAATACCGAATGTTTATGTATATACTTCGTCAATGATAATTTTATCGAATCTTTTCATATGTTGCAACAAAACCTTTATGACCTTCCCATAAGCTTTCATGCATTTCCTTAAGCATTTGTAGTTGAAGATTTTGTTTACCTAGACCCTTTGTGGTAAACTATGTAAGAAATAATAGCACAACAGAATAGACTAGTAGAAAAAGTTGAAAAAAATGCAAACAAAGAGGGAGTAGAAAAAGTTGAAAAAAATGCAAACAAAGAGGGAGGCAGATTGAGAAATAAAGAACTCAAATTCTCAAATTGCCAAGAGCAATGCTTTTACAAAGATGGTGTTTTCCACCTCTGCACTCCCTATATGGATCTTAGATGGTGATCTAGACAAACTCTAGATGAAGCATTTACTAGTGTGCAGTGTTATGTAGAGCTAGACATGGGCCATCTTATATAGTTTTTACAATGGGGGGTCGATATAGATAAATGTAATTAGGAGAGACAAAATAGTCAGCAAAATAATTTGGAAATATATCCATGGCCAAAAGTTCTACCATCTTCACCCTATGGGCTAAGGGGGTAGGCGGCTTGGACCCCATAGAAGGGGGCAAGCCCCCCTCTGCACTCCCCCCATTAAGGCTCTATGGGAAAACCACATGGCAACATATGGTATTTATTTTCACATTGAATGGAAACTGAATGGCCCAGAAGTATATGCCCTAACTAACCTAATGGCTACACTTATAAAGATCATCTAATACCATCAAGAGTTACACATAGACCTCATCTAACTTAGAAGTTGGGGTTCAACAAATGTCTAGGCTCTCACAATGGCTTCTCCTCATAATGGAGGCCTTACAACTTAGAGCACCATGGATCATTTTTTGTCACTTGAGGATGGACTATTGAGTACATCTAAAAAATTAACCTTTCCTCTAGCATGCCTCTAAATAAAGTCATCTTTTAGAAAGAATTTGTACACTCATTTCTTGCTATTTCATAATTAATGAATTGACCAACTAGAAGATGGCATAACATACTCAAACTTTTAACTATCTCTTTCTATTCAACTTCATATTCTTCATCATCAAACTATTTGAACTCATAAACAAGAGCTTCATAATTAACTAAGTTTATATAACGCTTTTTTGCTTCATCAAAATCATCTACATACTTTTCTTTAAAAGCATCTCAACAATATTATTAGAATTACCAATATGCACTAAAACTAGATTTATAAACCTAATGTATGAGATCCACATGAGCATTGCAATATCAAGGGATGAAGACTTCCCAATCATGTCAATCAGCAATAGAAAATTCATCTCAACAATAACATTGGCTCCTATGAATTAATCTTTATGAGTCTTCAATAATGTAGCCAAGTCCCATAGTTCTTGCTTAACCTGTACATATTTCCTATGAGTATTGTGTAAAATTTTCACACTGAATTGAACTACATATCTCTTCCCCTCTTCATCATCCCAACCAAGGGTCCAACCTATCCCTATAGGACCAATATCAACAATTAGAATAATAATATGGTTTTCCAAATATTCTATACATTTAAAATTAGGGGATTCTCTCAATAGTTTATTCAATTTACACATTGCGTTCATATGTTTTTTAGTCGAAATGATTGTTTTCATTCTAAAATGTCGCGATGACACCCAAATGTTCCTACATTAAATTCTCTCAGTATGGTTCATCAAAATTCATCAAATTTTTTGCTTTAGATTTATCATATATCTAATTAGAGATGTGCAACATATCTTTGGACAATTCTCGGTAGGCTATGAGCTCTGAGTGAAATTCTAGAGTGCACTTCATCCCAAAATAACAAGTTTTAGATTCATCTATTTTGGATTAAATTGTCTATTTTGATGTATCAATTAGAGATTGACCTTCCAAAGCACTAAGGTGGTTTATATGCATCCTTAGCAAGCTCAAGGTGTCTACTTACTATCCCTGAAGTTATCTTGGCAAGTGTAGAGTAGGTTTTTGCAGCAGCACACTCATCCTTTGGAGGTATCTACCATCTCTTGTCACAGTGGTATCAAAGCAGAATTGAATCAACATGGGAGATGGTTTTCCTTCTACTATTGAAAAATTGGATAGAAACAACTAGCCAGCTTCATCTTTGAGGATGGAGTCCTACCTTTAAGGAAGAAATCTATTTGGATACATATCTGAAGATGAATTCATGCCAACAATGAGAAGCAAAGGGCAACCATCACATGAAGAACAAGAGAGGCTTACAAGTTGGTGTTCAAAGGATGCACTAGCTAGGTCATATATTCTAAACTCTATATTTGATTTTCTCTTACCTCATGTGAAAGATGCAAGACATCAAGAGAGACCTGGAATGCACTTGCTACCTTCTTCTCTTCAAACACTAGAGCTAGGAAGAGCCAACTATGGATGGAGTTCACTACCTTGAAGAAAAGTGCCAAGCAAAGTGCAATTGATTATGTCACCAAAATAAAGGTGATTTTGGATCAGTTGGGAAGCATTGGAGAGGTGATTGAAGAAGAGAAAATCATATGGAAAATCATCAGTGGCATCAAAGCTGATGACAAGTGGGAATCATTCACAACTGCCATGGACCTATACATGGACATGCAAGTACTTGACCTCAACACCTTGATGGGCCAACTCTTCACACATGAAGCAAAGATAAACAAGAATGGTGAATCCTCAAGAAGTAGTCAATCTTCTGCTTTATACTTTGACAGAGCTAAAGCTAAGGATAACTCAAAGAATAAGAAGAATGAAGATGAAGGTAGCTCTTTCCAAACCAATTTCACAGGTAGAGGAAGAGCTAGAGGAAGAGGCAGAGGAGGAAAACAAGGCAAGAGGAGACCCCAAACATGTCAACCTTGCAATATATGTGGTTATTCTAATCACATTACTGAAGAATGTTACAAGAATCCAAGAAATTCTAGAGGAATAGGATTCAATAGAGGTGGCCATGGATCAAATAGAGGCAGATACAATGAAGGATACAACAATAACTACTACAACAAAAATACTAACCATCAAAATGGATTTAGAGGAAGGAAAGATTACAATAACTACACTAAAGGCCAAAGCCAAGAGGACTCACTACTTCTCATGAACCTATCATTGAAGGAGGGTAAGGATGATGATCATTTCTAAGTTTATATTGATTCAGGATGCTCCAATCATGTATCAAGAAATGTATCATTGCTCTCTGACTTAGAAGATCCTAAGAATAAACATGAAGTGCAGATAGGTGATGATACAAGGCATTCAGTGGAAAAGATAGGTAATGTCAAGACATCAAATGGCAACATGAATCTTCTAAGCAAGGTATTATATGTACCTACAATAACCAAAACCTTGATAAGTGTTGGACAAATTGTCAAGAAAGGATTTGAGGTTAGGTTTAGAAGACATGGAGCATATGTGGAAGTCCCAAAGCAAGGATTTAGAAGGATTGCCAAGGAGATAAGACAGGAAGACTTTTCACTTTTGAAGTGGAAGACACCAAGAACATAGCATTGTTTAGCTATGGATCTCAAACACCCTTTGAATTAGAGGTATGATATAAAAGGCTTGCTCATATTGGTGAAAGAACCTTGAAATAAATATGTAGGGATCAAAGAGTACCTGGATTGCCTAACATCACAAAGAAACATATGATCTACAAGTGTGGAGCTTGTCAATTTGGCAAGGCACATAGACAACCTTTCGATAGGAAAGGCTATATCCATCAGGAGCTATTGGATCTTGTTCACATAGATGTGTGGGGTCCAAGCAAAGAATCTTCCATTTTAGGTTCAAGATATTATGTATATTGTATTGATGATTGTAGCAGGTGGACAATTCTTTACTTTATGGAGCATAAAGATGGATTTTCAATTGTTTCAAAAGGTATCTTGCACTTGTAGAGAACCAAACAAGAAAATGTCTAAGGAGACTTAGATCTGATGGTGGTGGAGAATACTTCTCAAATGAATTTGATGCTTTTCTACAAGAAAGAGGCATCAAAGGAGAGGTAACAACCAGATACACACTTGAACTTAATGGAGTAGCTGAAAGGAGGAATAGGACTATAGTAGAAGCAGCCCGATCTATGCTAAATGAAAAGAGTCTACCTAACTATCTTTGGGCAAAGGCTATATCAACAACCACATACCTTATTAATAGACTTCCATCAAATTCTTTAGAAGGTATGACTCCTTATGAAATGTGGAATGGAACAACACCTAAATTAGAACATTGGAAAATCTTTGGATGTCTAGCTTGTGCTCATATACCTTCTCAAGTAAGAGGGAAATTGGATCCCAAAGCAGAGAAGTGTGTCTTTATTGGTTATGATCAAAATAAAAAAGGATACAGATTGTATAATCACACTGACAAAGGGTTCTTAGTTAGTAGGGATGTAGTCTTTGATGAAAATAAATCTTGGTTTGATGATGACAGGAAAGTGAAGCTACCCTATGAATTGGAAGACGAATTTCCATCTCTTCCAACAAAGGAACCAAAGCATCTTCAAGATAGTGATTTTGAAGATGACATGATAGATTTGGAGAAATTGAAGCTATGGAAGAACAAAGGAAAAGCTTAGGTACAAGACCTACCTCAAGGATCAGAAAGCTCTCTTCAACCAATCAAAAGGTCAAGGAGAGAAAAGAAGAAACCAGAAATATATGGATTTGGCACCTCCTTAGTCACAAAGCACTCAATCTATATGGCTAAGGACTCCAACAATGAAGAACCAACATCTTATGAAGAAGCTCAAAGCAAGAAAGAGTGGAGAGAAGCAATGAATGAAGACATGGAAGGTCTTATGGACAATGACACATGGTAACTTGTCCCTAGCAAACCATCAATGAAGGTAATTGGATCAAGGTGGATTTATAAATTAAAAAGGAATCCACATGGTAGTATTAATAGAAACAAGGCAAGGTTAGTAGCCAAGGGGTTTCCACAAAGCCATGGGATAGACTACGAAGAGACCTTCTCACTTGTAGCTAAAATGCCTACCATTAGAATACTTGTTAGCATTGCTGCATCTAGGAATGGGAAGCTATACCAATTAGATGTAAAAAATGCATTTTTCAATGGACGGATTTCAAAAGAAGTCTATATGGCACAACCACCAGGTTATGAAGATGCAGATCATCCAAATTATGTGTGCAAAATGAAAAAGTCTTTCTATGGTTTGAAGCAAGCTCCAAGAGCTTGGAATCACAGATTAGTGACCTACTTGAAGGATTAGGGATTCAAAGCTAGCAAAGCAGATACATCTTTATTCATCAAGAAGAATGGATCAGAAGTTATTTATCTCTATGTATATGTTGATGACATTATAATCATAGGGAATGACATCAATGGAATCAAACAGGTAAAGGCTAGAATGAAGGATGAATTCAAGATCAGTGATCTTGGACCTCTCACTTACTTTCTTAGACTTGAACTTGTCTATACAGATTCTTGTATCTATATCACTCAAAGGAAGTATGTACATTACATGATTTCTAAGTTTAAAATGGAGAATAATAAGTGTGCAGGTACACCCATGGAGTTGAACCATAAGCTTAGTGCTTATGAAGGAGAGCCCATTGAATGTTGGAAGAGATGGATGGATACCTCAAGGAAGTCAGGTGGTACTTCCAAAACCTACTTTGTACCTGCCCTAAATCACTTCAAAGTTTGATAGTAGGCCCTTTTAGCTTGAAAATGACACCAAGAGAGTACTTATGTACTTTCGAGTGGATGCATGAAACAATTGAATCAAAACAGACTACTTTACAAATAGCTAGTCTCACAAAACTTGCTATTTTGGTCTTCACACCTGCTGGATTTTTTCCTCAATGCTCACAGTACAGTAGCAATTGATCAAATTCCTTTTTAGGGAATCAAATTAGCTTAGATAGATAATGATTACAAGTGGAATCATCAAAAATAACAAACTATGTACTAAGAAATCAATTTAGCATTCCAAGGCTTACCCCCGACTTTTTAGGGACTGAACACTAATTGACCAGAGAGCACTTCGACATAGATTTCTCCAAACTGGATGAAGTAAAAATCTTGAAATTTTGACACCGTAAACTAGACTTCAAGAACGTTCCAACAAGCTATAGATCATGCAAAATGATCAAGAAATCACTGAGATATGTTCATGCAAACTTCACTGTTCTGAGTAGTCATAGCAAAGAAGTACACAGAGATGATCAATGAAGTGTATCTATTATAGCACATGATTTTACAAGATCATTGGCATCATGATTATGCCCAATGATAGTTGAATGTGTAGACTATGGTGTAAGCTACTCAAACTTTACAAATGATCAGTGGACGAGCTCCAAGATAAGGTCACAAGGCCACGAGATTTACAAGCCTTTTTATTAGTGTCTTTCATCTCAAGTTTGAATTTGAATTTCAAACTTGATTCCACCTAAAAGTGATTCCTCCAAATTAGGAGTGATTATATCAACTGAAACTCGTAACTCATATTTCTCCTAACTCCACGAGATATATGGACTTACAAGATTCTCTCAAGATTAAAAAATTTTACAAGTGGTAAATGATCAAAGATTACAAGCTAAAGTTCTCATGCTTTATCAAGTTCTCCCACTTATTGCTTTCCATGCTAAGCCAACTGTGAGGACTTGTATGTTTACACCAACATTGAAGACATCAAGCTATCAAAGCTTGGTAGGAAGTTTGAACTATGCATCCATCACAAGGGTGGACATATGCTATAGTGTTAGCATACTCAGTCAATTCATGCACAAGACAAGGAAGCCACACATGGAAGAAACCAAGAGAGTGCTCAAATACTTGAAGGATACCATCAATGAAGGGATTTTCTACCCCTTTACTTCAGAAATCGATCTCAAACTCTACTCAGATTCAGATTGGGCTATATCAAAGGATGATAGGAAAAGTACATCAGGTTATTTATCTTTTGCAGGTTCAAAACTCATTTCATGGTCTTCAAAGAAGAAACCAACTATTGATCAATCATCTATTGAGGCTCAATACAGAGGTTTGGCCAATGCAACACAAGAAGCAATGTGGTTGAATGGTCTATACTCAGATTTTGGGTTACATACTCTAACTCCTCATATTTTTTGTGATAACACTAGCTCACTTCACTTAGCAGCTATTCCAATCTACCATGCTAGAACAAAGCATATTGAAGTCCACTATCACTATGTAAGAGAAAAGTTGTTGAGGAAGGATATTCAATTATCCTATGTATCTACTAATCTCCAATGTGCAGACATGTTGATTAAGCCATTGGATGGCATCAAGCTAAGCATATTTAGAGGAATAATTGGATTACTAAAAATCAAGGAAGAATGAAGACTCAAGCATGCTAAGCTTGAGGGGGATTTGTTGGTGCATTTTCATCCAAGCCTAGTGCTTGATCATCATTGGTGTAATGTTTTACTCTCAATGAGAGGATCCATAGAAATTATCTCTTGTAATAGTTGAAAAGTAAATTCACCAAAAGTAAAAGGAAGAAGAGGATCCCGTGACTTTGTTAGGTACTGATCACAAAGTTGAATTTGGAGAAATCGATTACATAAGATTCCCCTAACACAAGGGAATTTTTAGGTAGAATCCCCCCAAAGTTTGAATTCAAATACCTCTATATATATATATATATATATATATATATATATATATATATATATATATATATATATATATATATATATATATATATATATATATATATATATATATATATATATATATATATATATATATATGCTCAAATGAGTCGTAGAATACAACATACCTTTTTGCTACATTCAGAGGAGATTCTCGGCAAATTTTGTACTATTGATGAAGCACACATTGTGATCCTTATCCTCAAGCTTCATGTCCATTGTTTCCATGTACCATATGTTCAATATAGATTGATCTTTCAAGTCATTTCTTGGAGTTCACTTCAGCTACTGCTATAGCTTTATGTCTTAAGTTCAATCAACTTTGATCATTGATTTCACTGTGTCTACTTAGTCTTTTGACGAGATTTAAATTGATATAAGTAAAGTGATAAGCCTATTTTCAATATATCAATTCTCATAATCATTGGTTCAATATGCTATGAGCTATATCTATTTGAAGTGACCTATGTATGCACGTAGATTTTTCCTGAAATATCGGCATGACACCCCAATGTTCCTAAATTAAATTCTCTCAATATGGCTATGTTGATGTATGAAACACCATAAGAAATGAATTAATGTGACACTAGAACACCTCTATGGTCACCATTAACTCATTGCCACTCCAAACTTTGAGAAATGATAGTCTAAAGTGAGAACTTTGCTTCTACAGAAATTCCTAGTCATTGAAATGACATACCTTAAGTATTTTGCTAGTTTCTCTTAGCTCAAATATTATTTCTCAATGATCTTTTAGTGGCTGAAACTAGAAGAGTAGAGCTTTCCAACAAGCTATAATATGCTTGAAACGGATCTCTAGAACTCAAGTTATGGCCTTCACAAGTTCACCCTATATGACTTCCAAAAGTGGAATTTTTGCCTGTTTTAGTAATCATGAGTGTCTAAAAATGAAAATTCGATGCTTAGCATCGATTTGCAACCAAAAGTATATGCCTGGCATCGACTTTCAGCTTTTTTTAGCCACTTTTTCAGTGCCAGAATTACTCCTTTGAACACACACATGAAGAAGAGCACTTTTATGTGGGAAGTTGATGCCAGGCATTGACTTTATGCTGAAACTCGATGTCAGGCATCGAGTTGCTCCACAAACCTCATGATTTTAAGAAGTTCTAGCAGTACATAATACTCAGAAAATAAAACACGGACTTATCAGTACAAACTCGTGCCAGGCATCGACTTGCTTGGAAAACTTCAACTTCTGAAATCATTTCACACAAGACAAACTCTAGAGATGGAAGAAGAAGACTTATACACAGAAATTAATAAACTCTTTCCATAACTATGAAAACTGAAAAATGCACATGTGCTTTCTCACGCAGAGAAGCCCGACTATTCTCAGTCATACAAAATGAGTTCTAATCCACTCTCTCATTGTCTTTTCACTTCGCGTCAATTGATACAAACTAACTTATATAGATTTTCTTATTCTCGTGATTTAAAAAAAAAACTTCTAGAACTAAAGTGAACTAACTTTACAAATATAATACACTTGTGAATTTTTCCCTTCACATAGGCATGTGGTTTTCTTCCTAAGATTTGACCTTCAAATATATGTCCAGTTAGTGATTATTTCTCCAACAGGCTAATCAAAATTCATTAATTTTTTGGCTTTAGATTCATCATATATCTAATTAGAGATTTGCAAAATATCTCTAGACAATTCTCAATAGGGTGTGAGCTCTTAGTGAAATTTTAGAGTGCACTTCATCCCAAAATAACAAGTTTTTGAGTCATCTGTTTTGGATTAAGTTATTTGTTTTGATGTATCAATTAGATATTGATCTTCCAAAGAAATAAGGTGGTTTATATGCATCCTTAGAAAGCTCAACGAGTCTACTTACTAGCCCTAAAGTTATCTTGGCAAGTGTAGAGCAGGCTTTTGCAACACCAGACTCATCATTTGGAGGTATCTACCATCTCTTCTCACACCAAATTTCATCATTTTTAGAGTCCATTTGAGCCCTCAAATGAGCCTAGGAACATAATTTTTAACTACCCTGAGCACTAGGTCTTAATAGGGCCAAATCTATTCAAAGAACTACAAAAAGAGCTAGAAGGCTTATTTGAGAGGTTAGATTGTTTGAGGTTAGATGGTTGGAGAATGAAGCTTTTTTCGAACATTATAAACTTATAAACTCATTTTGGATAATTAAAGACTCCATTGCTCCATCTCTTTGTCTTACCATGTGTGTGCATGTGTGTATGTGTGTGCATGCTAGTGTGCTTCTCACTCATGCACTTGTGTGATCACTTACTGATGGTTATCATACCACCCTCACATCTTCGTAGATTGAAAATTATGAGGTGGATCTCCTCACCTTGGTACTCACCATTGTGCTAGAGTGAAAGCTCCTAGGGTAAGAGGTCCTCATGGACTAAGATGACTCAGACCTCTTCCTCAAGCTCTCATGTTTTGAGCAATGCACGGACTTAGAAAGAGGCTAAGCAAGTGCACATGATCAAGATAGTTTCTGGAGCCAATAGGAAATTGTCTACTCTAGTTGAAAGGGCTTATAAGAAGTCTATTCTTACCCCTCAGCAAACAGATAAGGCAATGAAATAAGGCTTGTGCTATGGGTGCTTAGGACAATATCGATAAATGTTTTCCTAAAAAGAACAAGATAGTTGTAGCCATAGTTATAAACCCTACATAGATAGGGAGTTTCATAGATGAGAACTTTGGTGATTCTCCATCTTCGATATCATCTCCTTTAGTGGCTACGATGGTCACTAAGAAGGTACCTTTTGTTCTAGATGTTATACTTTTGTCCGTGGCACAAAAAGGTTACTAATTCCTAGACACAGATCTCAGTGTTATGAGAGGAGTTATGGCAGGAAGCTTGTCAAGGTCCTCTTTGACATTGGCTCCACACATAATGTCATTAGTTATCATCCCATCATATGGTTACATCTAGACATTGTGTAGTCGGAGTATGCCAGTCTTATTAGGGTAGATTGGATTTTGAGATTGCACAATTGAGACATTCGGATGTAGTCCTAATTAAAGATTGGAATGCTAGGAAACAATCAATCTTAGACTTTGATTCTCATGTGTATCAATTTGAGCATGAGGGGAGCTCGCTATTAATCCTTGGAGATCCACATCTCCAAGGGATGTGATTGGTATCTGCAACCAAGCTACTCAAAATTGATTGTAAGTATACTTGTTTTTTGTATTTTGTGTATTCATCGTATGTAATGATGGATTTTCAGAATTGGGAAAGCTTCAATAGGATTGAATTCTCAAGTACTTTAATGTAAGAGAAAAAATTTGATGAGTTGTTTCTAAATGAACTACCTTTGGGTTTACCTCCTTGCAGCAATATCGAGCAAAGGATCGAGTTGTTGCCAATAGTGAGTCCCACTCCTCGAATGCCATTTCATATGATTTTGTAGGAGGAGAATGAAGTCTGCACGGTTATGGATAAATACTTAGAGAGAGGGATGAAGAGACCCAACTAGTTGTTGTTTACAAAACTAGTTTTTCTAGTAAAGAACACAGATGGTTCTTATCAGATGTGACTAGACTATCGAGCACTCAATAAGATTACCATCAAGCTTAGATACATCATGCCCAAAATAGATATCTTCTTGATGCTCTAGGTGGAGCAATTATATATAGTTAAATAGATTTTAAGAGTGCTTACCACCATATTAGTGTTAAAGAGTAGGATGTACATAAGGCAACTTTTAGGACCAATTTTGGGCATTCTGAGTATTCACTTATGCCATTTGATTTGACTAATGCGCCTGCTACTTTTATGGTGTTAACAAATGATACTTTGCATCCTTTCATTGGGAAAATTGTGGATTTCATAGATGATTTGTCAATGTGTAGTAGGTATGTACATGAGCATGAAAGTCGTTTAAGGTTGGTATAAAATAAGTTAATGGAAGACCAGTTGTTTGTAAATGGATACAGAACCTAGTTATTTCTTCTACAGATAGAGTATCTAGGGCATGTAGCCTTAGTCGAGGGGGTCAGGATGGATACCAAGAAGTTCTCAGTTATATTAGGATGGCCAACTCCTCAAGGTGAGGGCATCTTCACTCATTTTTAGGACTTTTTTTTTAATTTAAAATTTATTTCATCTTATTCGTCAATAGTAGCACTTATGAACGAATTTGCTTCAAGGAAAAGTACCTTTTGCATGGAAGCGAGAGCAACAAGATAGTTTTGATATTTTAAAACAAGTTATTTTAGAGGCTCTAGTACTTAAAGTCATGGATCCACAATGTGTATCTCCTAACACTCTTACCATCACACATTCGCCCTTGAGCACATCTCTGTCAACAGAACTCAATTTGGTGTTGTTGTAGATAAGGATGAGTATCATGTCGAGGAGTTCCACCTCCTTAATTTTCAATTCATAGAGATGTAAGGATGATATGACGATCGTGAATGAGTGATGTGCAAGAAGATGAAGCACACTAGTGCACACACACATACCATCTAGCTAATCAATCACTCCTAACTCAGCTCGTAATTCATGCTTAACAAGGCCACGAATTCCTCAATGAATTTTACTTTTTTGTGTAGTTGCTTTACAAGTATTACAAGAGTTTGTTTCTATGTCTCAGATGGCACAATGGCAATAGCCTTGATAAAATTCTAAGGTTGAAGAAGAATGTGGACTTTCATGTCGCACTTAATCAGAGATGATGTTTGGATTGGTCTATTCTAAGGTGGCATTTTAAGTTCCAATCCCTTCGGCATCCACTCATCGAGGTAAAAAAAATCAATTCTTATGTGCCAAATCCTCCACCAGGGTATGCCCAAATAATGATGAAAATGCCCCTAATCTGAAATCTTAGATGAGGCATGCAAATCAGCCTTAAAATTAGCAATATGCTTCTCATGAGGACTAGTGAGCAACATGTCATCAACATAGACAACAATGATCAGAAGCACGTCATTTACATGCTTAACATATAAGGTGCTTTCAATTGGACTATTCTCAAAACCATATGCAATTAGATAAGCACGTATCTTTTCATACCAAGCACATGGTGCTTGCTTTAAATCATATAATGCCTTCTTCAACCTGGACACTTTGTTTTCATGCCCTTTTTGCACAAAGCTACGGGGCTGAAAAACATACGTTTCTTCATGCAAGTCACCATTCAAAAATGCAGTTTTAATGTCCATTTGATTTACATTCCAACCATGATGAGCTCCAAGTGCACAGATGCTATGAACAGTAGTCATTCAACAAGTAAGAGCAAAGGTCTCATCAAAATCAATGCCTCTTTCCTGAGCATAACCCTTTGCAATAAGCCTAACCTTATACCTGTCAACTATTCCATTAGGCTTACGCTTGAGCTTGTATACCCACTTTGTATTGATGGCCTTCTTGCCAAGAGGCAAGTCACATAAAGACTACATACCATTCTTCATTATAGCATCATATTCAAATTGCATAGCAGCCATGCAAATTGAATTAACCAAAATGCATTTAGTCTGTGGATGATATAGATGATAGCCTTTGCTTTCAGAACTATACCCAACAAAAATACATCTCACTACTTTATCATCCAATTTCTTGTGTTGTTCAATAGGTACTAATGCATATGCTAGACAACCAAAAACACACAGGTGAGCAACTGATGTCTTGAAACCATGCCAAGTCTCATATGGAGTGATAGATTGCAATGCTTTAACAAACACATGTTAAGTACATATGTTGCACACATAATAGCCTCAAGCCAGAAACTATGTGGTAAAGCCTGAGTCTTGAACATACACCTCACCATCTCCATGAGTGACCTGTTCTTTCATTCAACAACTCCATTTTGGAGGTGTATATGGCACTATACACTGATGTTTTATCCTAGATTTAGCAAAAAAATGCATTAAAGTCTGAAGGCATCCCCCTCGATCAAAACAGAGGGTGCCCATTTTACATGCTAATAGATTTTCAACCAAAACTAGAAATTTTTTGAAGCACATAAACATGTTGGACTTTGATTTCAATGGATATACCCATGCATGCCTAGAAAAATCATAGATGAAAGTCACAAAGGAAAGATAGTTCCCAAAAGAAGGTGTCTGCATAGGATCACAAACATCACTATGAACAAGCTACAATTTCTGCATAGGTTGAATTGAACCATCTTTTGGGAAGGAGGAACATTGCATTTTGTCCAAAATATAGCCTTCACATACATGTTTACTAGGTGCCTCAAGTTTGGGCAGAGAGGATACCATTTCAGATCTCTACAGGTGTAGCAAACTAGCAAAATTCAGATGACCAAAGCGTGCATGCCAAAGCTTTGCATCTAACATAGCTTGAGAATCATCTACTACACATGTTGAATCATTCATAGATTTTTCATAGTCTATGAGCTTATAGAGCCCACAACATAAAATTCCAAAAGCAATAATGACATCGCCATTTGATAGATCATGAATTGTATGTCTGTCATCAATAAATTTCACAACAAAGCCAATCTTGCCTAAAGCTGAAACTCATAACAAATTCTTCTTGATCCTTGGCACAAATAAAGCATCCGATAATGTAAAAGAACTACCATCAATAGTAGTCAGAATGATCTTACCAACTCCCATGACAAGATAAGAGGAGTTGTTGGCACATGTGACAATATTCCATGCAGGGGTGGGCTCAAGTGAAGTGAAGAAACTATGTTGTGAGGTAATATGTTTGGTTGCCCCACTATCAAAGTACCAAACATCTGAGTCTATTGCAGACATACATTGTTCATGAGAAGATGGATCATAACCACAAACAGTGGTAAATGCCCATTCTTCATTCTGCACAAGATTAGGAGACTACGTTTTGGGTGTAGAGGCATCTACAAGAACCATTCCAACCTCTTTCTTCCTTGCATGTTTAAGAAATTTTTGGATAGCTTTTTATGACATGATCATTTCCTTTACCATATTTGCAAAACAATTTTTGCTTTTCTATTTTCTTCTCATCTCTCTCATCCTTCTTTGATTGTGTAGAATTAGCATATTTTTGCTTACTAGTAGAAGAGATCCATTTACCTTTGCCCTTCTGACTAGCCAGGAAAGCTTGATCTGCAACACACATAGTGGACCTATTCTGCCTGGATTGATCTTCTTGCAACAAAAAATAGATTAGGTCCTCAAATGTTAAGACATTTGGGTTGCCTTTCATCATCAAACGAAGAGTAGAAGCAAAACTCTGATATGAATCAGGAAGACCATTCAGAAGTCTATACAAGTGAACTGTCAAGCAAGGCTTCATCAGCAAAAATCAATTGTTCCTTCAAATCTTTGATCTTTGTTAGAAAATTGTACATGGAATCTCCTTCATTCATGTGCTCATGAGCCTCATTCCTTGCTTGATATAAATTGGTAAGTGTATCCCAAGAATCCTTAGTTGTTCTGCAAAAGCGAATGTGAG
Organism: Ceratopteris richardii; assembly: GCA_020310875.1. Lineage (NCBI taxonomy): Eukaryota > Viridiplantae > Streptophyta > Polypodiopsida > Polypodiales > Pteridaceae > Ceratopteris > Ceratopteris richardii. Next base: position 33,606,365 of record CM035408.1, on the reverse strand, counting down.
GAATAATGGCACCTTTGACAGACAAGGCTATATGTACTTGAGCATCTCTACCATCCCAATGAATTTTCTCTATAGTAGGTACAACAGGAACCATAGCACAAACATGAACATGAAGAATATTGTCATCTTCAATGCCGTTTGCATCACCTTCAACAACTATGTTTGTAGGTGTAATAGGATGTTTTTCAACACCCTGCACAATATTCCATAGTCCTTTTGCAACCAATACATGATGCATCATATAAGCCCATAATGGATAATTAGTATTGTCCAACTTATCCTCATCAGCCAACATACGACATACATCACTGCTTTCAGCCATGGCCACTGACTAAAATACCCTGATGCAAAAAATTAATTGTATCTCAAAAAGTTGAACAAAACTACCCTGTCAAGTTCTACTAAACTTGTAGTAGACTTCGAGATGCTTATATTGATGAACCGAAACTTGTATATATCTTTGGCATAAAAAGATGAAATTGCCTACACAAACACTGCAATAGTGCATTCGGAGGTCGAAATGAGCTCAGATCACGATTTTGGCACCACAAAATGAAGCTATTTTGATCTCCTTATCACCTTGAGTATGCTCACAAAATTTTGTGTGATTTTGAGACTGTGAACAGAGGGGTATCATCGATGCCCTAGATGAAGCCGCAACCTGCTATGATACCAATTGTTGGAGTTTCATGTTTCTGCAACCATGCGAACAACACAAGGAAGAAGAAGAAGCTTGGTTCTAAATGTATTACTACTAGAATGTACAAAGATAAGTAACTTGTTAGGGCAATAGGCATATATACAAGCCGGGGGAAAAAAACTTCCTGAAGAGGGAAAAAAGTGCCTTGGTGATCCTAGTGTGTTCACACACATCACTATCTAAATATATCAATGACTTCCATTGGTTGCATTGCCTCCGAATCTTTAGAAGCCATCTACAATTAAACCCCATATGGGCTAACATCAGAGAGTATAAAAACTTTTAGGTTTCATAGTGCTCATGCATTTGATATATGTCATTTAAGTGAGTCCCCTCTCACAATAGTTGAGCAAATAATGATACTTAAAGATACATAATTTTTTTTATTTTTGATTTCATAAAAAGAAACATAAAATGGTAAGTCATAGCTGAATCAAAAAGCTAGCCATTATTGGTAGAAATTCTATACTACTAAGTACAAGTGAAAGTATATTCCATTTGAAGGAAATGTGCACCACTAAATAGTTTGAAGAAGCTATGTGCTGAATGTGATGCATACTAGTGTGGCCCTCTCATGCATAGTCTAGGTGCATTTAGCTTAGCATGAGTGCAATCCCGACACTACTTCTCTAACTTTTGTTTTGGTTGTGCTTCCTTTGGTCTCCATATTTGATATGTCTTCGTATCTCTCTTTATATTTTCCTCCAATGTTGATTGGCATGGTTCCAATGCCACCTCCTTTGTTTCGACCTTCCAAATGTATCTATATTGATTAAGTGTCATTCATGGTTTCTGTGGCCTTTCTTGTCCTTGATTTGCTTTAGGTTTCATAGTAGTCCATTTTTGGAGAGTGATCTCTTTGATTAATGCTCTGATGTCTTCCTTGTCTTTCTCCAGTGTCTTCCGTGGGATCCAAATTTGCTCTTGTTGTATATGAGCGTCAATGAGTTGTTTCGGTAGCCATACTTTGGTTGCCCTTGAGTTGACATGTTGTGCTCTTTCTTCCTTGATTGACTCTCTTCATCTAGGATTAGTTAGTTGTGATTGACACATATTGCATTAATACTCCTAAAGCTCATCTTTGGGAATCCATATCTATTTGGTTCTCCTTTTTGAGTGTTGGTGATTCATCCTCATTGCCAAATTTCTAGATATCTCCTTACACTCCTCTTGATTGTGAACGTCCTCACTATGGCTCTTTGCAATGATCCCTTTAGAAGGAGGGGTGAGCTGATTACATGTAATAGAACAAAAATTTTCATTGGCACCTAAGGTAGGCTAAAAAATGGATTCCTTAGATAAAGAGTCTCGTTGGGGTTCTAATTCATGCATACTTCAATTGGCACATTGGGGTTTTTCAATTCAACTCTCTTTAGTGGTTTCTCATCTAAGAGACTAAAGAGTTCTCTATGTTCTACGTTGGCTTCAATATACCCTTGGTCCATATGTATTGTAACCTCATATTTCATATCCAATCTTGTCCTAGAACTAGTTTTTCTAGTAGATTAGAGTCTTTGCAGACCAAAAGTCTTTGTTGCATCGTATTGTTCCCTAAATGTAAGGATAAGGTTACTTCTCCTAGGCATTCAATGATATTACCTCCAATACCAATCATATAAGCCTTTGTAGGAGTGAGTGACGTCTTTGATTTTTTCACTAAAGAAACATGTACACCACTCTGCTTCTATATCAATTAAAGAATCTACTAAGTAGTATTTCTCCTTTTTAAATCCTATGTTTAAAGAAGGTTATCTCACTTGGCTTCCTAGGGTTTTGATATTCATAGTATGATAATTTTCCATGGGAATGGATTCTTCACCCTGTAAGTATCTCTCATCTTGTTCCCTAATCCATTTTTTGCGTCTTCTAATGCATTCAAGGCCTTCTAGTCTTGCCTCTTCTCTTATTCTCCCCTCTTCTTCTTTTTTTGTTTTGGTATCCTAAGAGTCTAGATAACATTTATTCTGTCAGGGTTTCCATGTATTTTTTCACTTTGCAACCACTTATATAGTTTGGTAGTATGTCTCCATCCAATGTAGCTAGATTGATGGCTCCACCAGAGGAGATAGGATTTATGATCAAAGGACCATAATCTCTTTGCTATAGTTTTTTGGCATGTTATTTCAAAGTATAGACTATAACTAGATCACCAACTCTAAGTCCTTTATCTTTGATCTAAGCATCATAATAAGTCTTTTTTCTTCTTTTACATGCATATAATCCTACTGCTACTTGTAATCTAGTTTCAAGTAACTTCTCAATTTGATCCAATTGGTTGGATAGCTCGTCTTGTCCATTCATATTTCTTGGCTACTTCAAGAGTAGGAATCAAGAAATCAATTGGCAACGTTGCGTTTTGACCATAAAATAGATTAAAGGGGGTGGTTCCTATAGCCATCTTATAAGCTACTCCAAATGCCCAAATTGCACGATGCAGTTGTTTATCCCAGTCAAATCTTCCATTGTTTACTATCTTGGTGAGGATTGTGCATAATACCTTATTTCAACTCTCCACTTGTCTAACTGCTTGTGGATGATAAGGTGTCGACCTTTTATGAATCACTAGAAATTCATTCATAAGTGACCCAATGACCTCATTTATGAAGTGCATGCCTCTATCACTCACTATCTTGATTGGTAGCCAAAATCAAGTGAAGATGTTTTCAAGTAAGAATCTTGTAGTGGCTTGGGTATCATTTTTCCTAGTCTCTTTGGCTTCTACCCACTTAGTTAAGTAGTCGGTTGCTACTATGATATACTCAGCATTAGATCTTCTTGTTGGGGATTAATGGGTCCAATAAATTCTATTCCCTATTTAGGGAAAGCTCTTGCACTGATCATTGGTTTCAATTGCATGTCATCTCATTCCATTGGATACTTAGTTTTTTAACATACATCATAGATTTGCACATAATTTTCTACATCCACATGTGGTGTTGGCCATCATAAGCCTACAAGGAGAATCATTTTAACGGTCTTGTTGGCTGAAAAATGACCTCCGGATACTCCAGCATGCACCATTTCTAATATGGGAAAGTATTCTCCTTCATGTACACACAATTGTAGTTCATTGTCCTTTGCTCATTTGAATAGTTGCTTTCCCAAAGTTAAAAAGTTTTTACATTTTTCTTCCAAGGCTCTTTTCCTGGCTAGGCTCACTCGTTTTGGATATGTTTGTGATTTCCAAAATTCTACTTGTGGCCTCCTCCACTCAGGAACTATTGTTGAATAGCATATAGATTAATGTTCATCTGGTGTAGTCATTTGACACATATGATAATTCATTACATATTATTGTACATCCTTTTGTATGCTCGGTCAATACACTCCTAGTATCTTTAATTCATAAATTAATCCGCTTATACTTTTATGTGTTCTCCATTTATACTCATGAGCTTGTTTAATTAGACTAATTTGTTCCTCATCTTCAATGCATCTTAAAAGTATTCCATTTGTCTTTGTAATATAAGATTCCTACTACTATGTGTAGGTTTCATATTTTCCAAAGTTCTTGGCCTTTAGGTGCATTGATCTTATAACTCGTTGTGGAAATATGCATCCAATGGTAAAATTATATGCATCCACATGTATATGGAAAGGTTTATTCTAGTTCAGCACTTTTAGAATTGGTGTTGAGCTCATCTTTCATTTTAACTCATTCAATGTTTGTTCGATTTCATTTGTCCAAATGAACTAAGTTAAAAGTCCATATAATGGTTCTACAATTATGGTATACATGTGAATAAATCAATGATACTATCCACAATGGCCCATAAAATCCTGCACTTCTTTCACATTCTTAGGTCTAGGCAATTCAAGAATAACTCTTATCTTATCTTTGTCTATTGAGATACCGTTTTTGGACACTATATGTCCCAATACTTTACCTTGTATCACCATAAAAACACATTTCTTAGGGTTCAAGCACACTCTATATTGTTTGCATTTGTCAAAGATTTTCCTAAGCTTGGGTATACGAGCTAGATGTTGAGATGAATGTGTACATAAATCATCTACATAGACCTCCATAATTTTTTGCAAACATTCTATAAAAACATGGCACATCAATTGTTGGAAAGTATTTGGGGCATTACTTGAACCAAAAGGCATAACCGTGAATGTGCACACTCCCTATTCTGTAGCAAAGGCAATTTTGTGTTGATCTTTTGTAGCAATTGCTACTTGATTATATCTTGAAAATTAGTCAAGGAAGTTGTACACTTCCTTGCCTGCTACCATTTCCAAAAAGTGATCTGTAATGGGTAGCGGATAGCTATCTTGAATGGCAATAGCGTTAACCTTTTTTATGTTAATACAAACCCTAAGCTTCCCATCTTCCTTTGTTACAACCACCAAAGAAGAAATGCATTCAGAGTGTTGTATCTCATATATGAATCGATCTGCCAATAGTTTGTCTATTTCTTCTTTAACTTTGGCTGCATAGATATGGTTATAGGTGTATGGTCTTTGCTTGGAGGGTTTAAATTTAGTTTACATAGCAATTCTATGGAAACATATCAAGATATTGACACCTTTTAGGTCTTTGTAAGTTCAAGCAAAAACATCCCTATATTTGTTGGAAACAATGAACATATTGGTCCAAAATTCTCAAATAAGGCCACCATAAGAAACTTTCTTTTGAGAACCTTTCACAAGAAGTGCTCTTGGCACCTTGGTTAAACCAAGCACCTTGCAAGGTAGGCACTCGTGATCAAATCCCACAACACACAATGGTAGAAGTAAAGCAAAAGCAATGCGCACAAATTGCTTTTTTGAGATGAGTTGTTTTGAAAAACAAAATGGGCGGCGCCCATTAAAAGGACTTTGTGCTTCTCAATAGGCATCAAAAATTATATAAGAGGGGCCTTCCTTCATTGTTCATCATCACTCAAGGAGCAATCTTCTCATGCTCAAGCTAGAGCGCTAGCTCAATGCAAGGAGGAGACCTTGGAGGAGATTACTAGGAGGAGAGTTTCCACACTCTTGGAGGAGGTGTGCTCTATATCTAGAGACATATGGAGGAGTTTGTGTCAACCAACATACTGTAATTAACAATTCCACATCTGACCTTACTTGTTCATTCATTAGTTTTTTATTTAGATAATCAGAATTCGGATTTGTCGTAAAACAATTCTAAAGTGTTCATATTCTCCATATTCCCACAAACAAACTCTTCATACTTCTTAGGCATAGAACTTCTTGTATCTAGTTCCTATTTTTGCCTAGATTTAGATATTGTTAGTTTGTATCATATTCACACATTGTAGTTGGAAATGGAATATAAGATAGTGTAGGTGAGCATCCTAGCTTACATTACACTTTGAAGATGTTATCTATTCTCTCTCTATCTCTCAGTCATCATCTTTTTGAGTCTTAACATGTGTTTGCCAAGGTTCATGGGTTGGAAGATCTTGTAAACCTGTGATTATGTTGTTATTGAAGCACACCCCACTTCCAACATTTGGTATCGGAGCATAATTGACATACCCTTAACAAGATGAGTGACTATAGAATTGAGAATGAAGACAAGCTTGAGGGAATTTCTAATTATCCAATGTGGAGCCTTATGATGATGAATTTGTTGGTTTCAAAGGACTTATGGAATATTGTCAATGGCACTTATCCAAGGCCAAGACAAGTCAGAGAAGAAACTACTTCATGTTCTAGAAGACCTGTTATTCCTAATTCTGCTCAATATGAGGTTAGTGAAGAAGAAGGAACCACTTCATCATCAAGAGTCCCTACTACTAGATTACTTCCTACAAAAGAGAAATCTAGATGGGATTCAAGGGATGCACTAGAACTTTCATATATTTCTATGGGAGTCAAGAGGCATATTATACCTCTCGTCAGGCTTGTTTGAAGTTGGAGAATCTCTCGTAAAACCTCTCGTCAGGCTTGTTTGAAGTTGGAGAATCTCTATCAGAGCAGAAACCTTGCAAGGAAAGCTCATCTAAGGAGATAGCTAGCCAACACAAGGATGAAATTTGGTGAATTAGTTCATTCACATATTTTGAAGCTCAAAGATTTATGAGATCATTTAGTTAATGTTGGGGTCAACATTTGAGAGATGGTAAATGCACTTCTAGACTCACTTCCATCATCATATCGTGCTTTTGTTACTTCTTTATCTCTTTTTGCAAGAGATAGAGAACTTTCATTTGAAGAGCTACACTTCCTGTTACTTCAAGATGAAGATCAACAAAAGTGATGGAAGAGAATAATGAATCCATGTTACCATCCTCAAAGGGAAAGAAGAAGAAGGAGACAAAGAAGGAGAAGAAGAGTCATGCAATCCAAGAAGGAAAGTAAGTCTTTTAATCCTAAGTCTTCTTGTCCTTTTCCTAATGCTTCCTCTACACCAAAAGAAAAGTCTTCTATTACATCTCATTCAAAGAAAGGAGTATGCTATTACTGTAAGAAATCATAGCAGAATGCAAAACAAGGATTTTAAATGAAAAGAAAAAGCATTAGGTAATAATGCTAAAGAAGATCAAAAACCTTAAATTTCAAAGTTAGATTCATATGCATGTGTTACTATTGAAGAGATAACTTTCTATCAAGCAGCATTAAATTCAATCTCAGATAATCCTTGTATTTTTTATTCTAGAGCTACTAAGCATATGACAGGTTGCATAAAGGTATTTTCTTCCCTTTCTAACTCTTCATGTAGAAGAGTGACCATTGTAGATGGTCATGATTTAGATGTTGTTGGTGTTGGAAAAGTGAACCTAAAGTCAAGAGCAAGTGGAAATTTTACAATTTCCAATGTTCTTTATGTTCTAGACATGAAGAAGAATTTGCTCTCTATTTCTACTTTCTTGTCAGATGGTTATAAAGTTGTTTTTAAGAAAGATTCATGTGAGATTCTCTCACTTGATGAGGAGCATTGTCTACTTTACACTGAAAATAGAAGTGGCATGTTTGTGTTATCCAAAATTAGTCATGTTAATGTAGTTAAGTATACTACGTTAACATTGCCTACAGAGAATATGAAGTTATGGCATGGTAGATTTGTTCATATCAGTTACACAAATCTCAAGCATATCAAAGATCAAGGTAAGGTGGAGAGTTTGCCTACTTGTGCTTTACAGATGATGCAGAGACATGTGAAGGATATCTCGAAGGAAAGCTTCGCAAACTACCTTTCAAGAAGCATGGATATATCATAGCCACAAGGAAGGTGCAGATCATGCATTCAGATGGGAATGGTCCTATGAGAATATATTTTATTCAAGTTTTCAGGTACGTTGTTATGTTCATTGATAACTTCTCAAGATATTCGTGGATTTATGGTCTTAAAGTGAAGTCCGAGGTTTTTCCTCCTTTCAAGAAATTCTTAGCTATGGTTGAAAATGAAAGTCAATCAAAGATCCAAATTTTGAGAGGTGATAGAGGAGGAGAGTACATGTCTAAAAACTCTAAGCCTTTTCTTGAAGACAAAGGTATCTCTCATCAACTCACTATTGCTTACACTCTAGAAGAAAATGGTGTTGTAGAGAGAAAGAATAGGATACTTGTTGAGATGTTGCATAGTATGATGTCATCCAAAAAGCTTTCTTCCAAGTTTTGGTTTGATGTAGTACAAATAGCTAATCACATTCTGAATAGGTCTTCCACAAAAGCTTTAAAGGTTATCACACCTTATGAAGCTTATTATGGGAAGAAGCCCAATGTGACTTGCTTCAAAGTTTTTGGTTCTCCAGCTTATGTTCATATTGAGAAAAAGGATCATGGTAAAATTGATGTAAAAAGCCATTAAAGTCATCTTTATTGGTTATGCAATTGAAAGCAAAGGATATAGATTCTATGTTCTAGATACAGATGATATCGTACTCATGCAATGCATACATTGTAGAAAAGTTGATTTATGATAAGAAGGAAGAGATTCCAGATTTCATAAAAGTAGATGACTATGAATTTTTTAGAAGGAATTCGGATGCTTACATTCAGCCATACAAGGGCAGTGATGAACCTTCTCAAACCCTAAGAGATGTAGGTCAAGAGAGAGTTTCATTACCTACATGAGTACCTAGTCCATCATCAGTACCTCTCAACCAATGAAGTTGGATAAGGTTCCATAGATCCAGAAGAAAGAGATATTGATGAACCATAATGGATTCCACCACTTTTCAAATACACCAAAGTGGTTATATCAAACCTGGAAGGACAATGGTATAAAGGAATACACTAGAAGAAATAGAAGTCAAACAAAGACAACAAACATACAAGGTAAATTATGCATAAGATTTTGAGATTCATAATATTTTAGCTTTTACTTCATATGAGACTGAACCAGTTAGTGTTCAAGATGCACTAGAAAGCGATATGATTGTCATAGGGCCCAAATACTTAGATCTCAATTGTTTAAAGGACAACTTAGGCATACATTTGATGTAAATGAATTAGGTATTTTGCATTATTATCTTGGGATTGAATTCATATATAGAGATGAGGGTATCTACATGATGCAACAAAAATACATTGAGAAATTATTGGAAAGGTTTGAGATGACATATTCTGAGCCTATACACACATCTATGGATGTCAATCTTTCATTACAATCAGGAGAAGATTCAGAACCATTTGATGCTACATTATATAGTCAAGCAATTGGTTGCTTGATATATCTATGGAATACTATGAGAAAACTATATCAGAAATAAGGCTTGTGAATGATGTGTGTGCAACTCTCCTCCCATCCATTTATACCCTCTTGTATTCTAAAAATAGTAATGATCTAGAATGGTCTAGTGCCACCATGTGGCCATCATGTAACACTCATCCCCATTACTATTGAATACCTTAGGATATCCCTCGAGCTTGGGACCTTGGCTATGGCTAGCCCTTGTCCCACACACACATGGAATGATCCCTATGGACCAATATGATCCTTTTGGACCAATGTCTGACAAATATACATCCAAAAATTCATTTTGTCATTCCTCAAGTATCTAGGTTCAAGCACACTTAGCTCAAGATTCAGTGGAAATCAATTAAGGAATATTTGTAGTTATGATAAGTTTTGTAGGTTATTGAACCTTGTACCATTATGACATTGAAGGGAGGATTGTTGGAAACAATGACCATATTGGTCTAAAATACTCATTTAAGGCCACCATAAGAAACTGAGAACCTTTCACAACAAGTGATCTTGGTGCCTTGGCTAAGGCAAGTGTCTTGCAAGGCAGGCACTCGGGATCTAATCCCACAGCACACAATGGCAGAACTAAAGCAAACGTAGTGCATGCGAAATTCTTTTTTTAGATGTGTTTTTTTGAAAAACAAAATGGATGGCTCCCATTAAAATGACTTCAATAGGCATAAAAAACTATATAAGAGGGACCTTAGTTCATTTTTCATAATCACTCAAGGAGAAATCTTCTCATGCTCAAGCTAGAACACTAGCTCAATGCAAGGAGGAGACCTTGGAGGAGATCACTAGGAAGATAGTTTTTGCACTCCTAGAGGAGGTGTGCTCAACATCTAGAGACATCTAGAGGAGTTCGTGTCAACCAACATAGTGTGAGTAACAAGTCCACATCTATCCTCACTTGTTCATTCACTAGTTTTTTATTTAGATAATCAAAATTCCAGTTTGTAGTAAAATAGTTCTAAACTATTCATATTCTACATATTCTCACAAATACACTCCATACTTCTTCGGCACACAATTTCTTGTATCTTGTTCCCATTTCTGCCTAGATTCACATATTGTCCGTTTGTATCATATTCACACATTGTAATTGACATTAGAATATAAGATAGTGTGGGTGAGCATCCTAGCTTATGTTACACTTTGAAGATCTTGTCTATTCTCTCTCTATCTCTCACTCATCATCTTTTTGAGTCTTAAGGTGTGTATGTTAAGGTTCATGTGTTGGAAGATCTTGTAAAGCTATGATTATATTGTTATTGAGGCCCACCCCACTTCCAACAATATTTGCATAACAATGCTATGAGCTCTCGTTCTTCTTCTAAGGACACATCTTTGCCTATATAGGTGCATCTCTCTTCATCCCCTTCTAGTGTTACCATAATTGTTTTTTTGTTCTTTATTATCATATGCAACTCGCTCTTGTGCCTCCCTCTTAGGCATTTGAATCACTATCTTTGTTTCCTCTACTTCATACCTCTTAAAATTTTAGGCACTTTAAAATGTTCATGTTGTAAATTTCCTTCCTCCACTTCCTCATTCTCCTTCATAGGATTTTCAAGGAAGAATTTTTTTATTTTCCTTGGATTCTTCCATTTCTAATTCTTTAGAAATTGTGCTTTTGATTCAAACTCGAGTTCCATTTCTATGCTTTCATATTCTTCTTTCCATTCCTTTTCTATTATTTCTCCTTCTTCTACCTCTTGGAGTACTACCATGTACAAAGGCAAATCATATCCTTTTTCATCCACACATTCAGTCATGGTTAGTACTTCTTCATTTACACATACATCCAATAATGCTAATATTTCCATCGATCTGTGTGGTACAAATGCTTCATCAGGAAATATGTGAGGCATGTATGATGGGTCTTCTATTGGTCTCTCTTACTCTCATCCTAGTTTCCAATGTTGTAATCTCTTTTCTTCTCATTGAGCTGCCATACAAATCCATAGGTGGGTTATCCTCATTCATCCATGATTGGTCACTAGATCCACCATTATGGATTAATACATCATCCTCCTCTTTATGCATAGGATTCCATTGAAGGGGTGGAACATCCTTATACGAGAAATTTCAGAGATTTATTTTAGTTTTCATGCCTTAGTGTTGAAGATATAAAGCATCTCATCCCCATTCTTGAACTACCTTTAGCTATCGCATGAACGGTCTTCCTAGGATCATCTTGTAGTTGCTTGCCTTGCCAATTTGACATATAGCTAGAGTATGTTCTACTCCACATGTAGTCAAAATTACATTCTCTAGGAGTTCTAAAGGTCATTCAACATGACCATGTGGCACTTGTAACTTCATCCTAGTTGGTCGTAGGGCTAGTTTTCCCATTTTTCCCAAATCTCTTTTGTATCTATTCCTACTCCAGCTCTAGTATTTAGTATGGCCTTGGTCATATATCCTTGAAAATTAATTGGAAGACAAGTATTTTGTTCATTACCATCATTAAAGTCTCCAACTTTATCCACAGGTATTTCAATAGTTGATATTCTTTCCACCTTATCTTTCTTAGTTGATAAACTTTGTTCTATCATATTCAGTTGATTTGCCAATTTTTTCCATAGATGGGGCTTCACTTGGAAAAGTTCTTCTAGGGTTACAGAACATTGAACTTTTTCTTTCTTCAATTCTTGCAAGGTGGCCAACATTTCCTCTGACATTCTCTTCTCCTTGCATCTTATTGTTGGGGCATGAAAGAAATCTAATTTTTGCTCATATTCACCCATATGATTTGGAAGTGTAGCCAAGTTGATAGTGTTGTCTCTATGCTGATCTTGATTGATTAAATAATCATATTTCACTTCCTTCTCTGCCATAGGTTGGTTCATCAAAGCATCTAGTTCTGCAAAAGAAGGGATATATCTTTCGGTTTTCTTCCATTTCTCTTATTGGACTCTCACCCACAAGTCATGTGGCCAGTTAGCTTCAACTTTCAAAATCATTGAGTCTTTTTCTATGGTCTCAAAACCTATTTTTTCTTTAATCACCTTGGCTTTTTTTTGTTCCTTCTGTTATGAATTGGAATGTCCCAAACACCCTTGGAATGTTTCTTCTAGAATTCTCATTTTTAAGGAGTTTGGGTGTTCATTATTCTAGCATAGACTGAGCAATTTTGATCATTTTTTTACATATTTCAAGTCTTTCCTTTTCTAGATCTCCTCTTGGGTAACTTCACTCATACTATTCTATACTAGGTCTTGCCTCTATTCTAGACTGATAAACTTTCAGCCACAATTTTAAATCTTCAATCATAGGATCTGTCTGAAATGATCTTGCCTCTTCCTTTGTTTGTTCTTCTTTTACCACATTCATGTTTTGATTGGCTTGAGTAGTTATCTTAGGTTCAATATCTTTCACAAACTTCTCTTTATCCTCAACCAACTTCTTAATCCATTTGTTCTTAATTTTCTCTTGTCTAGCTTTCCATTTTTTACCTTTCTTCCCTCTTGAGTTGTTTGATGGTTCTTCCAAATCTTCTACTACTTGAGGTAAATATTCCACCTCGTTCTCACTCTTGGGACTATCAAGTTTTTTATTTTCTACATTTTCCTCATCTTTAGCTCTGGTGATGATTTTTAAGGCACTATGTATTCTTTATCACTTCCTGAGGACTCTATTATTTCAATCATGTCAATTTGTGCAGTGGTTGATGCTTTAACAAGTTTTTTGGAACACTCACTAAACAAGTGCTCATTTCCATAGTCACAGCAATACCCTTCCCAAACCATCTGAGGTGGTGGGTGGTAAGGTATTATCTTTCATGAAATGGTCTCCTCTGCATCTATAACATGGTCATTTGGGTGCAAGTGGTCTTGATGTGAGTCTTCCTAAAGCCTGAACTCTAGGTGCTACATACATTAAAGTGGCATATTCATATCCATATCCATTTCCATAGCCATCATGTTTGTAATAATTTTGCTCATAGGAAGATTGATACTCTATGAGATTTTGATCATAGGAGTAATAATCTCCATAGCTTTGTTCATAGCCTTGATTTATTTTTTTTGCCTTAATTAATGGGGTCACAGGTACTACTGCTCTTTCTAGGTTTTCTTCTATTTGTGTATACTTAATTGGTACTACATTTTGAGGATGTGGGGGCTGCTACCCTAGAACTAATTAAGTTTGGGTGTATCCTTGATATTTTTAAGGCCTTTGAGCCATGGATGGTCCTTGATATGGAACATATTGGAGCCTCCTTGACTTGTTTTGTAGGTTGGTATCCAAATGTCCTATATTGTGGTGGCAAGAATTGTCGAGATTGTCTCTTATAAGGAGAATTTTCAGTAATATGATTGGTGTATCTTTGCTCAATATGACAATAGAGATTAGGCCCTTGTGTTGATTGCCTATTATATTGATATAGCTGTGTGGGAACAATGTGTCCTCTTGCACATGCATGAGATGGGTAGTCTTCTCCACAGTGCACATATCTTCTTAACATTGGCATTCTCATCAATTGGCCTTGATAAGTTTTTTGACCTCACTGGTTTTGGATTCCTAATTTATTGGCCACTAAGTCTACTAACTCCTCAACATTGTTAGATTGGGAAGATACACTACTAGGTGTATCATCAAACTAGGTGGGAGTCTGGGGAATCTTCAAATTATATGCTAAATTATCTTCCAAGTCTATGCACTCTCTTAGGCATTCATCCAGTGTTTGTAAGTGTTTCACATACACTAAATTTCTCAAGTTTCCATTGGCTAGAACATCCAAAAATCATGATATCACTTTTTGTTGGGTGGGTTTTTCAGCCGTAGGACATCTGTCCACATCTTGATTGAATCTCTTGGTTGTCAATCTTACCGATTCATTAGGTGCATGCTTAAATCTATGGACTAAGGAAGAGGAACTATTTTTGAAACCCCTCTTTGTGAATTCTCCAATGAATTGTTCAAATAATTACTCTATATTGGCAAATCAGTTGGGCTCAGTGAAGTGAACATGTAGTCTGATTGAGACAGTTTTTTGGCTAGTTTGACCTATGAAAGGATTTTCTTGGCTTTATTGCTACCCTTGAGGATTTTGGGAGGTGGTTGTTTGATCCCTTGGTGGGAACACTAGCAAACCTAAGCATTGTATCCTAGATCTCTCTAGATCTATAACTATCCAATATCTTCTTTTGTTTTGATCCAAATAAGTGACTCTTAAAGAGTCTTTTGGATCATACAATTTATAGATGGTGGTAGGGTTCATATTACTTCCCCTTATGGGTGAGGGGGCTTGTAACAATTTATCTCATCCAAGTAACAAATAAATATCCACCATATCATCATCTTGAGGGATTTTATCTCCTCTCCAATCATTTGGTACTATCGATCATCCCCTTGGGGTAGTCATTGCTTCTCTATTATCCATCCCAATTGGATTAATAGGTTCTTCACTTTCTCCTCTTTCATTGATTCTATCTAGATGTTCATTTCCTAAGTACTATATCCCTCGTTTGTCTATGTATAATCCTCCAAGTTTCACGGTTAATCTTGGAAAAACTTAAGGGTCCATGGAATTCCTAAGTCTTGCCACTAACCTATTCAATCCATCTAAGTAAATAGGAACTCCTTGCAAGTTTGTAGAGACATACTACAAGGAAGTCCTGTACTCTCCTTCTATCAAGGACATGAGCTCTATTGAATGGATAGAGCTATGCATGTCTTTCGAAGCCATAATTGATTCTCCTTTTGGATCATTAGAAGTGTTAGAGTAAATGGAGTGAATGCTCTTTTAGGTTATACTCTCTACTGAGGATATCATGCTTCTTTAACTCTCTAAAACACTTCTAGATCGTAGGTTCATTCACACTTTGGGGCCTTAACTAGTATATGTGACCGTAAAATCTCTATTTTTTTCTTACGATATTCTATCAAGTCTTGGGAATAGCTTTGCTCAATGTTTGAGTACTAGAATTCCTCAAAAATTTCAATTCAAAGCCATTTAGGGTTTGCCCCTAATCTCCTCGATACATGATACTCAGGATCCTTATGATACATGATACACGATACCACAACTAGAAGATACAATACAGGGACAAGGTATCTCATGATATATGATACAAGGTATCTCACGATACTTGATACTAGACCTCCACGATACACAATACCGACATTTAGGCAATACATGAAACATGATACACGAGGCCAATTATGCATGATACATGATGCCTCAAATTAGATGATATATGATACTTAAGAAGTATCAGTGATACACGATATTTGGGAGTCACGATACTCGACTAGGCAATACATGATACAATTTGAGTATCGTGATACACCTAGAAATAAGGTATTGATGATACACGATGCCTACCAAGTGTCGATGACACAAGGGAATTCGGTATCATAGTACTAAACTCGACCCATCATGATAATCGGAATTTTTAAAGTCCAAATTAAATTTTTTTTTTTGCTAGTGTGTTATTTGTGCTCTATTTGTCAGGATTGTGTCCTTGTAGTTAAAAAAATCTTTTAAAATCACTCTATTCATGCCTCACAATACTCGATGGGTGTTGTATTACCCCATGTGAGTGTTGAATCAAGAAAATGATGTGCTTACAATGAAATGCTCACCTTAACGGATATTTCTCTACGTTTTTAGCACCAATCTTTAGCTACACTCCGAGTTGCACGTGATACAAGATCAATGATGTTGATCATCATGAAAGCTCCATGATACTTGTGTATACAAGTGAGATGAATGTAATGAGTTTTTTTTTTCTTTTGTCTTTTGCCAAGACTGGTGACCTAAGAAAAAGTGAAAATTTTTTTGTTTTCTGAGACGTGGTTGATCTATCCTATTTCCAAGCTCTCTTGCCTACTTCCTAACCCTCATTCCTCCACTCCTAACCTAGTCCTAAAAACTCTACACACACACTAGGTGTATGAAGCAACAAGTGCAAGAAAATTGTGACTTTCCAAGCTACTGAAATTTACTTCCTCATAATCACTACTTCACAACAATGCTTTAACCATGACATAGGCACCTGGACGTAAGCCTGATCTCGGAGACACAGGAAGTCTTAGGGATTTACAGTAAAAGTAACTAAATCTCAATCATCAAGCAAATGCATATAGTGGTGTTCCTACTATTGTACAAAGTTAATGTTACAATCTTTAGGCATTATGCATCTAGAGGACTCCTCTTGAGCATTTACAATGCTTCTCAATGTTTTACAATGGATTTTTGGGAAATGAAAAATGAGTCATTTCTTGAAAATTTTGGGAGCCTTCTTGCTTCTCTTCTTTCTTCTTCTTTCTACTCTCTCTTGTCTTCAATCCTCTGCAATAGGATATCTTATCGTTTGTACGGTGAGAGGGAAGATTTTTGGTTTGGCACATTGCCATATGATACCTTGGTGTTTCATAATTAACTTGCATAGGCTCATCTATCTTATCTTATCATCTTCTTGCGTTTAATACATTCTATGACCTCTATCCGAGCTTCTTTGCATATTCTTTTCTCTTCTTCATTATGTTTCTTGGTTGTTTTGAGTCAACTTAGTGTCTCTTCCTTCAAACGTTCTTGGTAAAGCTTCACTCTACAACCACTAATGTAACTTGGAAATATCTCACCATCTAATGTAGCTAATTGGATGGCTCCACTTGTTGATATCTATTGATGATCATAGGTCCATATCCATGCTTTTCCAACTTTTGAGCATGTTTCTTTAGTGTATATATCAAGACTAGTTCTCCTGCTTTCAGGCCCTTATCTTTTGCATGCGCATTAAATTATGCCTTTTGCCTCTTCTTCGGAGCGGATATCCCTACATCTACTCTCAATTGAGTATCTCCCAATCATTCTAAATCAAAGATCCTAGATGAAAGCTCATGGCTAGTCCATTGATGATCTTGTATCACTTTCAGATTGGGTATAAAAAAATCCAGTGATAGAACAACATTCTTGCCAAATACCATCTCAAAAGGGTGTGGCATTGAGTACCATTTTATGGGCCACTCGATACGTCCAAACAGTGTGATGCAGTTGTTTGTCCCAATGTTACACAGAAAGATTGTGGTGCTTAACGGTCTAATAGCATGATGATTATGAGAATGTAGTTGTTGAGAGTGGGATTTTTATCAAATAATGAGAGAACTATTGAATGCTTTACATTCATCGAGTGGTGTATAGGTCAACACAAACATAATTTTCTTGAGTGCGTGATGCCAACAAAGGAATATATATATCTCCGAGTATGACATTGAGCATGCATGAATATATGTAGTATTGTGATATGTGAGCATTGTTCAATTGATTCGTTTAGTAACCTTATGGAAGTGGAAGACTTTTTGTAGGGTTGTTTGAAGAGAATATGGTTGTGGCCAATGTTATGATTGATATGTATTCCAAGTGTAGTGTGCTTGAAGGTGCACAAAATGTATTGAAAAAGCCTCCAAATCATGGTTTGAATCCTTGGAATACCTTAATTTTTGTGTGTGCACAATGCAAATATAAAGAAGAGGTTTGGTTTTTTTATGAAATGCCATTGAAGTGTTTTAGTGCAGGTTCAAGAACATCTATATTTGTTTCAAATGCTTGTAAAAGCATCGGTACTTAAAACCAAAAAAAAAAAAGGAAAGGATGAAGAACTATATGGACTGAAATTGAAGACGGAGATGGGCAGTGGTATGGCCGGCCTTGTCATGAAGTTGGAAGGAAACATCAGAGAGGGAGGACAATAAGGGAAATGCTGCCCCCTTCAGGACACACGTGGCAAAAGGGAGTGCCCCATGAGTACCCACGAGTGGGAGTGCCCCATGAATACCCACGAGTGGGGTCTGGGGTGGATTGGTCCTTTTTTTTTTGTTTTTCGTTTCTCTACAGGTGGGCAGTGGGCACACAGAGAACATCAGCTGGGAGGGAAGAAGAGATTGAATCGAGGGGGGTAGCAGGAGGAGCTCGCTCAGTTTTTTTCTCTGTTCGAGGAGAAGACGAGGAGCCAGCGGGGGGGGGGAGAAGGAAAAGTATTATGCGGATTGTGCGTGACTCCTACAACAGGACTCAAGGGGGAGAGACCTTTGCTCATTCACTCTCTTCCATTTTGGGGCTGCTGACTGCCCGAGAGTGCAGAGGGGGACGTTCATGTGGAGGATTGGTCAGGAGAAGAGAACCTGTTTCTTTGACTTTCAGAGCTATCGGAGAAGGGAGAGTCCTTTGTTTTTGCATGCACGACAGCAAGAGGGGAGTCATTTTTACTATTGTTAGAGAAAAGGGGGCTTCTTCGCAATTCATTGGACTGCTAGTGTTCTTCTGCACGTCTGAAGGGGAGGATTTTCCCTCCGCGTGTTCTGGGGAGTGAGATTGTGAACAAGCTACAACTAGCAATGGAGGGAAGGGTTGCTCGGGACATTTTGCTCCCCATGGGAAGAGGAGAACATATGAGATGAACATCACCATTGATTGCGGTTGGCTGGAGGATAACCAGCAGAACACGAGGAGGAAGGAAGGGAGTTCTCTTCCACTGAAATTCGAGCAGAGGACTGAGAGATTGTTGGGAGTGGACATAAGAATCGACAGGGCTAGCGAAGATTCTTTTTGGCATCTTATTTTGGGAGGCAGAGAAGAAACGGAGGCACGCATTATATGGAGGATGTAGAAGACAACGTGGAGGGGCTGGCCAATTATATTCGGATAATCAATATAATCGAGGAGTGAAGCCAGCGATGGGCGACTTCAAGACATATACGTAGATGACAAACCTTCTGCTCTGATTTGTCATTTTCCATCATCTATGTCAGCATCAAGTCGTAAGTTAGTTGCTTGTAAGATTTTTTTTTTTTCATGTATTTATTTTCTAAGATGAACTTCTACGCCAATCTATATTTTGATTTTGATCATCATTTTGAACTCTGTAACATCGTCATTCACTTCTAAGCCATCTCTGTTTGTCTCATTCATGTCGCACGTGTTGTTTCAGTTCCCTTTGGGATTACTATGAACTAGTTTTACGTGAACTGTGCAAAAATAAATTACTGAATTAGTGGTTTTCATCATCATGCAAGTTCGATTTGTATGCGCAACACTAATTTTTCAATGTCGACACAACACTGTATCGTTTAATCCAGTGGGTGTGGTTTAGCGGATGTGCTTTGTACTCCTAAGCAGATAGTCAGGGTTGGATGCCTCAGAGTTCCCCAAGATAGATGCCTTTACCTCATAAGGTCGGATGTGTGTGTCTTTCCAATTCATTGTACTCTCATAAAAAAACAAAAACACTCTCTATCGTTTCCAAGCTTCCCCTCGACTTTTCTTCCTACCCATGACCCGAGGTATCTCAAATTTTACCACTTTTGCCATCATTTTTTGACGTCGGAAAATCCAACACGCTACCATCATTGGTCCACGAGTAGTGTTCTTCTTAGAAATAGTGCTTCATTGAAGTAATTCCTCAATCACCATCCACTCCTCACCAACGCTCGTGTTCTCCAAAATATATCATCTGTTGCTAAGGATAATTTAGGTATGGATGAGAAGGGGAATGTGTGCAAGTATGTGTGTAAGAGTGTGTGTGTGAGAGAGTGGGAAGGAGAGTGTAGATGTGTGTGAAAGGAGGTGTGGAAAAGAGTAAGAGAGATAGAAAGAGAGTGGGAAGGAAAGTTAAGTAGAAGTAAGGGGGCGAGTGAGTGGGGGTGTGAGTGCATGCGTGGGTGTGTAAGAGGGAAAGAGAGAAGAAGAGAGAAAAAGAAAAAAAGTATATATGCATGAGGATATGTGTGTAAACTTGTGAATGGGAGAATGAGGGTGTATAAATACATATTTATGTGTGCATGAATATAAGTGTGCGTAAGTGAGTGAGTGTGTCTGAGTAAGAAGGAGGCAGGAAGCAAGAGAGTGATTGAGAGGAATGAGGGGCTAGAGTAAGAAAAAGGAATAGAACGGGAAGTGGCACAAGAGTGCGTGAGCAAGAAGACAAGTAGAAGTCCCGAGAGTTAGTTATCATAGTTATTGATATATTTAGGTAGTGATATGTGTGAACACACTAGGACCGCCAGGGTACTTTTTTCCCTCTTTAGGAGGCTTTTTCCCCCCGGCTTGTATATACGCCTGTTGCACCCCTAATGGGCTACTTATCTTTATACATTCTCTAGTAATACATTCAGTATTGTGTGTTGTGCTCCAAGCTTCTTCTTCTTCCATGTGTTGTTCGCATACTTCCGTAGACGTCTAACTCTAACAATTGGTATCTGAGCAGGTAATCGCTTCATCTAGGATGCCATCGACACTCCCCGGTTGCAGTCTCAGAATCGCACGAATTTTGGTGAGCATACGCAGCGTGTTTTCGAGATCAAAATAGCTTCGCTATGTAGTGCCAAAATCGTAATCTGAGCTCGTTTTGGCCTTCGAACGCACTATCACAGCGCTTGTGTAGGCTATTTTGTCTTTTTTTGCCAAAGGTATATACCAGTTTTTGTTCGCCAGTATAAGCGTCTCGAAGTCTACTATAGGTCTAACGGAATTCGTCTCGGTAGTTCTGTTCAACTTTTTGAGATACAGTCAATTTTCTGCATCAAGGTATTTTAGTCATCGACCATGGCTGAAAGCATTGATGTATTCCGTATGTTGTCTGTTGAGAATAAGTTGGATGGTACCAACCACTACAACATATCGAGGGTATACCGAGGTTGCTACCGAGGCAAATGAACGGGCGTGAAATCTTCGCGACGTCGGTGTTACAGTCGGTGTATGCGTCGGAAAGAAAGCGCCAGTATGGCGCCAGTATAAGCGTCGGTATATGCGTCGGTATATGCGTCGGAAATACCGACGGATATACCGACGCTTATACCGACGTCCCCGCTGGGTGTACCGACGCATATACCGACGACCATACTGGATGCACCGACGCATATACCGACGACCAAACCTGCACAAAATTTTTTGGGCAGAGTGTGTTGTCTTTTGCTACAGCATGATGTTGTTTAGCAAAAGACAATACACTCTGCCCAACTGAGTACATGTGTTATGTACTCTAATGGCAACCAAAACATAAACTTATATGAACAAAAATGAACAACGATTCATGTACAAAAAGTCGTATATTCCATAAATGGCACTTACATATAGGAATCGAATACAAAATTATGGTACATCATTGCCACATAGGAGTGTAATACAAAATTGTGGCAATGTGACAAAACACTTCCATATAGGAATCGAATACAAAGTTATGGTTCATGATTGTCGTATGCGAGTATGATACAAAATTGTGGCATTGATCAAAATATTTACACCTACAATCCTGCAACAAAACATATGTATAAAATAAAACCAATTAACATGACATTTATAAACAACAACTAGAAACACGAAACCAAGATATAACTTTACCTAATCAAGAATATTCTCCCATGAGACGATTGCACCGCGCCCCTCTATGTCTTGTAACAGTGCAGTCAATCCATGTCGATATCCATACGATTCTTCTGCTCGCGTTGGAGGACGACCCACTGCCAACTCCTATAGTAAATATGCAAAATGTTAGATGAATATACATAATATACTTAACACAAACAACTTCAATAATTAACATCATACTTACAAATTGGTAGCGCATACTGTCGTATCCGTCGCTACCTAAATGCGACGTTCCAACCATATCTAACCGAGTGGCCACCGCATCTCTTTGTTGTCGATACCGATCAGGAGTATGTTGATGCTCATTCTGAATCGATTCTCATTCTTCGGCGTCTAGCCATACAGGCTTCGGTAAGCCTGCTTTGAAAGCATCGCGAGCTTTCGATCGTCGATGCGACATCACCTCGCATGCTGTATGTTGTATCCAATCGGAACTCACAACTGGATTGCCAGGTGCTGGCCGGTACTCTTCATATATGCATTGTGTGATATGATTTTTAGAGTCTCTATCCTGTTCGGTCCATTTTAACATTACTGAATGACCGAATTCGATCAAGCAGAGTTGTCGTATACGTTGTCGCATTGACTTCCTCGCCGCATCCATAACGGGAGCTCCAATACGGATATGATATATCTTTGATTCATCGTGATCGTGTGCACCCCATGGTGTACGTGGAGATCCCATCTGATGCAATATGAAGATCTCATCTCATCCAATGTATATATATGCATGCTTAAGCTTGTATATATATACATTCATGTATACATATGCTTGTATACATATGCATTCACGTATACATATGCTTGTATACATATGCATTCACGTATACATATGCTTGTATACATATGCATTCACGTATACATATGCTTGTATATGTATACGTGCATACATATACATATACATATGCTTCCTTGTATATGCTTCTATGCATATGCTTGCTTGTATACATACATGTACATATGCTTGCTTACATATGTATGCATGTATACATATGCATGCATGCTTGTATACATGTATGCACATGCATTCATATGTATGCATATGCATTCATGTATGCATATGCATTCATGTGTATGCATATGCATTCATGTGTATGCATATGCATTCATGTATGCATATGCATTCATGTGTATGCATATGCATTCATGTATTCATATGCATTCATGTATGCATATGCATTCATGTGTATGCATATGCATTCATGTGTATGCATATGCATTCATGTGTATGCATATGCATTCATGTGTATGCATATGCATTCATGTATGCATATGCATTCATGTATGCATATGCATGTATGCATGTATGCATGTATGCATGCATGCATGCATGCATGCATGTATGCATATGCATTCATGTGTATGCATTCATGTATGCATTCATGTGTATGCATTCATGTGTATGCATTCATGTGTATGCATTCATGTATGCATGCATGTATGCATAAGTGTGCATGCATGTATGCATGTATGCATGTATGCCTATGCATGTATGCATATGCATGCATGCATGTATGCATATGCATTCATGTGTATGCATTCATGTGTATGCATTCATGTGTATGCATTCATGTATGCATGTGTGTGCATGCATGTATGCATGCATGCATATGCATGTATGCATGTATGCATATGCATGCATGCATATGCATGTATGCATGTATGCATATGCATGCATGCATATGCATGTATGCATGTATGCATATGCATGCATGCATGCATGTATGCATATGCATTCATGTGTATGCATTCATGTATGCATTCATGTATGCATTCATGTATGCATATGCATGTATGTATGCATATGCATTCATGTATGCATATGCATTCATGTATGCATGTATGCATGCATGTATGCATGTGCATTCATGCATGTATGCATGCATGTATGCATTCATGTATGCATATGCATTCATGTGTATGCATTCATGTGTATGCAATCATGTGTATGCATTCATATGCATGCATGTATGCATGCATGTATGCATTCATGTGTATGCATTCATGTATGCATTCATGTGTATGCATTCATGTATGCATATGCATGTATGTATGCATATGCATTCATGTATGCATATGCATTCATGTATGCATGTATGCATGCATGTATGCATGCATGTATGCATGCATGTATGCATGCATGTATGCATGCATGTATGCATGCATGTATGCATGTGCATTCATGCATGTATGCATGTGTATGCATGCATGTATGCATTCATGTATGCATATGCATTCATGTATGCATATGCATTCATGTGTATGCATTCATGTATGCATATGCATTCATGTGTATGCATTCATGTATGCATGCATTCATGTATGCATGCATTCATGTGTATGCATTCATATGCATGCATGTATGCATGCATGTATGCATTCATGTGTTTGCATTCATGTGTATGCATTCATATGCATGCATGTATGCATTCATGTATGCATATGCATTCATGTGTATGCATGCATGTATGCATATGCATTCATGTGTATGAATTCATGTATGCATGCATGTATGTATGCATATGCATTCATGTATGCATTCATGTATGCATGTATGCATGCATGTATGCATATGCATTCATGTATGCATATGCATGTATGTATGTATGCATATGCATGTATGTATGTATGCATATGCATGTATGTATGCATATGCATGTATGTATGCATGCATGTATGCATTCATGTGTATGCATTCATATGCATGCATGTATGCATGCATGTATGCATTCATGTGTATGCATGCATGTATGCATATGCATTCATGTGTATGCATTCATGTATGCATGCATGTATGCATTCATGTATGCATGCATGTATGCATGTATGCATGTATGTATGCATATGCATTTATGTATGCATTCATGTATGCATGTATGCATGCATGTATGCATATGCATTCATGTATGCATATGCATTCATGCATGCATGTATGCATATGCATGCATGCATGTATCCATATGCATTCATGCATGTATGCATGTGCATGTATGCATGCATTCATGCATGTATGCATATGCCATGCATGTATGCATATGCATGCATGTATGCATGTATGCATATGCATGTGCATTCATGCATGTATGCATGCGTATGCATGCATGCATGTATGCATGTGTATGCATGCATGTATGCATATGCATTCATGTATGCATATGCATGTGCATGTGCATTCATGCATGTATGCATGTGTATGACATGCATGTGTATGCATACATGCATGTGTATGCATACATGCATGTGCATGCATGCATATGCATACATGCATGTGCATGCATGCATATGCATACATGCATCATTGTATGCATGTGCATTCATGCATGTATGCATGTGCATTCATGCATGTATGCATGTGCATTCATGCATGTATGCATATGCATTTTTCTCTTGGGTTTAGGAGGCAACACCCAATCAAAACATTTGTTATCAACAAGCTTAGTGAGAATAGTGCATAGCAACTTATTTGTGTTATCCGCTTGTCCATTGGCTTGTGGGTGGTAAGGAGTAGACTTCTTGTGAATCACCATTAATTCTTGTAGCAAGTATCCAATGACCTTGTTCAAGAAGTGGGTACCACGATCACTTAACAACTCTATCCGTAATCCATATCTCATAAATATGTTCTCAAATAAAAACTTTGCTATCTTTTATGCATCATTCTTCTTGGTTTCCTTTACTTCCACCCATTTGGTTAGATAATCCATGGTGAAAATGATATACTCACATGTGAATTATTGGTTGGAGGATTAATAGGACCAACAAAATATATACCCCACTTGGAGAATGCACGTCGTCCCATCACGGATCTTAGTGGGATCTCATACTTTTGTATCAGATAGTGAGTTTCCTGAAATACATCACACTACTCCACATAGGTATGAGCATCCATACGAAGGGTAGGCCACCAAAGACATGATAACAAAATTCCTTTGATCACTCGATGAGGTCCAAAGCGTCCTCTTGCCACACCTAAGTGATTCCTATGTATGGATTCCATTTTTTATTGCATAGTGCTCATCCAATGTGGATCATCACGTGCATATTCAAAAGTAAATGGCTCTTCATTACATGTTGTAGCAATAAGAGAATAATCCACAAAATTACTTGATGCCTGGTGAGAGTTTGATTGTGCACTCAATTTGTTGTACTGCAAAGTTTATTTCAACCACCTTGGCATAGTTTATGCACTCTTGATAGACATGCGTTCATTATGTAATACATCTTCAATATGTACATCATGTGTGGGCTCAAATTCATGCTCATTTTCAGCCATATTTTATCGCAAATATTCAGCCATATGTGGCTGGAAATTTTGAGCAGTTTTGATATTTTTTGGTTGAAAAATCTCAGCCATGTTTGTCTAGAAATTCTCTGTATTTTCAGCCCTATTTGGTTAGAATTTTTCAGCCTTTTGAGGATCAGTTGGCTCATCTACATGGCCAGGTCAAACACACCATTTTGGAACAAAGACATGAGTGTATCGAACACATCTTATGTGCTAACTGTTGGCTGTTTTTTGCATTCAACTAGAGGGAAAACTAAATTTTCATCAAATATCACACCTTGACTCACAATAATTGTGTTCGTCAATGGATGGTACAATCAATATCCCTTACTTTCAACATTATAACCAACAAATATACATTTCTTTGCCTTGTCATCAAGTTTGTGACGTTGCAATGGCACAAGAGCATATGCCAAACAACCAAACACACGCATATGACTAACCATGGGCTTATGTCCATTTCAAGCCTCATAAGGAGTGATGACTCTCAATACTTTTGTAGAGCAGTGATTCAACACATAGTTTGCATTTTTACGCTCCACAACACCATTTTGTTGAGGTGTATATGGCACTGTACATTGGCGTGAAATACCTCTTTCATGAAGAAAAACATTAAACTCATGTGACATGTATTCACCACCACGATCCATGCATAGAGTCAAAAGCTTTTGTGAAGAAAAATTTTCAGCCATAGCTAAAAATGCTTTGAAGCAAGAAAAATACCTTATTCTTTGCTTTCATAGGATACACCCATGTATGGGGAGTAACATCATCAATGAATTTAACAAAATATACATGCTTTCCAAAAGATGGAGTCTTGACAGGACCACATACATCACTATGAACATGCTGCAATTTTCTTGTAGTGTGTGTATGACTATCTTTTGGAAAAGAAGCACGATGCATTTTTCCAAGGATGCAATCTTCACATGCATGCTTTTCAATGGACTCAAGCATAGGCAAACCAATCACCATGTCCTTCTTTTGCAAGTAAAGGAAACTATTGAAGTTCAAGTGAACAAAACGAGCATGCCAAAGCTCTCTTTCAGCCATGGAAGAAGTATGAGCAATCAAGGCATTCGGGGAAGCCCTCTTGTATGTATCCATGCGACACAAACCATTACATAATGTACCGGACATCACGATAACATCGCCATTACTGAAATCATGAACCATACACTTATCATCAACAGTGTACATGAAGTCCAGCTTTGGCAATCAACGGAACTAAAATTAAGTTCTTTGTGATATCGGGCACATACAATGTATTTTTCAAGAGAATCACACCTCCATTTGCAGCCATAAGCTCAATTTCTCCTATTCCAATGATAGGATAAGAGGCATTGTTTGCACGCACCACATGTCCTCCTTTGGGTGCATGTTTCAAAGAGGCAAAAAATCTTTTGCAGGATGATATGTGCTTTGAAACACCACTATCAAAGAACCAATCCGAATCAGCCTCACTCACAACCATACATTTATAATGCAAGGAAGCATCATAATGACATGTAACAACACATGCCCAAAAATCTTGAGCCATGTTAGCTTCATCATTCTTTACATTTGCTTAATTTTTAGCAATAGACATGTTGGACTCCTTCTTCTTTTCATTGTGTTTAGCAAACTTTCTACACTCATCAATAGTATGACCAACCTTTTGGCAATATTTGGATCTCTTCTTCTTTTGCAAATCAACATCATAAGAGGAATTAGTGGAAGAGGAAGGTTGAGGCTTTGGTTTTGATGAACCCAAAGCTGAACCATACTTGTTTTTCCCCTTTTGTGAGATAGCAAGTGCTTGCATTCCCTCAATCAAACCACTCCTATTCATTCTAGGTTGCTCTTCTTGCAAAAGAAGAGAGACAACCTCATCAAATGCACATATATTAGGATTTCCTTTTGCAACCAAACGGAGTGTAGTAGCAAAGGTTTGAAAAGATTCTAGTAATCCTTTCAACAATGTAGAAATGAGTGATGCATCAGGAATGATATCATCTATGTTTGCCAATTGCTCTTTCAAATCTTTGATGTGTGTCACATACACATCCATTGACTCAGTTTCAACCATACATACATCCTCAAGTTGCTTCCTCAAGTATGCAACGCATGCTTCATTACGCACGGCATACAAAGAAGCAAGAGCGTCCCATGCTTGTCGTGATGTAGAACATGACCGAATGTGTGGAACTATATGAAGCTTCACAAAAAGCATAATCAAAGAATGAGCTTGAGCATCTTTTCCATCCCATCTAAGCTACTCTTGTGTAGGTGGAGAAGGAGAAACCACTATACTCGAAGAAGAAGCTCCATTTGTGACAGTAGACTGTAAAGTAGTACGGATCTTTGATCTACATCTGCCACTATGTTCCAAAGTTGTTTTGCAATAAGAACATGCTTCATCATGTAAGACCACATTGGATAGTTGGTCCGATCAAGCTTATCTTCAGCTTGAAGCATGCCAAACAAGTCATTGATGCCATTTCACTAAAGAACAAGAATGTGGCAAAAACTTTACTTTGGCAAAAGCTGAAATGAATGCTAAAATTTTAGCTCACAAACCTTCACTCTGATGGTGATTTTGATTGCACGAATGGCAACTGGTGGAAATGCTTCTTGGCTGCTAAAATTTACTATTCTATCCTTCAAAGTTGATTTGCACTTTTAAAAGTGCATGTGCACGCCGTGAGGCGAAAATCAAAACTTGAGAAGAAGTTGAATATGCTCTGATACCACTGTAGGGTGTGTGTAGAAGTCTGAGAGACACACGAGAAGCACACACAAGGAGCACAAATGCAGCAAGACACACAAAGAAGACAATGGCTCGAATAGCTCTCTCTATTGATAATGAACTGAACTGAAGTAAGAGCTAAATAATATCCCCAAGTACAAAGTACCACCACATATGAGTGTATCAAGTATGTGGTAATATGGGGGAAAAACCTCTCGCGAGCACTAGAGTAAAACGTGCCCATGTATAGAGAAAAGGTTCACATCAAAGCTACTAGAGGAACACATAAGTGTAACATGTTTTATCCATTTACTTCTAACTTGGATATAAAGATGTATTCTGATGCAAATTGGGTTGGCTCCAAGGATGATAGGAGGAGCACTTTTGGTTATTTATGTTTTGTAGGCTCAAAGCTAATATCATGGTCATTAAAGAAACAACCAATTGTAGCATTGTCATCCATAGAAGCAGAATATAGAGGCTTAGCAAATGCAACACAAGAGGCTATCTGGCTCAAACTTCTCTACAAAGATTTGCAATTACATTGTTATACTCCAATGATTTTTGGAGATAACACTAGTTCACTTCATTTAGCTGCTAATCTTGTGTATCATGCAAGGACTAAGCACATTGAAGTGCAATATCATTATGTAAGAGAGAAACTACTCAGCAAGGACATCCAATTTGTCCTATGTATCAACTAATTTGCAATGTGTAGATATGCTCACAAAATCTTTGGATGGAACTAAGATGAAAAAGTTCAAGATGATGACTGGCTTGCAGGAAATCAAGGATGAATGAAGACCAAACATGTTAGGCTTGCGGGGGAGCTATTGGTGCAAAAGAGTCCAAGCCTACATACTTGGACAATTAGCATGTATCTCATATAGTCACATATGATCATGCTCTTGTAAAAGTCAATTACCTTTTATCCTTGTAAAAGTGCATATGATAATTGCACTAACCCATGATGAGTTAGGAGGAATCATATCTCAAACGCCTTTGATGAATAATAGATGACAGAATAAAGCCTAAAGTCAAGGACTTTATGGTGAGAATTTGAATTTGAATTTGAATTCAAAGCTTGGCTCCAACTTCAACTACAAAAGTGGATCAAAAACGCGCGTGGATGCAAGCCCCGATTAGAGAGATCAATTGAGAGGGATTTGTGTGATTAGTGTGCTCATCCCATAGCCACTTCACTACCGTCACATTGTGCAATTGAATTTTGCCAATGTCATTGTATTAATATGTGATTTAATACATACACGTTGATCATATTTCTACTTCACTTCTTTGCTATGATTATCTCAAAACAGTGAACTTCTCAAAGCTTGTTCTCAATGCATAGTTAATCATTTGATGTGAAGTGCAATAGATTCAGCACACTATAGCTACAAAGTTTCATTTGCATTGCCTTTCTCAATCTTGAGATATCATCACATTTTTGCTCACTAGTCTGCATACTATAGCACCCTGAAAATGTTGGGCTAGTCCTGTAACTTGCTAAGCATCATTCTTAGTGTATAGTTGATCTTTTATTGAAATAACTCATGACTGGTATCTAAGTTAATTAGATACCACCAAAAGGAATTTGGATAATTGCTAGCAAGTTGAGAGCACTATTCATTTTACTAAGCATGTGCTGAGACCAAAATAACAAGTCTATGATCTTGGTTCAACCTTCTACTCATCTGGTTTGATCCATTGATTAGAGGATCATGCTCCAAAGCACATAGGTGATTATTTGTAATCATTAGGTAGCTCAAGGGGTCCGCTACACTTTGCACAACTTGTTCTTGGTTGTTGTGTGTTACATTCTTGTTATATTCTTGTTGGAACCATAGACTTGTTACATTCTTGTAGGACAAAGGACTCAAACTAAGCAAGGCTAATTCTTCACTTTTCATTAAGAAAAGTAAATCTAAAGTTATATACTTGTGTGTGTATGTAGATGACATCATTCTTACAAGGGATGATGCTGATGGAATCAAGAAGATTAAAGCCCAAATGAAAGAAGAAATGAAGATAAGTGATCTTGGATCGCTCACTTATTTTCTTGGATTAGAAGTGGTCTACACAGATTAAGGGATGTTCCTTGCACAAAGGAAGTACATCAAAGACATGCTTGCAAAGTTCAAAATGCAAGATAGTAAGGTTGCAAGGCTCCCATTGAGGTTAATCACAAATTAAGTGCTCATGAAGGAGAACTAATTGAAGACATTACAAGCTACCAAAGTCTAGTTGGAAGCTTAAACTATGCTACCCTAATTAGGGTAGATATTTGCTATGGAGTAAGTGTGCTTAGCCAATTTATGCACACTCCTAGGAAACCTCACATGGATGCAGCCAAATGGATATTGAAGTATTTGAAGGGAACACTTAATGAAGTTATAAAATACTCTTACACATCTGTTTTAAATGTGAAGCTATTTACTGATGCGAATTGGGTAGGTTCAAAAGATGATAGGAGAAGTACACTTGGATATCTATCTTTTGTAGGAACAAAGTTTATTTTTGGTCTTCAATGAAGCAACCTATTGTAGCTCTTTCCTCAATTGAAGTTGAATATAGAGGGTTGGCAAATGCAACACAAGAAGCAATGTGGATCAAAATCCTATACACAAATTTAGGGTTGGATTTTGGCACTCCATTTATATTTGGAGAAAACATGAGCTCACTTCATTTAGCTGTTAATCCTATCTTTCATGCTAGGACTAAGAATATAGAATTCCATTATCATTTTGTTAGGGAAAAGATTGTCAGCAATGAGATAAAATTGTCCTATGTATCTACATATATGCAACATGTAGACATGATGACCAAATAATTGGATGGAAGCAAGCTTAAAATGTTCAAATCCATGATTGGATTACATGAAATACCTAAGGATTGAAGACTCAAGTATCTTAGGCTTGTGGGGGAGTTGTTGGTACATTTGGCAAGCCTTGATGCTTGACCAAATATCAAAGGTTTATTCCATATGGTTGGTTGATTACTCATAGACCATATATGAACACATCTTGTAAAAGCATAGAGTTTAATTCTTGAGATAAAAGTAAAATAGATTGAATGAAGGAACTGCGTAGAATTATGAGTTGTATGTCACAACTACCCTAAGTGTTTAGAATCAAATCAATCACTACCAAAAAGTTCGGAACACTTTTAGGTGGCAGATTCGAATTCAAATTCACTTCATGACTATAAAACTACATGACTTTAGTCGTGGGTATGGAGAAGAGAAGAAGGAGTTATTGAGCTTTACGATTGTGGCTACACTAAGGCCACATATGTATGAGTAAGCCTACATCATGTCCCTTGTATCATACTTTCAGACTTATATACATTTGATTCATTTAGTGCAAGTCATTCTTTATGTATTGTTGTCTATTGCAAATTCTTCATTTCAGTGATTTTGATCAGTCGAGTTCTCTGTGTATACTTGACATCCATTTGATGTGATTCAACTTGGATTAAGAAGCTTGATTAGTCTACTTGCTAATGTCAATTTTCACATCATTTGGTTCATTACATTGTCAGATAACGTTTCTACAAGTAACCTACGTTTGCTCACTGTCATCTTTTGTAATCTCTATGTATGCATGTCCGTAAGATCCTGCAACAGTGGTTTCATAGCCTGCATGTGTCATTGTAGACGCATTTTGGTGCTGTCAATTTTTGCATTCAATCATTGTCGATTTGGCATCCAATCATTGTCCAATTTTGATTGCGATTATGATCCTTGTGCCTGTTTCAATTTTGGTTTCATTTTTTGTTCCTGTTTTAGTTTCCCATTCTTGTTTTGGTTTTTGTTTTTTGTTTCACTTCTATTTCCTAAACCTGAACCTAGAGTTTATGCCTATCATTTACACATACATTTACTCCAAGGAGTTGATTAAGGCATAGAAATATGGCATAACTTTGGCATTGTTGGCTTCCCTGGCATCCATGGCTCCCTTGGCCATTGGTAGTTGTTGGCTACATGCAAACACTCTATAATTAAGGAGTGGCATAAGGATTCTCTCATCTATCAAGAAGCGGATTTGAACCTAGAACCTCACATTCACAAGTCAAATGTTTTATTATCATTGTACTCCTTTTTTTACTTATATTTACCATAACTTTCATCTCTCTTAATTTTCAGTTCCCAAAGAGCACCCTTCCCTTTTCCATTTGAATTCAAGAATTCTTAAAATTGTTTTCACATATTTAGCAAGTGGGTTTTTTCTTCTACACACCCATGGACCCTGTTATGAATTATGGAATGTGTTGAACAAGAAATTATTGGAGTGTTAATTTATTAATGTATTAATGTGTTTTGGTGTTTTTGATATAGCAGTTGAAGGTTTGTGAGGGCATTAAAGGTGTGAAAGGATGGACATCAATAATCCCATTTATAATTTATATAGTTTGTAAATACACCCGTGTAGAGGGTTCTATTTTTAGAAACAATTAGTAAAGTAGTGGTTAGAATAAGGGTCACTGTAGACCACAATTTCTAATATTAAAAGCAAAGGCTTTCTACAAAAGTTACCAACTTTTACTTTCACACATGCTTTTTGAAGCCGCTCTCATGTAGCCATTATTTCAACATAATAAAAAATTCCTATAAATATATGCACTCTGTGGACTATTGAAACATAGTGCATTCGGGGAGATTGTCAATTCTACGTTCTGTCTCGTCTCCTTGCATATTTATTTTCTCAGTGTGTTTTCACACCCTATGGCCTACAATCCTCAATGAGGCTATCTCTTTTGCCTATGATGCAGAGAAGGAATTCCAATTCATAACCAAGTCGATCCGATTACAACAACCATATCAATGACCACTTTTTGTTAAACTCATATTTCCTATGAAGCGTAATTTTAATGCCCCATCTTACTCTAGTTTTCCTCATCCTCCACAATCCAATTACTCAACTACACCTGTTGCTTCATCTCTCCAACCTACCAAACCACCTACCCTACAGACTTTAGTGGTGGATGCCCAACAAAAGCGACCATGTATCACCTACTGGAATTATGGTAAACCTGGACATACAAAAATGAAGTGCCAATTGCGGCCTCTTCACATGAAACCAATTGCATAACATGGAGGCCCATAATGAAGAAATTCCTCTTGTTTGGACAAAGGAAGCATTGGAGAAGGACTTAAGTACCTTGGGTAACAATATCTCTATTCATTCTTTACTTTGCATGCAGGGTACTATCAATAAAAAATTGGTTAATATTTTACATGACGATGGTAGTTCACATGATTTCATTTCACATTCATTAGTACAAGAACTTAAATAAAAAACATTTCCTTCCTTGTATAAAGTGAAAGCTTCATTTCAAGGTAGTCATTATAATGTAACATGAGAAGTGCAAGATGTTACGATTAGCATAGACCCATATGTAGATGCACAAAGATCTTTAATTGCACCTTTGCAATCTTACGATGTTATACTTGGTGTGCCTTTTTCTCATCATTATAACCCACACATTGACTACCATACACATACCTTTAACTTTGAATTTAAAGGTCGAATCATTACTTTATCTATGTTGCATGATTTCCAGTCATTTCCATTGATTAGTCATACTCAATTAAAACATGTATTTAGGAAAGGATTCAATTCATGCATTGTTTTTGTCAATGTAATAAATGATTATACTCATACACTTCCTGATGCACATAAACCTTTCATGACTACTTATAAGGATTGTTTTATGTCTGATTATCCCACTAAACTACCATCATCATGAGGATCCTTTGACCATAGCATAGACTTAATTCCTAGTAGTTCTCCTCCTCATAAAGCACCTTATAAGCATGGCCCACTACACCAAAAGGAAATAGAAAACCAAGTGAAAGACTTACTCCACAAAGGACTTATAAGGCCTAGTTCTTCTCCATTTGGAGAACCAGTTCTTTTAGTAGAGAAGAAGAATAAAACGTATCGAATGCGCATTGATTATAGAGCCCTTAACAAGATCATAATAAAGAATAGATTCCCTATTCGTCGAATAGACGATCTCCGAGATAAATTATGAGGAGCTCGTTTCTTTAGTAAAATTGATCTTAAATCGTGTTACCATCAGATTTGGATGATACAAAGTGATATTTTTAAGACTGCATTTAGAACTCAGACTAGCCATTATGAATTTATGGTAATGCCCTTTGGACTTATTTCCCTTGTGACATTTGCACGAATGATAAACAACATTTTTCTTGATTACCAAGCTTTTGTTCTTGTATTCTTCGACAATATACTTGTTTACAGTAAGAACGATAGTGAGCATGAGAAGCATCTTAAAACAATTGTTCATTTACTACGAGAGAACACACTTTACGCTAATCCTTAAAAGAGTTACTTCTTTCAATGTAAGCTAGAATATCTAGGACATATTATTTCAAGTGAAGGCATGCATGTGGATCCAAAAAGGATTAAAGTTATAGTGGGATGGCCTACACCACAATCAATCAATGATGTTCGTTCTTTTCTTGGGTTGGCTAGTTTCTATAGAAAGTTTGTTCTAATTTTTTCCTATTTAGCATTGCCTCTTACCTTGTTATTGAAAAAGAAAATAAAGTTTGCATGGGGACTTACCCAACAACAATCCTTTGAAAAACTCAAACATGCACTTTCACATGCACCTGTTTTATAGTTACCTGATTTTTTCACAGCCATTTCATCTCGTTACTAATGCTAGTGGTTTAGGAATAGGTGTTGTTTTAATGCAAAATGATCATCCCATTGCATTTGAGAGTAGGAAGCTTAAGCCCTCAGAAAAGAATTGTAGTACATATGATAAAGAATTGTTAGAAGTTGTGCATGCTTTGCGAATTTGGAAACACTATCTTATGGGATCAGAGGTCTTAATCAAAACCGATCAACAAGTTATTAAGCATTTATTAAATCAGCCCTTAATCTCTGATTGACATATTAAATGGGATTCATTCATTCAAAATTTCTAGCCCATGATCCAATATCAACCTCATAAAGCTAATATCGTAGTCCATGCTTTTGGCCATTTTCCTTCACATTCTATTGTTTTGCATAATATTTATGCAATCCAAATTTATTCCTTTCAAGAAATGATTTCCACTTATGCATATGATTTGTATTTCTCACATGCATGGCATGAATTCAACAATGGTGCACCTTTAGTTGATGAACATTATACATTTCATCATGGGTTACTTTATTTTCAACATCGATTATGCATAACCCAAGATTTTAAAGATTTTGTCATCAAAGAAATGCATGTACCATCTTACATGGGTCATATAGAGTACCATTTATGCTTGCAAAGATTTCTTCTTTTGGATCCACATGGGAAAAGATATTGCACATTATGTTTCTCAATGCATTGTATGTCAACGTGTAAAACATCATCATGCTAAACCATTTGGATTATCAATGCCACATCCCATTCTGGAAGAACCATGGGAACAAATCTCTATGGATTTTATCACCGGTCTTCCTATCACTTCATCACATAATCATATCATTTGGACAATAGTTGATAGGTTTAGTAAATATGCATATTTCATTCCTTATAAAAAAAAATTTATCTGCACATCAGGCTGCAAAATTATTCATTAAATGCATTTTTCCTACATCATGGATTTCCTAAAGTAATGTTATATGATCGTGATGTTAGATTTTGTAATCATTTTTGGGTTTCCTTATTTCAACATTTTGGTTCTAAAATAGATTTAAGGTCTGCATTTCATCCTGAAAGTAATGGACTAAGTGAGGCTACAAATAGTACTATTCTTGATTTATTGCATTGTTATTCATTAGATAGTCCCACTAACTGGGATGAAAAGTTGCCATTGCTTCAATTTGCTTACAATAACACCACACACACCACTACTGGTCGTGCACCTTTTGAAATTGTTTATGGTAAAAAGCTTCCCACTCCCATGTCACTCACTCAAACAGATATTCCAATGACTGATTCTATCGCTCAAGATCACATTTCTATACTTCACGATGTTCACGAGCATATTAGGAAAAGTCAAGAAAGTTATACATGTAATGTCAATACAAAATGATTAGCCAATGAATTCAAGGAAAATGATCTTGTATGGTTGCATATCATCAAAAGATGACTCAAGTGCATATAGACCCAAAGAAAATCAAATTAATTGTATGATGGCCTATACTTCAATCAATCAATGATGTACATTCTTTTCTTGATTTGGCTAGCTTCTATAGGAAGTTTTTCTTCTATAGCACCACCCCTTACTTTATTATTGAGAAACAAAGTAAAATTGCATGGGGATTAGCACAACAACAAACTTTTGAAAAACTCAAACATGCACTTTCAAATGCACCTATTTTGCAATTACTTGATTTTCCACAACCTTTTCATGTAGTTATTGATGCCAATGGCTTAGGTATAGGTGTAGTTTTAATGCAAAATGATCATTCCACTACATTTGAAAGTAGGAAGCTTAAGCACTATGAAAAGAATTACAGTACGTATGATAAGGAACAATTAGCTGTTGTGCATACTTCAAGGATTTGGAAACAATACCTTATGGGTTTTGAGGTTTTAACCAAAACATATCAACAAGCTATTGAACAATTGTTAGATCAACCACTGATTTCAGATAGACATATCGAATGGGCTTTTTTGTTCAAAATTTTCAGCCTATGATTCAATATCAACCTGAAAAATCTACTACTATAGCAAATGCTCTTAATTGTTGTCCATAGCATTTATGTAATTCATATCCATTCATTTCATGACATGATTCCACTTATGCTTCCGATTTGTATTTCTCACGTGCATGGAATGAGTTCACCAATTTTGCATCTTCAACTGATGAACAATATACATTTCATAATGGGTTTTTGTATTTTCAATACAAATTATGAATTAGTTAGGCTTTTATAGTTTTTTTTATGAAGGAAATGCATCAAACACCTTATATGGAACATAGGGGCATAAAAAGCACAACATTTTCTTACCAGTTATTTTTCTTTTGGCCACATATGGAAAAAGATATTTCACGTTATGTATCCCAATGCATTGTATGTCAACATGTCAAACATGATCATGGTAAGGCATTTGAATTGTTAATGCCACTTCCCATTCCGAACGAACCATGGGAACAAATTTCTATGGATCTCATCACTAGTCTTCCTATGACTGCATCTCATAATGACATGATTTAGACCATTGTTAATAGATTTAGTAAATATGCATATTTCATTCCATTTAAAAAGACTTTATCTCCACCTCAAGCTTCTAAGTTCTTCATTAAACATATTTTCCCATATCATGGTCTCCCAAAAGTCATGTTGTCTGATCATGATGTTCATTTTTGCAATCCTTATTTGGTTGCATTATATCAACATTTTAGTTCAAAAACAGATTGCATAAACTAATGGAAAAAGAGAAGCTACAAATAGCATTGTTATTGATTTATTGCATTGTTATTCATTAGATAGTCCCACTAACTAGGATGAGAATTTATCATTGCTTCAATTTGCTTACAATAACACAACACATACAACTATTGGCTATGCACCTTTTGAAATTGTTTATGGTAAAAGGCTTCCCATTCCCATGTCACTCACTCAAGCTGATATTCCTATGGCTGAATCTATTGCCCAAGTTCATATTTCTATACTTCATGAAGTTCACGAGCACATTAGGCAAAGTCAAGAATATTACACTCCTAATGTTAATAAGAAATGGTTAGCAAAAGAATTTAAGGAACATGATTTAGTATGGTTACATATCATTAAACGATGTTTGAAAAATATTTTACAACATCCTAAAGTTAAACTTGCACCACACTATCATGGACCACTTTGTATTATTAAAAAAATCAATAACAATTCATTTAGATTAGATATACCATCTAATTGGAACATACATAAATCTTTTCATATTAGTTTACTAAAGCCATTCAAAGGAACTTTACCACTAACTCCTATTCTTGATGATCCTCCTTTGCTTGAAGAAGAATATGAAATCTTAATTCTTGAGAAAATAATTGATCATGAAATAAGCACTACACGTACATATACTCAATATCATATATATTTAATAAAGTATAAAAATCATTCTATTGAAGAATGTCAGTGGATCCATAAGACTTCATTGATGCCTCATTATGATCACTTAGTTTTTGCATATCATTCACAATCACAATAATTTAACATCTCTAAGATACATTTCCATGCATGTGTTTTTATATGGAACATGCTTACTTTTGTTCAATGATGGGACATATGACTGGCCATCCATGTCTATTTTATTTATATCAATTAAGATCAGTTGCTTTTTCCAACCACGAGACATGTTATCAATTATGAAATGTTGAATTATTGGAGTTTGTTATTGAGATATTAATGTGTTTTGTGTTTTGTGTTTTGTGTTTTGATATAGCAACTATTTTGTGTTTTGAAACAGCAATTGAAGGTTCATGAGGGCGTGGATGTATTTGGATGTGTTTGGACACAAATAAGAGAAATTATCATTTCCATATATTTTGTAAATAAAGACCCACATAGAGGGTTCTTTTTAGAAATTCATTAAAATAGTGGTTGAGATAAGGATCACTGTAGAATGTAGTTTTTGTAAATAAAAGGTAAGGATTTTTATAAAAGAAAGTAGATTTTTACTTTCATGACTGGTTTTCAAAGTGTGGCCCTAATTGTAACCTCTATTTTGGAAGTAATAAAAAAAACTATAAATACACGCACTTGGTAGACTTGTCCAACATAGTGCGTTGGAGGAGATTGCACCCAATTCTATGTACTATCTCGTCTACTATGCATCAAACTCTCTTTTTGTGTGTTTTCACAATTTGTAATCTCTGTGTATGCATGTCTGTAAGATCTTGCAACATTACATCCAAAAAATAGCCTTAACATCTATGGAGTTTCACATAGAGGTTATGTTCTTGATGTGAAACTAAGATGATTATGCCTCCTTTTCTTGCAAAACTTTCTTGTTGAATGGTTTCTAGTAGGTCACGGTTCTCTTGCTTCCAAAGGACCATACTATTTTTTTTTTTAATATAAAGGAAGTTCGGCATAAGCCTACTCTCCCGGACTTGAATTAAATAAAGAAAAGTACAAGAGAAGGGGACTAGTGCCCACGGGACCCCCCAAATCCCACAAAGCAGGGGAAGCTTTTACAGAGTTTAGATGACATTACAAAGAAGGTTAATTACCCTCTCATCACCCTCATGTGGGGCCCACTTGGGTTTAAGCTTGTTATCGATCAAAAGGAGTACTTGATGATGCCTAAAGGGGGGAGATTTTTTATAGTTGACAATCCTTTTGCCAAGGAGGAACAGCGATTTCTCAATTGACCACTCCTTGGGGGAGTCACTGAAGTTGAAAGCACATCTTTCCCGCCAGATTTTCCATAGGACCTCCCCTCTGATGGCGTTCCAGAGAGTCGCGGAGCAGCCGATCGCTTCTCCCAGCAGAGCTTCCTGCCAACTGAGACGTTTTTGAAGTCTAATTCTCTTTCCAACCACCTGCCAGAGTCTGTTGGAGTTGGGGCAGGTAAAGAAGATGTGTGAAACATCTTCGATAGACCGGTAGCA
Source organism: Ceratopteris richardii (assembly GCA_020310875.1). Lineage (NCBI taxonomy): Eukaryota > Viridiplantae > Streptophyta > Polypodiopsida > Polypodiales > Pteridaceae > Ceratopteris > Ceratopteris richardii. The sequence continues at coordinate 33,566,066 of CM035408.1, read as the reverse complement.
GCGTTTGCACCAGGGAGGGATCCCACAAATTTTGCTAGCCTTAAGGTTGGTCCAGATTCCATGATGAAGAATTTGCCATAAGAGGACATACTTTTTGATTTCTATGAGGGGGTGCCAGATAGCCATGAACTTCATGTCCCACCGAAGCCGCGTCCATGACAGGCACCACTTTTTGTTGAGGTTAACTTGATAATCGATCGTTTCTTTGATGTTCGGGATTTTTGATAGGCTATTCCCATTGTGCCATTTGAGACCAAGCGAGCTCGACATGTCGTGTCCCATGAGAAGGCGAACTTTGTGTCGGTCCCAGGCGAGACATCTGCTTTGCAAAGTGTTCCATTCTTCATGCGAAATGTTGATGCTAGGGTCAATATCCTCAAAGTTGATCCAGCGGTTGGTGTCTTGTTTCCAGAGATGTTTCCATTTTTTGAAGCCTTTGTTCCATAGCTTCTTGGCATTTTGAATGTTCCAAGATTCCACACTCCGGATGCCATGGATCGGAAACCAGATAGAGTCGTTTTGTCTGATACCGGTAGCCCACTTCCAGTCTTCACTTATTCTTGTGAAGCTTTTGACTTTATTCCAACTCTTCCAAAGGGAGCACACCAGATTAGAGCCTTTCGGGAAGACGGGGATCGGGGAAAACAGCAAGGTCAAGATGTCAAGATTCTTCCAATTTGGGAAACCCATGAGCGCCAACTCATTCTTGTTTCTGAAGATCAACTTGGCCCACGAGGCCTCCCCGTTGCACCAAGCCTTAATCATCCATTTGGCCGACAGTTTGTTAGCCATGCACCCAATGTCCAAGATACCAAGTCCCCCACTATCTCTATGGCTGGTGCAGATGGACCATTTGATTTTAGGCACCCCCCTCCTATTGTGGTTGCCCGTCCAAAGGAAGTTTCTACAAATACTATCCAGTTTGGACAGATCTTTCTCTTTTGGTCTCCAACAAGAAAGGAAATAAATGGTAGATGATAAGAGGAACGTGTTGATAACCATAGCACGACCAGCAAGATTGATTTGCATACCTCTCCAATAGTTAAGCTTGTTTTCGAGTTTGGCAAGCACCCAGTTCCACCGCTGTTCCATAGAGACGCCAAACCCCAAGGGAATCCCAAGAAGCCAAAAAATTTGGCCCTGCGGAATGATTTGACAGCCATGATCAATGAGAAGGTCGGGCTGTGGCCCACCAATAGCTCTAAAGGCGGTCTTAGAGTGGTTGATTATGGATCCAGAGGCTTCACAAAAGGTAGCAAGACACTTCCAGAACGTCTCCAGGCTGGTACTATCATTGTGAACAAAAGCGTTCATATCATCGGCAAAAAGTCTCATGGTGATCTGACTGTGGTCATGCGGCAAACGAAGGCCTTTAATGTTACCAGCTTCCACCTGATGCTCCACCAGCCTGCTAAGCCCTTCCGTGGCAATGGCAAAGAGAAGGGGAGCCAATGGGCATCCTTGTCTGATAGATCTTCTAAGTTTGATCACCTTTGAAAGTTTTCCATTAATGTTAATTTGGGTCGATGCGTTTCCGAGAAGGGTCGCAATCATCTTGGTGAATTTCTGACTACATCCAATATCTTGTAGCGACTGTAGAATATAGTCCCATTCTAGCCTGTCGTAGGCTTTATCAAAGTCGATCTTGAGGAATACTACTTCTTGTTTAAACTCATTTGCAAATTCAAGACCTTCCCAGATCTCTATAATGGTTTCCAAAATTGACCTGCCTTTGATGAAACCTTTTTGGTCCTCGCTTAACCACGCTCTCAAGTGGCAAGAGATTCTGTTGGCAATGACTTTGGCGATGATCTTGTATCCTGTTTGGAGCATTGTAATGGGACGCCAGTTCTCTATTCTGTTCTTTTCCCCTTTTTTGTGTACTAACTTGATAATGCCATTGTTGAGACAAGAAGGAAGCGCGCCAAACTTGAGTGCCTCTTGCCAAACCAAACGAAGAGGGGTGGCAACCACCAACTTGAAGGATTTAAAGAACTCATTAGTGAGCCCGTCGGGTCCCGGGCTTTTACCTGAAGGGAGGGCATCAATGACCTCAATGATTTCGGCTTCAGAGATAGAGGCATGAAGCAGAGAGTGAAGGTTGAGTGGTATCCTGTGGGGGGAAACCCTAGATATGGCTGCCATACAGTCCCTTCTATGGTGGGAGAGGGGGTTTGAGGTCCCCAGGAGTCTCGTGAAGTGCCCTTCAATGATCCCAAAATTATCTTCTTCCGTATTGCATACATTGCCATTTGCGTCTAGCAATAAGGGGATCGATTCTCTGTTGTGTTTCCTTTTGAGGATACGGCACATCTCTTTGGTGGGTTTGTCGGCTTTGCCAGCCCACCACTCCTTGAAGAAAATTTGCAAATTTTTCCTTTGTATCTCTTCCTCGTATCTCAGCAGCGCTCTGATTTTTCGAAGTCCTTTCTGGGCTTGAGATTTTCCTTTGTTCACTTCCTCCTCGAGCCGCCAGAGTCTATGATATAGAGCTTCTCTACGAGCCTGCCGCACAGTCTCTAGCATCTTCCTGGATCTAATCATGATCTGTCGTGACTTATCGACCGCACTTCTCCAACACTTGGCTGGGGAAAAGCCAGAGGCGAATGCCTCCTTCCACACATCAGAAATTTCTTGATGGACGGAGGGGAGAGAGAAGGAGGGCACACTGGCATGGAACCAAGGAGCCTTACAGATCTTGGTGGGGGGTTGAAAAGTGATGACGATCGGGTAGTGATCAGAGATGGTGAGGTCGGTGCGTTGCGAGAGGGAAGGGTGGCCCCACTGATGAGTAAAACTCTGAGAAATGTAGCATCTATCAAGTCTAGCTTTCCTCAGGTCCTCGCCTGCTTGGAGATTTGACCAAGAAAAGCCATTCGAATCTTTGAATTCGACCAGATCCAAGTGTAGTTTAGTTTTGTCCCACGTTTCTTTCTCCCGACTATCGATGACCCTACCCTTGCCCATCCATCTGTCCATAGGGTCCTCTACCATGTTGAAGTCACCATAAATAAGCACGTTGTGGGGGAGCGAGTCCAAGGAGGCCCAAGTGTTAAGTCTCTCTAACTCCCCATTAGGGGCATACAAAGAAACTAAAGTAAAACAAAAGGGAGCACCGAAAGAAACAGCAATCCATCGATGGCATTCATCTTCAATGGAGTTCTCAAGCTTTTCAAACCAGAGTTGATTAATACCGATTACCGTTCCACCGGACCCCCGCTGATGCGTCGTTGAAATCCAAACATGGGTCGAGGAGACATGTCTAAGCCGTTTCTGGAGGTCTTCTCCGTCAATTTTAATCTCTTGAATACATATAAAATCTGGGTTTAGGCTAATGTCGCGAAGCCATTGACCAATGATGATCGCTCTTGAGGGGTCGGTTAGCCCTCTAGCATTTAACGAGATGATGATCATTGTCGTAATAATCCCTCTTTGCGGGAGGGAGCTTTGTCCTTTCTTTTCTTGGATTCATCTTTCTTTTTCGCTCGGATCGGATCCCGAGTTAGCAATAGGTTCTTGTGGGGGCTTTTCCACGGTAACTCCATAGGTTGTTTTCCTTTGCGGGATGCCTCCTGCTGGGAAGAACTGGGCACCGTTTTCAGCTCCGTTTCCGGAATAGTCGATCCGATGATGGAGCTTTCACTATCCATGTTATCTTCGTTGCTAGTAGTAAAGCCGTCTTCTTTGCTTGTAGTGTAACCCTCCTGCAAGGTTTCTTTACTGTCAGGGATCTCTAGGCCTTTGACGTCGGTGTCCACCTCAAGTTGGTTCCCACCTAGGTAGTCAAACTCATTGATGTCCTTTACCAGATTGCAATACAAGTTGCTGGAGGGGGTAACTGACATGTTGTTTCGCTCAGAAGTTGCCCTAGGGCTTCTTTTCCTTCTTCTTCTGACTTCGATGAACCCGTCTGCGTCAGCTTCTGGATTAAGGGGGCCCTTGAATTCCTCTACTTTCGTCGAGTGATTCAATGCACCATTGCTATCTTGAGCATTTTTGGGGGCTTCTTGATTTCGCTTGCTTTTTCGTCTCAAAGGGCAATCTTTAATCCTGTGACCTTGTTGGCCACAACGAAAGCACGCGTTGGGAAGGTTTTTGTAACTGATGTCTTGCTCCCATAGATCCCCTTCGCCCAAGTCCAGTTTGATCTTCGATGGAAGTGGCATACTGAGGTCAGCCTCGACACAGATTTGAGGGTGCCACCGAGCGTTGAACGAGTGTCTTGCACCTTCATAAATGAGACCACCAATGTCCTCGCGTGAGGCCAACGGCTTGCCGATAGGAGAAACGATGTCCCACACGAAGTTGTACAAGAAGTATGGCAGGTTAGGGAGCTCAACCCAGAGAGGGTACCGAAGCGATTTCGATTTGTCGGGAGTAAAATCAGGGGACCATCTGAATAGGCACAGGGTCGCCCGGCCGAGATGCCAAGTTCCGACACTAAGGGCTCGAAACGCCATATCTTCATTTTCAAAGACTAGCAGCAAGTGGCTTGCTGGTAAGAACTGACACTTACAAACAACTAGCCCACGGGGGAACCACTCGTTGCGAAGCCACTGTCGCACAGTTTCGAGCGGGGGTTTAGGGCCGAACAATTGGCCGACGAGGCAAACTTTCTTGAGCTCCTCCTGAGTTGACAGAATTGCGGATCTACTAAGGGAGACCAAGGGGGGTTCAGCACTCTCGAAGGCCCCTAGGGCGGCACAAGAACCCCCCTCCAACAAAGAGGCCAGGTTATCGGTCTCCCCGGGAGGAGGGGCCAGGTTACTTCTCACAAGAGAGGGGGTCGCCAAATCCATGACAAAAGAGGGACACCCCGAACTCTGAAAAACTTGAAATGCCTCCGAGTCAAAAGTCTTCGAGGCTCCACGCCAATAGTTGAGCTGAAAAGATAAAGGTTTCCAATGCTCCCAAAATTCAAATGATAACAAAAAAAAACAATTTCCAACTTCGCTGACTATGAGAACTTCAGGAACTATTCAAAGACTTAGATTTTAGAATGGCCTAAACTTAATCGCTTAAATGCCAAAAACTCGAGGACGGCCAAAGGTTGAATGAAAGCTTACTCCTGGAGACCGCAAAAAGAGTAAGCATGAAGCGCGCCAGACCTCTTCGCACAAAAGACGGATTTAATCCTCTGCGAAAAGCGGGCGACTTCCTAGCGATAGACGGTTTTGAATCAGACGATAGACGGTTTCGAAGGTGGAATCGAATGGCGATGGACGGATTCACGCGATAGACAGGTTTAAAAAAAAAGCGCCCCGAGTACTATGCCCTCCCCGAGGCAGAGGGTGGCGTGGCTGAGGCTGTCGCGATAGACCACAGACGGCGCGATACACCACAGACGGAGCAAAACGATGCGAAAGACGGTTTTGAACCCAGGTGACGCTATCGCGATAGACCATTGACGACGCGATAGACGGGCAAGCAACCGGCACGATAGACTGACAAGCAGCACGATTCACCGAAGGTTGTCGCTGCTGAAGCGTCGTTAATGAGCACCGATGGTGATGAATGCTGCAGTCTGGAGATCCAGGTGATGGTTCGTAATGGAGTCAATCTCCATCGTCGAAAGCCCTCCATTCCATTACGGCAGAGTTGATGATCTCGTTGATGACACAGTTAAGGATCGACAACACGCAGCACAAACTACAGCAGATTCTTCATTTCGTCACTCTCCAAGCTTCATCTCTCCTGCTGCCTCTGATGCTATTCGAAGTCGATCTTTCCATGAAGACAGAGGTACACCTTCACCATGTAAGGAGTCTGAAAGAGATCCGTTGGTCATATATTCGTACACAAGCACAAGTTCCGGTTCATTGCAGTAGCCCACGAGTCTAACAAGGTTCGCATGATGCACTCTCGATAATAATCGAACCTATTCATCACAGATCGATATAAATTCAGAAGCGAAAGTCAAAGATATTCGACCATACTATTTTTAAGAACTAACCCATCTTTATACTTCAATCATATTTATGATTTAGTTGACCTATGATTTATGATTTATGATATAAATTCAGAAGCGAAAGTCAAAGATATTCGACCATACTATTTTTAAGAACTAACCCATCTTTATACTTCAATCATATTGACCTTTTCTCAAAATCCATTGTGCTCTAAATATTTTATTACGAAGCTTCTTTTCCTGTTTTTAATTCTCAAATCTAATTAGAATAATCCCAACATGTGGAATTAAAAAGGCAATCCCGTGACCTATTCCTAATTGATTTGCTTGGGTTGATAATAATGACTTCTTCCACATTGTTCCAAGGACATTAGAAGGGCTTCACCAACTTTGACCCTCTACTTTTTAACCAACCCCTGCTTTGTGGGATTCGGGAGGTCCGATCGGTGCTAAGCCCATTCACTTGTACAATTGCTTTTTCTATTAATTAAAATTTGGGAAAGTAGGCTATTGTCGAGCTTCCTTTTATTAAAAAAAACTCTAGCTCTTTACTTTTATCATGAAGAAGATTAATGCCTATTCTTGGTATTCTTTTCATCTAGGAGGTTCCACAAAATAACACTTTTTAAAAATTTCCTACATAGTTGGATCTCGATCTTTTTGAGAGACATGGAATGGAAGATTTTGCCAATCATTTTTTTGCAAGCCTATCAACAATGCAAAGAGTGCTTAAGACCAAGGAATCTTCTCCTTTTGGAAAACAAGAGATGTCAACATTCCAATGTAGAATGTCTCTTGTGTCTTATTTGAAACCCACAAAGTTATGTAGAGTGTCTTTGTCTCCAACCCACCAAAAGTCTCTAAAGTATGTCCGCAAGCTATGGAGAGTCTTGTCGGTAGCCTTCAATAATTCACGGCCTGAAGAGCCATGGCCCAAGGGTATCACGCGAGCATTATGCTTTTTGCATTCAAAAAATCTTGAAGGATTTTGCTTTTCACGTTTGATGTTAATACGCCATCTCACAAAAATTTCTAGCTTTTGCATTTAAAAAGCTCTCTCAAAAATGCTCCTTCAGCTAGAGTCTATCATGTTGGGTCTCGACTGGGCCCATGAACCTGCACGACTGTAAAGCCACCGACAAATTAATGATACTCTGATCATGGCGTCCTACTATCCACCAATCGTCTTCACTGAAGAAGATCTCAAACCATCACCGTATGGGTTTCTTACTTTCGGACAACCTATTAAGCAAAGAGCCATTCCATTTCAGTTCTCGTTTCCTGTCTTCGGCGAGGTGAGAGTAGAGAAATTCCTACTGGGGGAGAATCATCTTACAGAGTTTGGCCTAGCCCCAGATACATATACATAACTGAACCCTCGTTCATATCTGTGGGGGTTCCTCTGTGCACCTTACACATTCAGACATGGTGAAGAAGGCAGTATTGGTGGGGTGCAACTATCCTGGAACCAAGGCTGAGCTGCATGGCTGCGTAAATGATGTTGTGAGGATGTATCAGTCTTTGGTACAGAGATTTGGATTTGAGGAGCAAGACATCACTGTCTTGATTGACACAGACGAACGGTACCTGCAGCCCACAGGCGCAAACATTAGAAAGGCTTTAAATGAGATGATTGCCAATTCAGAGGAAGGAGACGTGCTTTTCTTCCATTATAGTGGCCATGGTACTCGTGTTCCTGCTGAAACTGGTGATCAGGATGATACAGGCTATGATGAGTGCATTGTCCCTTGTGACATGAACCTCATCAATGGTATGCATATACTTGTTTCCTCCATATGTGCATGTCCTCTTGATTCATACTATGATCAGACTACGGGCGTCTGTAGTAGAGATGCGTTCTCTGTAGAAAGGTAAACCTAGGGTCGGAGATGTAGTTGCATACATTGTTCCACATCAAAGTGAATTGTTATTCTTCTATACGTATCATAAATGCTAAAAAATTACACATCAAATACACATACACATGCAAAATGCGCAAACATACACATCCCACCTGCCTGCCTGAACAGTCATCTGTATACACGTACCTCACAAATACATGTGTAGATACAACCAAAACGAGGGGGGATGCTGGGTGGAAGATCATGAACGATTATCGTTTGGCACATATCTCAGATCTCTTATTCTAGAGGAGATTGTTGACTACGAAGAGGAGTGAAATCTAGAAACATATACTGTTTGAACCTTCCCTTATGTAGAAGGAATTCATGATTTGTATTCGGAGTCTAAGATTCTTACGGATCCAATAAAGCTTGCACTTATGCATCTGAACGATGAATAGGTAAGTGTGGATTGCGTTCCCGATTTTATTGGTAGGTTACTTGGATACGTGATGACACATTTGCATGCATAGGCATGTACATGTATGAAAATATGTGCATAAACATACACATGATGTAAATGTATGCATACACAGGCCGGCGTGCGCACCACCACCCCCCCCCCCCCCATATATATATATATATATATATATATATATATATATATATATATATATATATATATATATATATATATATATATATATATATATATATATATATATATATATATATATATATATATATATATATATATATATATATATATCGGTGCAAAAAAAAAAAAGGGACTTAAACATACATACAAGCATGCATGCATACATACATACCTAAATGTACATTTATTTATTTTTTGTTTATTCACATGCGCACACACACACACACTCTCCCACAAAATCAAACACATACGTGCATGTAGTACATACATATATGCCTCTAATACTACATACAAAGAAGGAAAGGACTGCTGAAAACATTGTCAAACTTTAGTTTTTGATTCTTTCATATCAGCTTATTTATCTTTGCATTTTGTTTAGTAAGAATTGTAGACTTTAATGAACAATATTCTGACTATTATATAGCATCCCTATGAACTTCATTTTTTACAAATATTGTGGATGGATCCTATTCAGTGGAGGATTTTAAGATTATCAAGATCAGTTCACTGAGTACTACTTGCATGGTGAATGGACAGTGCGCCTTTACTTCTTTTGTACCAGTAGTGTTTATTGAACACGATTAATTCTTTTCAATGGCTAAAATAAAGCAATAAGTAAATTTACTCTCTGGCTTTTAACTAAATTTTGTCCCATTTGAACACATTTTGGGTTTCTTTACTAGTAGATTTTATTTTATTTGAATTTCTTAGGTGTTTGCTCTCTCTGCAGATGATGATTTCCGGGAGCTTATCAACAAGCTGCCAAGTGGCGTTTCACTCACTATTGTATCAGATTCTTGCCACAGTGGTGGGCTTATAGAGGCAACAAAAGAACAGATAGGAGACAGCTTCAATCCACAACGGGAGCCGGAGGTTGATCCGTTACAATTTGGTGATGTGAATAGAGGGGATGAAGAGTATGAGGAAAATGAGGAAGGTGGATGGAGTGGTATGCTTAAGAAGGGTTTGAAAAAAGCATGGGAGAGTGACTCGGTGAGGGATGCATTAGGTATACGCCACCATAAGGAACAGAACTATGGCGATGAAAGTGCAGGCACAAAGCAGGTGTATGTTGGTGAGGATGGTATACAGGTGAAAAACAAATCCTTGCCCTTAGATACATTTATTGAAATGTTGGGAGATAGAACTGGAAGGCGGGATATAGAAGTGGGCAGTATCAGACCCACATTATATGACACATTCAGGGAAGATTCGAGCTCCAAAGTGAAGAAGTTTGTGCAAGTTCTGACTTCCCGGCTGCAAGAAAGAAGTGTGGGTGATGAAGAGGAGAGTGGGTTCATGGGCATGATAAATAGCTTGGCAGGTCAGTTCCTGCAGGCCAAACTAGATGAGACAGACAATAGTGATGCATATGTGCAACCGGCCATGGAAACAGATTTGTACGCACCAGAGGCAGCATATGCTGGAAGGAAATCAGGGAATAGGGCGACAGACATGGGTGTTCTTGTGAGTGGATGTCAGTCAGATCAGACATCGGCTGATGCTAATCCAGGCCGTGATCCTGCTGGTGCATATGGTGCCCTCAGTAATGCCATCCAAACAATATTGGCTTCAACTGAGCCAGGCCAGCCTATCAGTAACCGATATTTGGTCACTGAAGCTCGCCGATTGCTTGCATCACAAGGATTTACACAGCAACCTGGCCTGTACTGCACAGATTATAATGCTGAAGCACCTTTCATCTGTTGATGAAGCGAGGGGAGGTTTTCTTTCTCAATTTCCCTTTCTGCTAGTCATCAAATAGTTCCCTTTCTGCTAACTACCAAGTAGTTCTGTTTCTGCTAGTTATCAATCTCTTTTTCTTCTGATCGCTATCTACTCCTGTCTTGTGGCCAACTTTGTTCAGGATTCATAGCCCGAACTCTTCCTGAAGTTGATTGCTTTGTTCTGTACACATTAAACAGTCTTTTAAATTCTTAGTTTCAGGATTGTCTCAAGCACATCAAGTAGTTCGGTTTCTGCTAGTTATCAAGCTCCTTTTCTTCTGTTCGCTACTACTGCTGTCTTGCGGCCAACTTTGTTCAGGCTTCATAGCCCAAACTCTTCCTGAAGTTGATTGCTTTTTTCTGTACACATTAAACAGTTTTTGGATTCTTAGTCTTCAGGATTGTCTCAAGCACATTTAGGAATCAATAATGCAAAGTGGGTCTTTTGAATTAATTTCTTCAGAGCTTAAACACTTTGTCTGTTTCTTCTGAATTTACACCTTTTTATATGGTTAAAACTTACATTGTGATCATACAGTAGTCAACCATTCAGGCATGGTCAATTAGGTGTATAGACAGGATAGCGTTGGAGTTTGCTGACACTGAATCTGATTGAAGCTTACAGTTTAAGCTTTTCGTATTTACCAGATTGGACACATGCTGGATTCATATCCATTTAAATTTGAATCCTCACAACTAATAAATCCCATCAAGCGTGTATTATATAAGGTTTTACATGAGATAGGTTCTGTTTTCAGATATCTTGTGATGTGGTGACATTCTCTCTGCAAAATGAAAATTTCTTAGGAAATGTGTCATTGCCGAGTATGAAAAAAAAAGGAAAATTTCTTGAGAAATACATCATTGCTGAGGATCTCAAATTCAGAGACTTAAATACTAGTGAATTTATTGGGAATATGACACAGTCATGGTGCATCTTTTCATGCATCTTATTAAAAGTTATTCTTATGGAATCGTGATTTTATCAGAGAGCCTATGCATCGATGGAACATGTGTTTGCCCATCTGAATTCTTCATATGAATTAAGATTAATTCTGTTTGTTAACATGCTCAGGCTAGTTAGGATATATTGTCCATACAAATGACTTGATTGGGTGACATTTAGAGTGTTCTTTGGAAGTCTTTTGATGAGTATCTTGAAGTAAAAGATACCTTTTTCTTCTGAATTTACACCTTTTGTATGGTTAAAAATTACATTGTGATCATACAGTAGTCAACCATTCAGACATGGTCAATTAGGTGTATAGACAGGATAGTGTTGGAGTTTCCTGACACTGAATCTGATTGAAGCTTACAGTTTAAGCTTTTCGTATTTACCAGATTGGATACATGCTGGATTCATATCCATTTAAATTTGAATCCTCACAACTAATAAATCCCATCAAGCGTGTTTTATATAAGGTTTTACATGAGATGGGTTCTGTTTTCAGATATCTTGTGATGTGGTGACATTCTCTCTGCAAAATGAAAATTTCTTAGGAAATGTTTCATTGCCGAATATGAAAAAGAAAGTAAAATTTCTTAAGAAATACATCATTGCTGAGGATCTCAAATTCAGAGACTTAAGTGCTAGTGAATCTATTGGAAATATGACACAGCCATGGTGCATCTTTTCATGCATCTTATTAAAAGTTATTCTTATGGAAATCGTGTTTTTATCAGAGAGCCTATGCATCTATGGAACACGTGTTTGCCCATCTGAATTCTTGATATGAATTAAGATTAATTATGTTTGTTAACATGGTCAGGCTAGTTAGGATATATTGTCTATACAAATGACTTGATTGGGTGACATTTAGAGTGTTCTTTTGAAGTCTTTTCATGAGTATCTTGAATTAAAAGATACCTTTTCTTCTGAATTTACACCTTTTGTATGGTTAAAAATTACATTGTGATCATACAGTAGTCAACCATTCAGACATGGTCAATTAGGTGTATAGACAGGATAGTGTTGGAGTTTCCTGACACTGAATCTGATTGAAGCTTACAGTTTAAGCTTTTCGTATTTACCAGATTGGACACATGCTGGATTCATATCCATTTAAATTTGATTCCTCACAACTAATAAATCCTATCAAGCGTGTTTTATATAAGGTTTTACATGAGATAGGTTCTGTTTTCAGATATCTTGTGCTGTGGTGACATTCTCTCTGCAAAATGAAAATTTCTTAGGAAATGTTTCATTGCCGAATATGAAAAGAAAAGGAAAATTTCTTGAGAAATACATCATTGCTGAGGATCTCAAATTCAGAGACTTAAGTGCTAGTGAATTTATTGGGAATATGACATGGTGCATCTTTTCATGCATCTTATTAAAAGTTATTCTTATGGAAATCGTGATTTTATCAGCGAGCCTATGCATCTATGGAACATGTGTTTGCCCATCTGAATTCTTCATATGAATTAAGATTAATTATGCTTGTTAACATGGTCAGGCTAGTTAGGATATATTGTCCATACAAATGACTTGATTGGGTGACATTTAGAGTGTTCTTTGGAAGTCTTTTGATGAGTATCTGGAAGTGAAAGATGAAACCAAGTCTTTGATCACCTGATAATGACTGGGGAAAGAAATATTCTGAAATTGCTAGCATTATTTGGCAATGCTTTGATGAGTAACTTTATTAAAGGACGAGAACAAAGTTTGTGTTCATTGAATGATGACTGGAGAATGAAATATTATTCAAATTGCAAAGGAGCAGAGAAATTGGTTGACAAGGTGATGGATAAAAGCTCTGATAGGTTATTTCCTAGGTTCAAGTTTACCCATAAAAGCCTGAATAACAAATCCTGATAACCCAACTATTAACAGGTCGGATGCTGAAAAGAGGAATAAAAATAAAAATAGAATGAGCAGTTGAATACTCAGAAAGGGACTAAATCGAAAGAATAATGACCATAGTTATTGTGGCTAACATGCACCATGGTTATCATATGCTTTTATGACTTAAAAAGTGTTGCTGATGCCTATGAAGTGTTACAGCTCAAGCGACAGGTCAGCACTAAGTTGACCGTTGTAAGTGTTATGATGCTTACTAAAGACTTCAATGACTTTCTTGAGATAAACCGCAATCGATTAGACAAAGGCTTCCACTGGCTCTCAATATTTCACCACAGAGGAAGTGTAGCCTTTACTACAGGTACCTCTCTTTGAACATAGCAGTCCTAGGTAGAAACCATTGAAGGTCTATCAATATGATTGGACTGTGATTAAATTCAGTTTTGGTTTTCGCCACTGACAACTGTACTGGTATTAAGGGCACTTGGGAATAAAATTTCCTAAACAAGGGAGAGAGACATCAATAAATTTTCCCTGATAAAGGAATCCCTTATAATGAAGGAAATCATAGAGACTTTTTTTTTTTGTTTGGGAAATTCATCCCTATTCTTTTGGGAAATTCAGCTGGTGACCTTGTCTTCTATTGATGCTTGAAGTTGAATTGAATTACTTAACACACCCTGGGGCCCCCCCTTATCACCCACTTTTCAGGGGCTTGATGTCAGGCTGCACTCCAGGTTTTGAACCCTGGATCTCACAGTCCAGGGTCCAAAATGTTAACAACTACATCACAGATCCCCAATTAACATCAGCCAATTTAGTGGGGAAGTCGGGCTCAACCTCAGAGTGCCATGTACATAATTCCGAAACAGAAAAACAGTAGGGGATTTTTTCCTTCCCCTCACTCTGTACAGGGGCAGATTTACCCTGAAGAAGTCAAAAGCTTTCGGTAAAACAGTTGAGCATTTAAGTCCCATGGGCTAAGAATGAGACTATCACCTTTTCTCCCACTACCATTATAGATAGCAATGGTGTGGGATAAGAGTGCTCCCACCACCATCGAGATCAACCAAGAGTGTCATGTACAGAATTCTAAAACAAGAAGATGGCAGGGAGCGTGTTCCTTCTCATTCCATTCAGAGGCAAACTCAATAAGAGGTAGGCAAATACAGGTCTTAATAAAAAACCGTGATTACAATTGAACAGAAGGGCCATATAATGGGCTGATTTGTACCAGATATCATGTTTATTCTATGAGAAGGAATGGACCAATCTGATAGAGACAACCGAAAGCTTATCATGCAAAATTATGCTGGTGGCATGAATAGTGACATTCAGTGCCGAAAATACATGGGAGTTTTGCAATTGCCTCCAATGCTTTTGCACTTTTACTCGAGCCATAGCAACTCCCAGTAAAACCTCTTACAATATTGGTGATGATACTCTTGACGTTATAAGGAATCTTGGCTGCAATCCTATTTTGGATAGTTGCATATTTCTTCTCTTAGATAATTGTAGGTGTTTCAAAATCTCTTCAGCAAACCGAAGGACTATATCATCGACAAAATTCACAACAAAATTTCTAGATGGAAGTAGGAAAGGTTGCCCTTATATTTTTCTTTTACGACAAATAGATTGCCATCTTGCTCATTTACTTTCTTTCCTTTCTTTCCAGTTGGTATCCCCTACAAACACCATATTAGAGAGATGAACAAGACTTTTAAGAACTTCATTTTGGCAACAAGGGAGGGGACACAGAATCCCTTTTAGTCAATTTGTCTTCCTGCAGTTTTGGGAAAAACCGAGGGGTGCTGTAGATGTAATCTGGATGATGCTGCCACCAAACTGTAGGCCAAATGGATACATCATGCCATAGACTGCCAAGAGCGTTGGGTTGTCTTCCTCAAGAAAAGAGTGGGATCCTTCATGGTGATAGCGCATAAAACCCTCCTTACTGAGAATATTATTTCTCACTCTTAGAAGGTCGAAGACTATGTGGAATGCCTGGTCCAGATTGAAAAACTTGCTGACAAAACAATAGATGGCCAAGGTCATCAAAGCATAGGGTTTCCTTTAAGCATTACCAAAGCATTTCAGGACCTGCCAAGGATTCTAAAAAATAGTCAATGCTTTCAAGCCTCACAATGTCTATTCTTAGGGTGGGTTTTAATGGAGCTGCAAAAGCAGCCCCATCTCAATGCTTTGATTCTTTGGCCCTTCTTATGGTTTGGTGACCCTCTCCCCCCTCGGAAGAGTTTTGGTGCAGATGGAAATAAGTGAATCAAAGGCGCACAAATCTTGGCATACTAAATGGTTGAGGTGGCCTAGAATCATCGTCCACCTCAGCTAGGTATGAACAGCAGTGCAGAGGTGGCAGCAAATTCTACTTCTGACATGTTTCTAACACTAGTGTCATCTGAATTCACCTTAGTTACAGATTGATGATTGGAACCAAAGTATTGATTGGACCAGAAGATCAGCGATGTACCTCATGCAAGCATTTCCACTCTGGTATTTTGTGACGATCTTACAATGGAATCGAATCTAAATTGAACTAAAAGAAATCTGGGGCTGTACATATTCTTCTCGAATATCATCAGAATGATTACTCTTTAGCACATTTTGACGAGTAGAAATGTTGTTGTGCTTACTAATCCTACTAACAGTACTCACCACTTGTTTGCATGTGTATGAGGTGTCTCTTTACAGGTGTCCAAGTATATAAGGTATGCTTCAAAAAAGGGAGAAAGTATTGCCCTGTTTAAGGACATCTTTGCAGAAAAAAAAAAGAAATGTTCTTTGAAGGAGTATTCAAAAAATTGGTTATCACCTCTATTTCGGAATGCAATTGAAAATAGTTTCCCTTCTAATCAGTTTTCCATAAAGTGGCATTTCCATTGTCTTCTACTGCCTAAATATCCCATATTACCAAGAAGTTATATTGTATTTCGAGCATCCTTTTGTTATAGTTGGCCCCTTCCATTTTGTATCCTCCCATTAGACCCAGGTTGAACTTCTTGGATGGGCACTTCTATGCCATCCATAGAGGAATTAAACTTTCAATTTCACTACAAATTCTTTCTGTCCAGGAGTGTTTATTTGTCCAGTCTTCTTCTTCTTCTTCTTCTTCTTCTTCTTTTTCTTTTTCTTCATCTTCTTCTTCATCATCATCATCTTCAAACACTTTCATGGATAGACAACACTTCCTAACACTCTTTCCAAGCAATACACATGCACACAAGCTCACAAAGAAGAAGATACAGAGTGAAGAAGACACAAATTCGAATTTCTTTGCTCTTGATTCTCACAATGGCAAAAAGTCTTTACAAAGAGTCACAAATTGACTTATATACTTGTGCCCTAAAAATGGTCCTTTCACACAAGAGACCGGTACTTTATTCACTAAAAGACTAATTTCCTACTATTTTACATGGGTAAGTTTCTAATCTTCTGAGGGGATGCATCTAGAGGACTCCTCTAGTGCATTTACAACAGAAAATATATTACAAGAATGGTTATGATACAAAGATATGATGTCCAAATCGGAAAAATTTTGGGGCCTGTCTTTTTCTTTGCTTTGTGTTCTCTTTAGCTCTGCAACACCCTTCTTGAGGCAATTGCAAGTAGTGCAGGATTGGGGAACAACTTCTTTGTATCTTCAACACTTGGATGTCATAACCAAAGTGAATCTCAAAGATTTCTCTCATAGAGACATGCCCCCCATCCAATGGAATCCCATCCACAGAGCCACAGATGATACAGTGTCAATGCATTCCATAGGATCAGGATCCTCATGGATGCATGAAGACACTCACTTATGGATGTGTAAAGTGGCAGAAGAGGAAGAGAAAAGGGAGAAGGCAAGAGAGGTAGGTGCAAAGGGAACTCATAGATCAATTCAAGACCCAGCCTATGCACCCATAGTATTTCCTGATGAAGAGTTTGAGCCTCATGGCTAGGCACAAATCTTAACAACTATGGATGTAGCCATCAATGACGAGCAATGCACACCCCATTGTGATGAGGATGGCTATGACATTTCAGTCTTTGCAATAGAGCCAATCATGTGTGATCCAATTGTTGAAGAATGTGAACCTAACACTGATGCATTCGAGGATGCAAGTGAGTCTGATCTAGAGTCAATCATTATGGACCCACCTTTTGCATCAGATGAGGAATATTTCTATGAAGTAGAAGCTCACCCTCAGAGACATGAAGAAATCATGAATGAGGTGAGATTAACCACACAAGTGACCACTAAGAACGAAGGCAAGAAGAGAAAGAAGAGAGAAGCGACAACAGAGGAAGAAGAATCTTTGTTTGAGGTTCCTGAAAATTTCAAGAAATATGAAATTGAAGATAAGAGAGTCGTGGTAAGAATGCCTAAATGTGAAGCTGTCATAGGAGAGGCCTATGATAACAAAGAAACTACAAAGAAAATCATAGTGACAATAGAAGAAGGTGAAGAACGATGTACCTACATAGGACATGACCTAAGTGAAGATGAGGAGCAAGAGTTGCTAGCCTTGCTGAGAGAATATAGAGATGTTTTTGCATGGAGCTACAAGGACCTGAAAGGTGTAGACCCGGACATATGCTCACATACGATCCCCATGACCTCAGATGCCAGACCCTCTAAGAAGAAGCCCTACACATACAATGACAACTACGCTGCCAAGATCAAAGAAGAGATAGATCGCCTGGTTGAAGCTGGATTTATCTATGAAATCGAGCACACTGAATGGGTATCCCCCATTGTAGTGGTGCCCAAAAAGAATGGCAAGTTACGTGTATGCATTAACTTGAAGAAGGTTAATGCAGCCACTATCAGAGATAGTTATCCGCTTCCAATCACCGAGCATCTATTAGAAAGGGTAGCAGGCAAGGAAGTGAATAGCTTCCTGGATGGGTTCTCTGGTTACAATCGAGTAGCCATTGCACCAAAAGATCAGCATAAGATGGCTTTTGCCACAGAGTGGGGCATATTTGCTTTTCGACTAATGCCATTTGGTCTAACCAATGCGCCTGCAACCTTCCAAAGACTGATGTGCCATGTATTTAAAGAGTTCTTGAGGAAGAATTTGGAAGTCTATGTTGATGATCTTTGTGCTCATTCCAACATTAGACAGACCCATGTACCTGAACTCAGACAAATCTTTGATAAATGTAGAGAATATCAAGTCTCTTGAACCCAGAAAAGTGTGTCTTCATGGTCAAGCAAGGCAAGATTCTAGGACACATAGTGTCAAAGAATGGCATATCCACTGACGAAGAGAAAGTGAGAGCTATCGCCGAACTACCTAGGCCAAAGAATGTCAAGGAAGTGCAAGCCTTTATGGGGCATTGTGGCTACTATCGACGTTTCATACACATGTATGCCATCATTGCAAAGCCTCTGTATGGACTTTTGACCAATTTCGAGTGGACTGATGAGTGTGAGAAATCCTTCAACGAGCTTAAGCGGCAACAACAGATTGGAACAAGCCATTCCATTTCCATGTGGATGCATCCAATTATGCTATTGGGTGTGTACTTGCACAACCCACAAGTGAAGGTAATATGGATCTTCCAATTGCCTATGCTAGTCGATAGTTAAATGTAGCTGAACGAAATTATACCACTACTGAGAGAGAAGGATTAGGCATGGTATATGTGGTTAAAAAATTTAGACACTATTTGCTTGCAAAAAAGTTTAAATTTTTTACTGATCATCAAGCTCTACTTTACTTGGTAAACAAACCATGCAATACAGGTAGATTAGTAAGATGGTTCCTCTTACTAATGGAATATGATTTTGAGGTAGTGGTGAGGAAGGGCAAGACTCACTTGAGAGCAGATCATCTCTCAAGGCTCACTTCCGGAGAGGCCCCACAAGGAGTATCAGATGACCTTCCAGATGCTTACTTATTTAATTTGGAAGTTGTACCACAGTGGGCCAAGACCTTAGTGCCAGTACTAACATATGGGCCTAAACATCCAGTAGTCAACACTCAAGATAGGGAGGTAGTAAGGGCCCAAAAGTACCATATCATGGTAGGGAGCATGTACAAGTATACGGATCAAGGAATATTCTCTTGTTGTGTGGAAGAGGATGAGTACGCAAAATGGTTGCAATTAGCACATGTTGGTGCCTTAGAGCAACACTACTTGAGACAAAGAACTTTACAAACACTAAAGAGACTCAGAGTGCACTGGCCGACTATGGAAGCAGATGTCCATAGGATGTGCAAGGAATGCCCAATCTGCAGCACTAGACCGTCTGTGGAACATGCCACTCTTTATCAAGTGTCTTTAGTGCCAGATTGGAGTGAACTGTTAGTAGCCTTTCTGAGGATGAAAACATCCCTCAAGAAATGATTTTGGCTAGACGAAGGAGCTTAGAACAAGAGGCACTAGACTACTCACTCATTGGAGATAACCTATACAGACGAGGAAAAGATGGATAACTAAGATTATGTGTCGATGAGAGCGAATATCTGAATGTCTTGGGGACTACGCACCAAGGTGTAGCAGGAGGACACTTCGGACCAGATCGGGTGATCAAGGCAATACTATTTGCAAGTCTTTGGTGGCCCACCCTTCACATGGATGCACATACCTACGTGAAGAGGTGTGATGTTTGTCAGCAAACTCAGTATCCTATACGCAAAGATGAGATGCCATTGAAACCTATGATGGGTGGGCGTGCATTCTCTAAATGGGGAATAGACTTTGTTGGTCTGATTAACCCCCCAGCTAAGGGTTCCCATGACGAATATATTATTGTGGCCATTGATTATCTAACCAAATGGGTAGAAGTAAAAGCTACGACAAAGAACGATGCTCAAACGACATCAAAATTCTTATTTGAGAATGTGTTCACTGGATACGGATTGCCAATAGAGTTAGTGAGTGATAGAGGCACACACTTCTTGAATGAAGTCATAGAAAACCTTCTCCAAGAATTCTTGGTGATACATAAGAAGTCTGCCCCCTATCATCCACAAGCTAATGGGCAGGCTGAGAGCACAAATAAGATTCTCTGCAATGTATTGACGAAATTAGTTAATAATAAACACTCTGATTGGGACAAATAGCTACATCATGTTGTTTGGGCATACAAAGTTGCCTATAAAATGGTACTCCAAGCCACACCCTTTCAGATGGTATTCAGCCAAAATGCAGTGCTACCATTGGACTTTTTGATACCTACATTGAAAGTAGCACAAGAGCATGACTGGACCCTTTCTGACCCTAGAAGTAGGACAAGGAGAGAGTGCAAGGACTGTGAGAGCTTTAATTGACTCAGGAGCAGCCACTAGTGTAGTTTGACTTTATTACTGCCAAGAACTACAATTGAAGGTCAATCCTATAGAGGCATATCTCATAGGGTTGGGAGGTGTGGAAACCCCTTGCAGGGGAGAGGTGGAACTTCCCCTCTACATTCAAGAGGATCTAATGGTAGTCAAAGTGCTAGTATGTGAAGACGAGGATCTTATCGAACCTCTTGTCTTGGGCCAAGACTGGATCTATGATCATGCAATCAACCTCAACCTAAGAAGTGGACTTCTTCAGGCTTGGGTAGGCCAAAACTGCATCACGATGGAATTAGAGAATCAAGCACATAGGCCACTAGAAGAGGCACCAACTCCTGGTCCCTCCAGGAATCCAGATGAAGATAGCGATGCTATTCTTGTCCAAAGTTCTATGCTGCAGAAGATTGTCACTCTTGATGGAGGTGCAGAGGCCAATGAGGAGTTCCCTTCTTTTCCAAAGAGATTCCCAGGGAAGCAAGCAGGACAACATACTTCACCAAAGAAGGCCGATAATCAAGAAGCATGAGCTACGACCAGTGCAATATAAAATACCTCTTGGCATGAAGTAGATCTAGGTACGCAAGGGTAAACAACCCTCAGCTTTGGAGATAGGATCCCAAAGATGCACCAAACGTGCTACACCATCGAGGATCACAACGAAGGTGTATCCGAGGCATCAATCTAGACAAACCATTTCTGTTTGGGTTCTAAAGTGGTCAATGAAGGCTATCCCGAATGCTAGAGGGTGCCCAAGACCTGCTTACAAGCTCAAATAGCTTCACCGCCATTCACAAGATTGAATCAACACTCACAAGCACCCTTGGCACAAATCCCAGGGCAAATATCTACACTCCACACCACTACATCTTCGGTCACACCTAGGAATGCCAGGAGATGAGTACCAAAAAGGTCCCAAATCCAACACAATCCAATCCACAAACCTTTACATGTCATTACCGCTAAAAGCTATGATTCCACCATCAACGTCTGGAGACTTAAACCTCGTCTCAAACCCCCTGAACCAATTTTGTAAATCAGTCCCCTCGGATGTAGGTGCATTTTGAGTACATTGCACCTCCAAAGTATGCATTTAGGATGCACACTAACCTAACTAACTAACATTCTCACACGTCACAAACACTCCACCCAGTAACCCCTAACCACTTGAATTGTCATGTTAGTGTTGTGGAGGGAACACCAGAACCTTCTGTTTCCTATGCAATGCTAATGTGCCTCTCTTCTTCTAGCAGATAAGCATCAACATCTACACGTAATATCATGGCAGAAGCAGCAGGCTCAAGCTCGCAGGCAGGAGTAAGTATTGCAAGGATTGATGTGGACAGTCTACCTATTGATGTGCCACCAACGGAACGACCTGTAGAGCTGCAACACCTCCAGCACATACCTGTGCCGGATCCTCCCACAAGAATCATAGAGAGAGTCCATGCAAATTCTCATTGGTTCAATGGCATGCCAGGGCCCTTAGGAGAGGGCAAGTATATATGGGAGTCCAAGTATGAGTATGAAAAGTCTTGGGTTAGGTTCCAGTTCTTTTCCAAGGAGTTTGAAACTCTCTAGAACACACAAGATCTGTAGACCATATGGCAACGTGCCGGGCTGGCCGAATACTTTGCAGCACGTTTACCCAAACCAGATCTCCTACGATGTTACTACTTGGTCTCAACATTATAGGCGCATGAAGAAAAAGATAAACCAGGATCATTTGTCCTTCCTTCCTTATTGGGCAACAATGAGTTGAAAAGGTTCGAACTCACTTTGGAATTGGTGAGCTCTACATTGAACCTGCATGGCACACATGTGCCCTCTAAGAAGGATCCTCTTATTCCCACTAATATGAAGAATCGGAAGCTACAAAAGTTGAAAGATATGGCGGCACTCACACCGAATGTGTCCATTCCTCTTCGTATGTGCATGCAACATTTTGCATTTCCCGGTCAAGATCGGTACACTCAACCCCACAAGCGGATTTGGTTCACTCTTTACTTGGCAGAGACAGGTGCATTACCGATTAAGCTTCCTGTATGGATTATAGAGCAGCTGTATGAAGCAAATAAAAGGTCACATAGAAAGCTAGTGGTGAATGGTTGTTGTGCAATCACTCGCATCATCTACAAGTGCTTAGCATACGATGTACCTATTGAACGTGCTTTAACATGGTCGCAACTACAAATGTTCAAGAGACTCAAATCCGCCACACATCAATCCAACCGCATGAGGGGCTCTATTCCTTGTGTCCAAACACGCGAAGTTCTAACGACCCCGGAAGTCTCGCCACGAGGGGATGCCACTGTGCCTCCCTTTACCATTCGCATACCTAGATCTGGATCAGAAGGCACATCACAAGCTGCCCCATCAGCTCCTCCTGTCCCTCCTGAATTTGAATTTCCTACGACTGGAGATGGTGAAGGGATGAGCACCTTCGACTTTGAATCATTCTTGCAGAATACACAACTCTTAGATGTAGAGTTCTTTTTAGACACGAAAGAATAGGGCACATCTTCCCAAAGAAGGAGGAAATCCACAGAAGGCTTCCATGTACATTGGGATGACGATCAACAACTAGAACACTCAGAAGGAGAAGAAGCAGAAGCGGAAGAAACCACTAGAACCCCGACATATACGACAGAATTCTGAAGGCTATACCAAATCATGGAACAAGTGCGGTTGCAACAATTGCTCACCGAACAGAGCAGTAGGGTGCTCATGGCTCAGTTATCTGGAGTTGACTCTGAATATAGCAAAGGCCTACTATTGGTGGCAAAAACGTATGGGGTAGTAGAAGCAGTTCGATAAGCGACCCAGAGGCCTCCTATTCAATATGACCTGCGAAGATTCCAAACACGACCACGGTCTGGCAAAAATATCCAGATTCCCATTACTACAGGGGAAGGACCTATTATTACATCTGAACCCATTGAGACAACCTCCCAAGCAGCTGTAACTCCTGGCCAAGAACACATAGTCACCACTGAAGAGTATACCGGGCCACTACCACCCACACCCCCACCGTCACCTCCTCGAACTCAAGCTGGAGACACCACCTTGACTACCCAACCCACAGAGCAAACCTTCATCTTTCGCACTCCCACCTCTGGTTCAACTTTGTTCTCCACCTTTGAAAACCCTGTCTATCAAGCAACCACCATCACAACCGAATCAACCGAATCGCTCATGGAGATAGCCATAGGACAACCAACCTCCACACCCTCGGCCATAGGCCATCCTGACACTAGATCCATATTCTATGGATTCCGTGCCACCACATCCCCTTTCATGGCTTTTCCGCCTCCAAGTTCTCATGGTCGACCTCCCATCCCATCATTCCTTCAACCCGCCCATGAATACTTTTGTAGAATGCTTCAAGCCGCCACCCCACCCTCCTCATCAATTGCATTTCCACCATCCACACAACACTTATTCACCACTATCACACACACACCACCTACCATTCCGATATACCTGGTAGAAACTACACTCACGTCCACCCCTGAGGGCATGGACATTTCACCACCCACAACACCTCCACCACCCCCCACACTCCCACCTTCCCCTATCCCCCCTCCACCAATCTCACCGGCACACACATCACCTATAGACACAACATTCACTCTTCCCATTCCCCAATTCCCTCCCCTTGCATCTTCCGTTGTAGAAACCACACCTTCATCCATAGACAATGCATTTGACACCATGATTGCATGTATGTCACAGTTAAGGACAGAATACTATCAATTATAGGCACATAATCAAAGGTTACAATAACACTCCGAAGCACTGCAACAATGCCTCGATACACTGGAAGAGGACAAAGCCAGTCTCCAAACTCAATTTCAAACCTTACAAGAGGCTCATGGCATTTTGGAGACACAATTTCAAAATGTGGATCAAGAATCAATCCAAGGGTTAGAAATCCATTTGCAGATACAATTGGAAAGAAATTCCAAGCTCCAGCACAACATGGCCCTGCTCAAACGACACCTTGCAGCAGCACACGAGGAAAATAGACGACTTCAACAACAGAACCAAGAAAACTTAGAAGCAACCATCGAAAGCACACCCGGTCTCCCATTAGTGCTTCCAAGTTTCAAGCAGTGACCCGAGAGAGCATCAAAATCATTCTTGAAGACTATGCCACCTTACTCGATGCACATGAACAGTTATCAGAAGAACTAGGTCAACTGAAGCAGACAAGACAGAAAGAAATGACAGCGGGTCCCCAAGCTAATGACTCAACCGCTTCTCTTATCACGGACTCGAAGGCCCTTCAAGACCTCCAAAAACAAGTCGCAGAATTGCAAGCACGTCTAGTCCAATACGAAAGACCACCATCCCCCCTAGAGGCGCCCATAGATGAGGAGATAGTCTCCATTCCGGTGGAACAAACGTTTGAAGAGGAATATGATCCCCAACCCTTCCCAGGGGGACAAAAAACGAAAGAAGGACATGATATTTTCGAAGCACCACGACCTCCATGGCTACGACAAGTGGAAGAAATGGGGAGTTCTCATGAAGAGCGCACAGTAGTGAAAAATCATGCCATGAGAGTCATAGAAGAAACTGTATTACAATCATATTACTTCAAGAACTTGTCATCAAGATGCCTTACCCTCTCATCAGAACTCCAATACAGGCCTTACTATGTTATTTTGGCCGATTATAATGCAAAAATACAGAGAGTCATGGGTAAGATTCCTTCATTCGCTACCCAGTTTCAACCTGAAGACCTTCCTCCAGAAGTGCAGAAAGGCAAAATCCGTCAACCGACATGGCGACAGAAACTTCTCGAGACATATCCTAAAATGCTGCGCACCTGGAACAATGCGCCTTTACATTTACTTTACAATCCATGCTACGGCTCCGTTCCACAACGTCGATCATGGAAAGCATTCAACATAAAGGTAGAGAATAATGCTCAATGTAAGGAGTGGCTCAATTATTCGTACATAGCGCCACCGTAGGGACCACCATCAATAGCATACATGATGGCCACAATTCGACATTGGATGCCTCGATTGAAGCCCATGCCAGATGTAGCGGCCCAAATGATGCTTAAGATTTTGGATATGATGCAGGTAGTACTCAAAACCTTTAGAAATGCAGCATCACCACAGGTACGTCTACCGAGGTTTACTAATGGAAATTATGATTTGGTGTATGACATGAGCACCACCCCTGGCATTCGGGTAGCTTATGCTTGGCATGCACGAATCAAGTATCTGCCCGCATTCTATAAACAAACATTTGAGGACATGTTCAGAACAGGTTTCTGGGAGTATCACTCGGAGGTCTTTGCACCTAAGCCCATACACCTGCTTCATCTCTTTGGCTGTGAACAAGCCATGTACTCTGAGTACTACACAACACCGCAGCCGGATGTGTCGAGTGCAATAAATTGGGATGCATTGGAAGCTGATCTAGCAAGAGGATTACGTATAGGAGAACACGAGCTAGCCACCAATGTTATCAAACACTATATTGACCATCCTATAGAACAGAGGTATGTTAGGGGCGACAGACACTAGGAAGGGGGGAGTGTTGGCATACAAGTCATAAGAAGAGCATATAGGCACAACGGAGCAGTCATGCATAATACGACAACAAGGCCCAATCATTTTTTTCATAAAGTATTTCCAACTCAAGTGATTTTCATCACTACACACATATTGTAAATCTCGTTTTTGGTAGAATAGACTCCATTTTGTTCAAACCGAGGAGTCCTCGAGCTTGAGGAGTAGTAGAATTAGCTAGATACCAATTTTCATAATTTTTAGACTCCGTTTGAGCCCTCAAATAGCCTCTAGAGCCTAATTTTTAACTAGGCCGGACAGTAGGTCTAGACAAGGCCAAAGCTAGTAAAAAAACTATAAAAAGAGCTAGAGAGCTCATTTTTGAGGTTAGATTGTTTGTGAATTGAGCTTGTGTAAGACACTTTTTGACTAATGCAAAGAACTCCATTGTTCCTCTCATTGTTCTTGCCTTTTGTGCGTGTGTGTATGTGTGTACATGTTTGTGTGCTTCTCACTCACGCACTTGTGCCTTCACTTGCTCATAGTTTTCATACTAGTCCTCACGTCTCCACGGATTGACAATTATGAGGTGGATCTCCTCACGTTGGTACTCACCATTGTGCTAGAGTCACACACACACACACACACACACACACACACACACACACACACACACACATATATATATATATATATATATATATATATATATATATATATGTATGTATATATATATATATATATATATATATATATATATATATATATATATATATATATATATATATATATATATATATATATATATATATATATATATGCACATCATTTTTTATAGAATGTCAATACATTCCCAATGGTTGGCAACTTTGAAGTGTCCTAGAATGTTGATGTTGCATGCGTATACAATTTATATGGGATTTCTCTGTAAGATTAACACTCTCTACATCATCAACACAAGATGGCAATACCCCACTTACATCTTGATGGTAGGAACTTCTTGCAATGATGTGAAAGTTCCTTGTATCATCCTTAGGATTTGGAATTTTGGATAGATATTGATGAAATGGTCCATATGCCAATGTTGGTACCAAATGTAGTCTCCAAGTTGGAACTAGTTTCAAAATAAAGATATAAACATCAAGGAAATCATATAAAATTCCTATTGGGGGCTTTCCATTTATAAGCCTTGATAAAATATCAACCCTAATATGTGTGGTTCTTTGAAAGTACTTGGTGATCCATAAAGAATTTCAAGTAAATAATGTTTGAAATTCTTGATCTCATATTTCATGCATAATTGTTCTCTTTTTGTAGTTGTATAATTTTTTTTTTTTCATTATTAAATTGATGACTTTCAATAGGCGATGTGGAATTCTAATTTCCCTTCATCCTTTAGTTATGTAAAATATACATCCAATAGCATAATTTGAGGCATCAACATAGAAATCAAAGGTCTTCTTCCAACATAGCACTTTGAGGATTGATGCACTTCTTAATCTTTTCTTCAAATCCTTACCATTTTTTTTGCATTCCTCATTCCATTCAAACTTAGTGAAAATACCATACACAAGTGTATCAATTATTGCATACATGTGAACAGATCTTCCTAGGTTTTGACATTTCTAATATGATTCTCACTTTGCCTTCATCAATTAAAATTACATTTTGGACATAATGTGGCCCAAAATTTCCCCTTGACTTACCATGAAGACACATTTTTTTGGGGATTTAGGCAAAAGTTATATCTTCTAAATTCCTTAAGATTCTTTCAAGGTCAAGAATGTGTGCTATGTTTTGCTAAATAAACACATAATTCATCCACATATATTCCAAGGAGTTTTCTCAAAAGTTCCTTCAAAACATGACATAAAAATCCATTAAAAACATTTGGGGCATCTATAAGTCCAAATGTCATTACTTTGAAAAGCATAGATTCCCCTTTCAGTGGTAAAATCAATCTTTTCTTGATCCTTAACAATTATTTCTACCCAATTATAACCTAGAAGACCATCAAGAAATCTATATACTTCCTTGTCTATCAATCTTTCTAAAGATGGTTAGTAATAGGTAATGTATCAGTTTCACTAATAGGAGCAATAGCAACTTTAATAAGATTGATACAAACCCTTAGCTTCCAATTTTTATTTTTCACCACAACTATGGAGGATACCCATTCTACATGCTTAATCTCATATATGAATCCTACTGCGAATAGCTTATCAACCTCTTCTTTGAACTTGGACGAATAGGAACCATTACATGTGTGGACTTTCTTTTGAGGGTCTTGCATATGAAGATATTGGTGTTCTATGAGCATAAATATTTTGATATAATCATTTAAGGACTATGTAAATCCATTCAAAAACATTGTCATAACTTCTAAATAAATATTTCACTCTTTCGATTCCTCTTCTAAAACAACATCTCCTATATATGTGCATTTTTCTTCTCCATCTTTCATTGTAAGCACTACTTTCTTTGTGTTCTTTTTTTTATTATATGTGTCACCCAATCATGCTTCTCTCTTAGGCGTTTGAATATCTAATTTCCATCTATTCTTCTCATCTATCCATATCTTTCTTTTACCCCATTTCTTACTCATTTTCACTACTCTCTACCATCTCTTCTCCCCTTTCTTTTTATTCTCTCTCCTTCTCCTTTCTTTCCCTCCTCTCTCTTTTTCTAGTTCCTTCCCTTATCTTTTTTTCTTTCTCTTTCTTTCTCTCCCATTTCCTTATCTTAATACATAACAATTAAAGTAGTGGTTTTTTTTGTTAAGAGTGTAGTTTAGACCATTATTAACTTGGGTGCATAACATTTTATGGTTGCAAATAGCTGATTCTTATAATAAAGGCTCTCTCTCTCCATTGAGAATTGTGCACATAGATAATTCATGTACTGCAAGTCATGATACACCATATGATAATTATCATAGGCTTGAGGAACGTTCAATCCAGAAGGTTAAGTAAAGTGATGCATTTGTTGTCATCTTGTCTAAAGGTTATAGCACCGATCTTTGCACATCTCTCTCCCTTTCTCTATTTTTATCAAAGAAACTTGACATTATGAATCTATACAAAAAAATTATTAGGCAATGATTTTGATGATGAATATTTGACAAGCTTGAGCTATTTTGTGTTTGTAAGGTAATGATTTTGATCCCAAAGGTTTAACGACTATAATGCTAAAAATCAACAATCATAGGAGCAACTATTTTGAGTGCTAAGCCTTCCTAAAATCAAATCATGGGTGATTGGGTGCACCACTACAATCCTTATCAACCATTAAAAAAATGGAGTTGATCGCAAACATGTGGTTGCTGCTATAAAAATCACTTTGTCTCATTGTTCCTAATAAAATCTCTACCATCTCATAATGGACCTACTTATGTATGAAACATCACAATAACTACGCTAATGTGATATTAGAAATACTCTATAATAACCATTAGCTTAACAATACTTTAATATTCGAAATCTTTACCCTTATATGCACTAAATTTTAACATTTTCTTTCTTTGAATATGTGCTTTTTTACTTCAAAAGTTTAACTTTAATCTTCTCTCATATTTATAGAACTTCTTGTAATTCTTTTGAATAATTAATACTAGAACTTGCCTCATGTAGTAAAGGAATTATTCAAAACAATAGATTGAATCATTACCTTATAAATTCCTCCATTTTTGCTCATGGATTAAACCATGTCTAAAAGTGTCTTCATTTCTCTTTGATTTGACATACCTATGTTCTTGATCTTAATTCTCTGAGCTCACATCCCCTTTGTGAGAGATGTTTTGGCGAGAGGTAGTTGAGGATTATAGCTTTCAAAGGAGCTATTAGTTATCAAAAACTTTACACTATAATGAGAAAGCCCATACTAAGAAAACCACAATAATTTACACCTATTCCTCGTAACTATCAACTATCACAAATATAGTTATAAATCAGATTTGAGAATTGGATCAAATCTTTCTACAAAAAGATTGATTTACTAGTAGGGAAGGTTTGTAAAAATTTTTTTGGCCTTATTCTGCTCATAACCATGGAAAATTCTCTATTTGTGAAGGACTTTCCTTCACAATCTCTCACCTTGAATATCCCAATTGTCTATACAAAAGCCTAGGACTTAAAATCAACTAAATTATTCACATCTCTACAAATTGATACTCCTAATTGACTTATATACATTCTAATTTTATTCCTTTACCACTCAAACTTATAATGAACTTCTAGAACTAAGCCGGATTAAAGCTCTAATTGTGTATTACACGTGTCAACTTGTCCCTTCACATAGGCATGTTTTTGTATATCCAAGATTCATAATCTTTTTTATCTTCAATTCTTCACTTATGTCTTCATCAAGTTACTTCATATGCTTCATATCTTCATGTTCAATTAGTGAGTGAAGCTCCAACAACTCCCCCTCAATCACTTGACATTCTCTAAGTCTCCATATGTTTTTCTTCTATTTTATTCCTACCATTCCTTTCAATATGTTTGTCTTCACATCATCTAAGTTTTTGTTCATGGTACTAGCTATTTGATCCGTTCTAGGAGTATAGAAGAATTCAAGTTCCTTTTCCATTGCCTTCTCTCTTAAGAAATGATATTCAATTTTTATCTACTTTGTATTGCATGAAATATTAGATTTGTTGCAAGATAAAGTGAACTCATATTATCTCCATGAAATGTAGATTTACCTTGATTAATGCCCAAGATTTTGAACAAGGTATGCATCCATATGATCTCTTTAGATAATTCCACCAATCCTCTGTACTCAGCTTCTGTTGATGATAAAGATACTATGTGTTGCTTCCTTGAACACCAGCTCACAAGCTTATCACCTATGTATACCATGTATCCATGAGTTGATCTCTTGCCATCTTGACATCCTGCCCAATCTGAGTCACTGTATGCTCTTAATTTTATATCTAAGGTAAAAGGATAATATATGTTGGAGTTAGACATCTGTGGAAGCACGTGAACAACACAAGGAAGAAGAAGAAGTTTGGAGATCAACACACAATACTGAATGTATTACCACTCGAATGTACAAAGATAAATAGCCCATTAGGGCAATAGACGTATATACAAGCCGGAAGAAAAAAACCTCCTAAAGAGGGAAAAAAGTGCCCGAGCGGTCCTAGAGTGTTCACACACATCACTACCTAAATATATCAGCAAATCCCCCCTGGGAGTGATGGGGTGAACAAGTAGCTGACACTCATGTATAAGGTAGTGCCAAGCTATGTTGAAATCACTCCACAAAAGGAAGTAAGCCCAAAGCTTTGCGAAAAGCTTCAAACTTCTCCCTAGGCAGAGCCTTCATGAAAAGCTCTGCAATGTTCTCTTGTGTGGGCACATATGCCAAGTTGATCTCCCCAGTAGAGAACCTCTCCTTGAAATAATGATAATGCACCTCAATGTGCTGTGAGCATGGAACACAAGGTTCCTTGCAACTACCAATGCACTCTGACTGTCAGTGAAGATGGTGGTGGCAGAAGACTGACCAACACCCAAATCAGCCATAAGGCATCTGAGCCACAGACACTCAACAGTCATTGTGAAAGCTACCCTATACTCAGCCTCACAACTGGAAGTGGCCACAGTAGGCTGCTTCTTGCTCAACCAAGATATACATGAGCTACCAAGCATGAAGCAAAAGCCACTAGTGGACACACGAGTGTCATAGCAACCAGTCAAATCTGAGTAAAAAAAAGCATGCAAATCTAGCCGTAGTGATCCCCCCTTGGGATAAAACAACCCAAGTAGCCAAGTACCACTCAAGTAGCAAAAGATGCGCTTAACCACCTACCAATGCTTGACACCTGGGCAATGCATAAACTTGCTCATCTATGAGACATCAAACTTAATATCTGGCCGAGTAATGCATAAGTAAATCAGGCATCCAACAGCCTGCTGATAGAGGACAACATCAAATGCATCTCTGGCATCATGAAGACTCAATTGTAAACCTATCTCCATAGGAGTGGCAATAGGCTTACAGTCTTCAAGGCCAAGACGCTACCATAATGTGTCAATATATTTCATTTGACACAAAGCCAATCCACCATCAACTTGCATAAAGTAAATGCTCAAATAATGATGCAAATTTCCCAAATCAAACATCTCAAATGAGGCATGCAAATTAGCCTTAAATTCAGCAATATGCTTCTCAATTGGACCAGTGAGCAACATGTCATCAACATAGACAACAATGATCAGAAGCAAATCATTAGCACGCTTAACATATAAGGTGCTCTCAGTTGGAATGTTCTCAAAAGCATGTGCAATCAGATAGGCATGTATCTTCTCATACCAAGCACGTGGTGCTTGCTTTAAACCATATAATGCCTTCTTTAACCTGCACACCTGGTTTTCATGCCCGTACTACACAAAGCCACAGGGCTGAAAAACATACACTTCTTCATGCAACTCACCATTCAGAAATGCTATTTCAATGTCCAACTGATGTACATTCCAACCATGATGGGCTGCAAGTGCACAGATGCTCCGAACAGTAGTCATACGGCATGTAGGTGCAAAGGTCTCATCAAAATCAATGCCTCTTTCCTATGCATAACCCTTTGCAACAAGCCTAACCTTATACCTGTCAATTGTTCCATCAAGCTAACACTTTAGCTGGTAAACCCACTTAGTGCCAATGGCCTTCTTGTGAGGAGGCAAGTCACATAAAGACCAAGTACCATTCTTCATTATAGCATCATATTTAGATTGCATAGTAGCCATCTAATTTCCTGAATTTTGTGCTTCGTCAAATGAAACAGGCTCATTCTCATCACAAAGACTAGATGCAGCCATGACATAGAAATCTGATGCAAAAGAGGCACTATGAGAGCCTGATTGAGTAGGATATGATAGAGGTCCATCTAATTTTCTATCACACAAAGTCTGCACCAACCATTTTGGCATAGTTTTTGCCTCCTCAATATCAGCCCTCTCATCAACAAGTGCACCATGTAAATCTGCATCAGAAATGGGATGATCTGCATCATCACATGAAACCTGCAAAGGCTGAGAGGATGCCTCATTAGGACCAGCACTAGACTATCCACCTGTAAAAAGAGGCACCAAAGTATCATACATGTCTTTGGAGCTAACAGATATCTCCTTAGTACAATGCATTAAAATCAAAAGACATATATTCCCCCCCTCGATCAGAATGGAGGGTGCCCATTTTACATGCTGAGAGATTTTCAACCAAAACCAAAAACTGTTTGAAGCACATGAACGCTTTGGACTTTGCCTTCAATGGATATACCCATGCATGCCTGGAAAGATCATCAATGAAAGTCACAAAGTAAAGATAATTTCCAAAAGAAGGTGTCTACATAGGACCACAAACATCACTATGTACAAGCTGCAATTTTTGAGTAGCCCAAACTGAACCATTTTTTGGAAAGGAAGTACATTGCATTTTGCCCAAAATACAGCCTTCACAAACATGTTTTTCAAGTGTCTCAAGTTTGCGCAAAGAGGACACCATTTCAGATTTCTGCAGGCATAGCAAACTAGCAAAATTCAGATGACCAAAGCGTGCATGCCAAAGCTTTGCATCGGACATAGCCTGAGAATCATGTACTGCACATGACGAATCATTTACAGATTTTTCATAGTCTATGAACTTATACAACCCATGACATAAAATGCCATAGGCAATAATTACATCGCCATTTGAGAGATCATGAATTGTACATCTGTCATCAACAAATTTCACAACCAAGCCAATCTTGGCTAATGCAGAAACTGATAACAAATTTTTCTTGATCCTTGGCACAAACAAAGAATCTGACAAAGTGAAAGAACTACCATCAACATTAGTCAAAAGGATCTTACCAACTTCCATAATAGGATAAGAGGAGTTGTTGGTGCAATAATAGTATTCTCTATAGGGGCAGGCTCGAGTGAAGTGAAGAAACTGCACTGCGAGGTAATATGTTTGGTCGCCCCACTGTCAAAGTATTGGCAAACATCTGAGTCTACTGCAGACATGTTGTCACTCTAGCACAATGGCAAGTACCAACATGAGGAGATCCACCACATAATTGTCAATCCATGGAGACGTGAGGGCTAGTATGAAGACTATGAGCAAGTGATGGCACAAGTGTGTGAGTGAGAAGCACACAAACATGCACACACATACACACACACGCGCAGACAAGGCAAGAACAAGAAGAGGAACAATGGAGTTCTTTGCATTAGTCAAAAAGTCTCTTACATAAGCTCAAATCACTAACAATCTAACATAAAAAATGAGCTCTCTAGCTCTTTTTATAGTTTTTTGACTAGCTTTGGCCTTGTCTAGACCTAGTGTCTGGCCTAGTTAAAAATTAGGTTCTAAAGCCTATTTGAGGGCTCAAATGGAGTCTAAAAATTATGAAAATTGGTATGTAGCTAATTCTAATATTCTGCAAGCTCGAGGACTCCTTGGCTTGAACAAAATGGAGTCTATTCTACCAAAAATGGGATTTACAATGTGTGTGCAGTGATGAAAATCACTTGAGGTGGAAATTGTTTATGAAAAAAATGATTGGGCCTTGTTGTCGTATTGTGCATGACTGTTTCTTTGTGCCTGTATGCTCTTCTTATGACTTGTATGCCAACACTCCCCCTTCCTAGCGTCAGTCACCCCTAACAGACCTCTGTTTTGTAGGGTGGTCAATATAGTATTGGATAACTGTTGCAGAGCAAAGAGAGCACAAGGCAGAGAAAAAGACCAGCCCCAAAATTTTTCCGATTTGGACACCCAATTTTTGTATTATAACCATTCTTGTAATATATTTTCTGATGTAAATGCACTAGAGGAGTCCTCTAGATGCATCCCCACAGAAGATTAGTAGCTTACCCATGTAAATTAGTAGGAAACTAGCCCTTTAGTGAATAAAGTGCTGGTCTCTTGTGTGAAAGGACCATTTTTAGGGCACAAGTATATAAGTCAATTGGTGACTTATATACCAGTCACGAGAAAGATACCTTGGACACTGACATGAGAACCAAAACACACAATGAAGATTGGACAGAGATTAATCAAGTCGAAGTCACACCGAACAACCAACAGTCGCAAGCAAAGAACATAGAACAACTCCGTGACAACGTGCATGTGATTCAACTGAATGACCAATCAAAGATAAGCGTGAAAGAAGTTCCCGTAACAAATCAAGCTCCCATGCCACCTCTCAAAGAAGAAATACAAACTCCAGTGAACGCGGACTCAGGACTACTACAAAACAAAGAGCCAACTGTGATTGAAGTGCCAGATGATACACCTCAAGGAAAGATTGACCTCATGGAGGCTGAGCCAAGGATCCAACTTCATATTAGGCAGCCACATGACACTACATTACACGTGGCACAAGGGAAAGATGTGACAACAGGAGCAGAACCTAGTATACCTACCACTTGGTTAAATGTAGATGTCACTCAATTAAAACCTGTTGTCAAGCAAATGATCCAAACGGCCATGGATACACAACAACAAATGATGGATACAGATGCAGATTACGACAAGGCCATGAGGGAAAAGAATCAGTTTCAAATTATGAGTGAACAACTATCTGCACAACTCATCCAGGCTCAGAAAGAAATTGCAACCAAAGAAACGAAGTTGCACGCGGTCAAAACACAATGTGATACATTGATGAACCAGCATCATCAACTACAAACACAACTGACGGAGTTACAAAGACAGCATGAAGCCAGTGAAGCAGATAAGGAGAGGATAAAAGCTAGAAGCAACTTACTCGAAACACAACTCAAAGTATACATGGAAGAAAACGATAGCTTACGCAGCCGCAATAAAGAATTAATGCAGGCATTGCTATATGACCAGCCTATAGACAAACAAGAGACATCCGTCGATGATCAGAAGGACTTGCAAAGTCAGATGGAGAAATATGCAGAATTGTTGAAGCAAGAGCAAGCATTGAGAGCCGAGTGGGAACGTAAGTACACTCAAGAAACATATGAGCTAAAAAAGCAGTTGAATACAACCCATGGAAAACTTGCAGCGAGTTATAGTGAAAATATGGATCATGTAGCAGAGATTGGTAACGAGTTACTAGCTACCAAGGAAGCACTACGGGCAGCAATGCAAGAAGTAAAAGAGAAGACGGTGCGCTTAGCCCAATTAGAGACCAAAGCAGAAGAAAAAGCACCAATCGGGACACCAGTAGAGCCAAGACAAGAAAATCCTACTAACGAGGTAGAGGTATGTCCTCTATCTCCCCCGATTTATAATTCTCCAATAAAAGAGCAGATGGCGGAACCACATGATGATCATC
This sequence comes from Ceratopteris richardii, assembly GCA_020310875.1. Lineage (NCBI taxonomy): Eukaryota > Viridiplantae > Streptophyta > Polypodiopsida > Polypodiales > Pteridaceae > Ceratopteris > Ceratopteris richardii. The sequence goes on along the minus strand of CM035408.1, from coordinate 33,530,006 downwards.
CAATGCCATATGCTGCAGAAATAAGTCAGAAGGAATGGGCACTATTGGTGTCCCGGTTGATAGAAAATTTTGAAGATGAAGTCATCAAAGTCATGAAAGAAGCAAAGATTAAAGGTAAAGACTTAGAGAAGATCATGAAGCCTTTCAACATTCCGTATGGATTGATGAAAGAGAAAACAAGACAATACATCAAAAAGATCACACAGAAAAATCCAGACGAACAGCTGCACTTAAACATGACACATTCACTTATACTCAAGAAGAATTTGAAGCGGCGCAGCCTGTTTGGAGAAGAAAATTTTTGGAGAAACATCCTACATTATGGGTGCACTGGCAAGCGGCACCATATTTATTACATGTAAATCCTTCTTTTTGTCCAACACCACGGCGCAGAGAAGCACGAGAATTTTTGGATATGCAAAAGACCAGTGTAATCAATAAACAATGGCTAAACTATCCACCACTTCCAAGTCCACCGCATAACTATCTACCAACGAAGGATTATATGGTAAAGACCATCGAATTTTGGCTGCAAAGTTATGCAACAGTACCAGATTTAACTATCAAAATGACAAATAAAAAACTCAGTATGATACTCCCAGTATTGAAGGTCTTCAAACATGCGGCATATACATTTTTGAACTTCATTGGCATTAATCAGGGAACATACATTCTTGTTTTTGATTTGTCTATTATGCCTAGCCGCCCTACCATAATGGCCTATTATTCCAGACTCATGTTTTTGCCAAGTACATACATGCAGACGTTCGAAGAAGCCTTTTTCACAGGGTTTTTTGAAATCGATTCAGAGATCTTTTTAAAGATGTCATCCAACCTGAATGCCAGATTAGTGGCATATGAGCTAAGCTTCTTCGCCGATCATAGACAACCGCCACATGACGGTGTGAAAGCTGAACAGTGGAAGCAGCTAATGATATGTGAAGCCAATCTGCTTAATGAAACAGAGCAAAAAGTGTATAGAACATACTCCCGTCGACTAGCAAAGCCTGTTGGGGACGACAAAGTTCAGGAGGGGGGCAGTGTTGAGGGAGAATCAAGCAAAAAGAAGAAAAGAAGAAGACAAAGAAAGAAGCTTCATTAAACGATAATATTTGAAGACACATCTCTACAAGAAGCACCGCAGGGGCGCAACACCCATCTCTGCACAGAGCCCCGCAGGGGCACACATCAAGGAAAAGCACGTAGGTGGAAGGAGGAACCAGGGCCAGGAAAGTATCCATGAAGAAGTGCAAGAAGATATCCAGCGGTTCCGAAACCACAAGAGGGTGCTTCAACCTCTTGATCTTTGGAAGGTCCAGATCAAAGGCTGAAGGATCACATCCTCATACCTTCCACTGGTGGCGTGCGTGGCAACCCGACTTATTAGGCAAGACAAATGCATCAGGCCCAGAGGATGTAAAACAAGAATCAAGAAGAGGCCATCAAAACTGAACACCTATTTAACAAACAGGCAGAACTGACCAAGGGTTGCGAGCGATGAAAAGAAAAGAACAGGCAGTACAAATCAAGCACATGACCATTAAAACAGAACGCCAGTCCAACCAGTAGGCAGAACTGACCAAGGGATGCGTGCGTACAACAAGGGAAAGACAAGAAGTAAAGCCTGTCAAGGGACGACAGAGACAAAGAGGGGGAGAGTGCTGCAGAGCAAAGAGAGCACAAGGCAGAGAAAAAGACGGGCCCCAAAATTTTTCGGATTTGGACACCCAATTTTTGTATTATAACCATTCTTGTAATATATTTTCCGGTGTAAATGCACTAGAGGAGTCCTATAGATGCATCCCCACAGAAGATTAGTAGCTTACCCATGTAAATTAGTAGGAAACTAGCCCTTTAGTGAATAAAGTGCTGGTCTCTTGTGTGAAAGGACCATTTTTAGGGCACAAGTATATAAGTCAATTGGTGACTCTTTGTAAATACTTTTTGCCATTGTGAGAATCAAGAGCACATAAATTCAAATTTGTGTCTTCTCCTCTCTGTATCATCTTCTTTGTGAGCTTGTATGCATGCGTGTTGCTTGAAAAGAGTGTTAGGAAGTGTTGTCTATCCATGAAAGTGTTTGTTTGTTGTGGTTAAGGTGTGTGTGAAGTGTAGGAAGTGCTGAAGTGTAGGAAGGTCATTCCCGCGACTCAGTATTTTGCTCATAACTTGAAGTAGAAGCATCAGAATTGAGTGAAAATACCACCATTGGATGCGATCGAGAGCTTTGAAACGCATATGCTATTTGCTAGATTCGGAGTTCGGAGCTGAGAGAAAAGCTCAATTTACTGTTGGCTGCTGTTCCAAGTATCGTGACACCATGACTGACAGTTGAAGCTTGTTTGGATTAGTCTTTGCCTTGTTTGCACTCTTGGAGTAACTCATTTGCATTGATCGTCATTTGAATGCATGTCTTCATACACTCGGCTAGGTTTTGAGACTCATCAGATTGATAATTAAAGCGTGAATCCCCACTATATGCACTTGAGGGGGATTGAGGTATAGTCTCTTTCTCCACAAGTCCCTAAGTTGGTTCTTAGGTACACAATAACATTGGTGGCTAGCTCGTGTTCTCCTATTCGTAGTCCTCTTGCTAGATCAGCTTGCAGCGCATCCCAATTTATTGCACTTGGGATGTCTGGTTGCAGAGTCGTGTAGTTCTCTGAATACATGGTTTGTTTGCATGCGAATAGATGGAGCAGGTGTGTTGGCTTAGGTGCAAACACCTCCGAGTGATACTCCCAAAATCCTGATCGGAACATGTCCTCAAATGTTTGTTTATAGCATGCAGTAAGATACTTGATTCGTGCATGCCAAGCATAAGCTACCCGAATGTTGGGGGTGGTGCTCATGTCATACACCAAATCGTAATTTCCATTGGTAAACCCCGATAGACGTACCTCTGTTGCTGCTACATTTCTAAAGGTTTTGAGTACTACCTGCATCATATCCAAAATTTTAAGCATCATTTGGGCCACCACATCTGGCATGCGCTTCAGTCGAGGCATCCAATGTCGAATTGTGGCCATCATGTATGCTATAGATGGTGGTCCCTACGGTGGCACTATGTACGTATAATTGAGCCACTCCTTACATTGAGCATTATTCTATACCTTTATGTTGAATGCTTTCCATGATCTGCATCGTGGAACGGGGCTGTCACATGGATTGTAAAGTAGATGTAAAGGTGCATTGTTCCATGTGCGCAACATTTCAGGATATGTCTCGAGAAGTTTCTGTCGCCATGTCGGTTGATGGATTTTGCCTTTCTACACCTCTGGAGGAAGGTCTTTGGGTTGAAACTGGGTAGCGAAGGAAGGAATCTTACCCGTGACTCTCTGTATTTCTGCATTATACTCGGCCAGAATAACATAGTAAGGCTTGTATTGGAGTTCTGATGAGAGGATAAGGCATCTAGATGACAAGTTCTTGAAGTAATCGGATTGTAACACAGTTTCTTCTATGACTCTCATGGCTTGATTTTGCACTATTGTGTGTTGTTCATGAGAACTCCCCATTTCTTCCACTTGTCGTAGCCATGGGGGTCGTGGTGCTTCGAAAGTATCCTGACCTTCTTCCGTTTGTTGTCCTCCTGGGAAGGGTTGCGGATCATATTCCTCTTCAAACGTTTGTTCCATAGGAATGGAGACTGTCTCTTCATCTGTGGGCGCTTCAGGTGGGGATGGTGGTCTTTCGTATTGTAGTAGACATGCCTGCAATTTTGTGACTTGATTTTGGAGATCTTGTAGGGCCTCCGAGTCAGTAACTAGTGAAGTGGTTGAGGCAATGGCTTGGAGACCTGCTATCGTTTCTTTTTGTCTTTTCTGCTTCAATTGACCCAGTTCTTCTGGTAACTGGTCATGTGCCTCGAGTAAAGTGGCAAAGTCTTCAAGAATGATTTTGATGCTCTCTGGGGTCACAGCTTGAAATTTGGAGGGACTAATGGGCACCATGCGTGTGCTTTTGATGGCTGCCTCTAAGTTTTCCTAGTTCTGTAATTGAAGACGTCTATTTTCCTTGTGTGCCACTGCAAGGTGTCGTTTGAGCAGTGCAATATTGCGCTGGAGTTTGGAAAATTTTTCCAGTTGTATTTGCAAATGGCTTTCCAACCCTTGGATCGCTTCTTGATCTACATTCTAAAATTGTGTCTCCAGCATGCCATGAGCCTCTTGTAGGGTTTGAAATTGAGTTTGGAGGCTGGCCCTGTCCTCTTCCAGTGTGTCGAGGCATTGTTGTAATGCTTCAGAGTGTTCTTGTAACCTTTGGTTATGTGCCTACAGTTGATTGTATTCTGTTCTTAACTGTGACATACACGCAATCATGGTGTCAAATGCATTGGCTATAGATGAAGGTGTGGTTTGTACAATGGAAGATGCAAGGGAAGGGAATTGGGGAATGGGAAGTGTGAATGCTGTGTCTACAGGAGATGTGTGGGAGGGTGAAATTGGTGGAGGGGGAATGGGAGAAGGTGGGAGTGTGGGGGGAGGTGGAGGTGCCATCGGTGGTTAAATGTACATACCCTCAGGGGTGGATGTGAGTGTATTGTCTACCATGTATACCGGAATGGTAGGTGGTGTGCGTGTGAGAGTGGTGAATAAGTGTTGTGTGGATGGTGGGGATGGGATTGACGAGGAGGGTTGGGTGGTGGCTCAAAACATTCTACAAAAGTAATCATGGGCAGGTTAAAGGATTGATGGTATGGGGGGTGGGAAGTGAGAACCTGGAGACGGGAAGGCCATGAAAGGGGACGTGGTGGCAGGGAATCCGAAGAATATGGATCTAGTGTTGGGATGGCCTATGATTGAGGGTGTGGGGCTTGTTGTCCTATGGCAGGCTCTATGGAGGATTCTGTTATGATGGTGGTGGTATTATATAAAGGGTTTTCAAAAGACGAAAACAAGGTGGAACTAGAGGTTGGACTACGGAAGATGAAGGCTTGCTCTGTGGGATGAGTAGTCAAGGTGATCTCCATGGCTTTTGTTCTAGGAGGTGATGGTGTGGGTGGTAGTGGCTCAGTTGATTCATCATGGGTGACTTGGTGCTCATGGCCAAACGTTACAATTGCTTGGGAGGTTGTCTCAATGGATTTAGATGTAATAATACGTCCTTCCACTGTAGTAATGGGAATCTAGATGTTTTTGCCAGATCGTGGTCGTGTTTGGAATCTTCACGGGTCATATTGAACAGGAGGCCTTTGGATCACTGATCGGACTGCTTCCACTACCCCATACGTTTCTTCCACCAATAGTAGGCCTTCACTGTATTCAGAGTCAACTCCAGCTTCTTCCAATAGCTGAGCCATGAGCACCCTACTGCTGTGTTCGGTGAGCAGTTGTTGCGACTCCACTTGTTCCATGATTTGATACAACCTTCAGAGTTTTGCTGTATATGTTGGGGTTCCGGTGGTTTCTTGTGCTTCTGCTTCTTCGTCTTCCTCTTCTTCATCTTCTGTGTGTTCTAATTGTTGAGATAAAGTTCTCTGCTAATCATCATCCCAATGTACATGACGACTGTCTGTGGATTTCCTCTGCCTTTGGGAAGAGGTGCCTTGTTCTTCTGTGTCCGAAAAGAATTCTACATCAGAGAGTTGGGTATTCTGCAAGAATGATTCGAAGTCAAAGGTGCTCATCCCTTCAACATCTCCAGTCCTAGGAAATTCAAATTCAGGAGGGACAGGAGGAGCCGATGGGGCAGCTTGTGATGTGCCTTCAGATCCAGATCTAGATATGTGAATGGTAAAGGGAGGCACAGTGGCAACCCCTCGTGGTGAGACTTCCGGAGTCATGAGAAATTTGCATGTCTAGACACAAGGAATTGAGCCCCTCATGCGCTTGGATTGATGTGCGGCCGTTTTGAGTCTTTTAAACATCTGTAATTGTGACCATGTTAAAGCATGTTCAATGGATACATCGTATGGTAAGCACTTATAGATGATGCCTATGATTGCACAACAACCATTGACCACTAGCTTTCTAGATGACCTTTTATTTGCTTCATACAGCTGCTCCATAATCCATACAGGAAGCTTAATCGGTAATGCACCTATCTCCGCCAAGTAAAGAGCAAACTATATTCGTTTGTGGGGTTGCGTGAATCGATCTTGCCCAGGAAATGCAAAATGTTGCATGCACATACGAAGAGGGATGGACACGTTTGGTGTGAGTCCAGCCATATCTTTCAGCTTTTGTAGATTCTGGTTCTTCATGTTAGTGGGAATGAGAGCATCCTTCTCAGAGGGTACATGCATGCCATGCATATTCAAAGCAGAACTCACCAATTCCAATGTGAGTTCGAACCTTTTCAACTCATTTTTCCCCAATAAAGAAGGAAGGACAAATGTTCTTGGTTTATCTTTTTCTTCATTCGCCTGTAATGTTGAGACCAAGTAGTAACATCGTAGCAGATCTAGTTTGGGTAAGGGTGCTGCAAAGTACTCGGCCAGCCCTGCACGCTGCCATATGGTCTGTAGATCTTGTGTGTTTTGGAGAGCCTCAAACTCCTTGGAAAAGAATTGGAATCGGACCCATGACTTGTCATACTCACACTTGGATTCCCAGATATACTTGGCCTCTCCCAAGGGCCTTGGCATGCCATTGAACCAATAAGAATTTGCATGGACTCTCTCTATGATTCCTGTGGGAGGATCCGATATAGGTATTTGCTGGAGGTGTTGCAGCTCTATAGGTCGTTCAGTTGGTGGCACATCAATAGGTAGACTGTCCACATTAATCCCTGCAGTACTTACTCCTACCTGTGAGCTCGAGCTTGCTACTTCTACCATGAGATTGCTTATAGCTGTTGATGCTTATCTGCTAGATGAAGAGAGGCACATTAGCATTGCATAGGAAACAGGATGTTATGGTGTTCCCTCCACAATACTAACATGACATTTCAAGTGGTTAGGGGTTAGTGGGTGGAGTGTTTGTGATGTGTGAGAATGTTGGTTAGTAGGTTAGTGTTCATCCTAGATGCATACTTTGGATGTGCAATGTACTCAGAATGCACCTACATCAGAGGGGACTGATTTACAAAATTGGGTCAAGCGGTTTGATATGGGGTTTAAGTCTCCAAACTTTGATGGTGGAATCGAAGCTTTTAGTGGTGATGACATGTAAAGGTTTGTGTACTGGATTGTGTTGGATTTGGGACCTTTTGGGTACCCATTTTCGGACATTCCTAGGTGTGATCGAAGATGTAGTGGTGTGGAGTGTAGATGTTTGCCTTGGGATTTGTGCCAAGGGTGCTTGTGGGTGTTGATTTAATCTTGTGAATGGAGGTGAAGCTATTGGAGCTCGTAAGCAAGACTTGGGCACCCATATCTGTCTAGCATTTGGGATAGCCTTCATTGACCACCTTGGAACCTGAATGGAAATGGTTTGTCTAGATTGATGCCTAGGATACTCCTTCGTTGTAATCCTTGACATTGTAGCTCGTTTGGTGCATCTTTGGGATCCTATCTCCAAAGCTGAGGGTTGTTCACCCTTGCGCACCCAGATCTGCTTCATGCCATGCGATACTCTATATTGTACAGGTTGGTGCTCATGCTTCTTGATCATCGGCCTCCCCTGTGTCATGTGTTGCCCGGCTTGCTTTCCTCGAATCCTCTTTGGAAAAGAAGGGAACTCCTCTTTGAATTTTGCACTTTTGTCAAGAGTGACAATCTTCTGCACCATAGAACTTTGGACAAGAATAGCATCGTTATCTTCATGTGGGTTCCTGGAGGGACCAGGATTTGGTGCCTTTTCTAGTGGCTTGAGTGCTTGATTTCCTAATTCAATCGTGATGCGGTTTTGGCCTACCCAAGCTTGAAGAAGTCCACTTCTTAGGTTGAGGTTGACTGCATGATCATAGATCCAGTCTTGGCCCAAGACAAGAGGTTCAGTAAGATCCTCGTCTTCACATACTAGCACTTTGACTGCCATTAGAACCTCTCGAATATAGAGGGGAAGTTCCACCTCACCCATGCAAGGGGTTTCCACACCTCCCAACCCAATGAGATATGCCTTTATAGGATTGACCTTCAAGTGCAATTCTTGGTAGTAAGAATTGCACTTGAAGGTCAATCCTCTCCTTGTCCAACCTCTAGGGTCATAAAAGATCGCCGATCGACTATCTTGTGGGAACGTTCACCTAAAGCCTCGCACATGACCATGTGATAGCCTAGAGATTCTTGAGTGTCAGGCATAGGCTGATCTCTACCTTGTCTTCTCAATTTCATTCGTCGGATGCATTCTAAAGGTTCTGCCTGTGCTTCTTCTCTAATTCGCTTTTCCTCTTCTTTACATTTCTTTGCAGTATTGAGTCGATTTAACATCTCTACCGTGAGGGGTTCCTGATATAACTTGACTCTGCATCCACTTATGTAAATTGGTAGAGTATTGCCTTCGAGAGTGGCTAGTTGAACTGCTCCACTTGTGGAGATCCTATTGATAATCATTGGTCCATAACCTCTCTTCTCTAATTTCCATGTATGCTGCTTCAAGGTGTGGACTAGTACTAGGTCTCCTACTTTCAAGCCCTTATCCTTCACATGTGCGTCAAAATATGCTTTTTGTCTTTTCTTGGCTGCATAAATTCTTGCTACAGCTCTCAATCGTGTTTCACCTAATCGTTCAAGATTGAAGATTCTAGAGGAGAGCTCATGGCATGTCCAATCATACTCTTGTGCTACTTTCAATGTAGGTATCAAGAAGTCCAATGGTAGCACTGCATTTTGGCCAAATACCATCTGAAAGGGTGTGGCTTGGAGTACCGTTTTATAGGCAACTCTATATGCCCAAACAACATGGTGTAGCTATTTGTCCCAATCAGAGCATTATTATTAACCAATTTTGTCAATACATTGCAGAGAATCTTATTTGTGCTCTTAGCCTGTCCATTAGCTTGTGGATGATAGGGATCCGACTTCTTATGTATCACTAAGAATTCTTGGAGAAGGTTCTCAATGACTTCATTCAGGAAGTGCGTGCCTCTATCACTCACTAACTCTATTGGCAATCCGTATCTGGTGAACACATTCTCGAATAAGAACTTAGCTATCGTCTGGGCGTCGTTCTTCGTTGTGGCTTTTACTGATACCCACTTGGTTAGATAGTCTGTGGCCACAATGATGTATTCAACATGTGAACCCTTAGCTAGAGGATTAATAGGACCGACAAAGTCTATTCCCCACTTAGAGAATGCACCTCCACCCATCATAGGTTTCAATGCCATCTCATCTTTGCATATAGGATACTCAACTCGTTGACAAACATCACACCTCTTCATGTAGGTATGTGCATCCATGTGAAGGGTTGGCCACCAAAGACCTGCAAATAGTATGGCTTTGATCACCCTATCTGGTCCAAAGTGTCATCCTGCTACACCTTCGTGAGCACTTTCCAAGATCTTCAGATATTCGCTCTCGTGGACACACAATCTAAGATACCCATCTTTTCCTTGTCTGTATAGATTATCTCCAATGAGAGCATAGTCTAATGCCTCTTGTTCTAAGCTCCTTTGTCTAGCCAAAGTCATCTCTTGAGGGAATGTTTTCGTTCTCGGGAAGGCTACTAATGGTTCACTCCAATCTGGCACTAAAGACACTCGATAAAGAGTGGCATGTTCCACTAGTGGTTTAGTACGGCAGATTGGGCACTCCTTGCACATCCTATGGACATCTGCTTCCATAGTTGGCCAGTGCACTCCGAATCTCCTTAGTGTTTGTAAAGTTCTTTGCCTCGAATAGTGTTGCTCTAATGCACCAACATGTGCTAATTGCAACCATTTCGCGTACTCATCCTCTTCCACACAACAAGATAATATTCCTTGATCCGTGTACTTGTACATACTCCCTGCCATGATATGGTACTTTTGGGCTTTTACTACCTCCCTATCTTGAGTCTTGACTACTGGATGTTTAGGCCCATAAGTCAATACTAGCACTAAGGTCTTGGCCCACTGTCGTACAACTTCCAAATTGAACAAGTAAGCATCAGGAAGATCATCTGATACTCCTTGTGGAGCCTCTCCGTGTTGGGAAAGATGGATGGATGCTCTAAGAGACTGAGTAGGTACTGCTACACCTGCTTTGTACCAGCCCTCTTTTGCTTTAGACTTGATAAGTAGACCTTCTTAGCTTTCCAATGACACCAAAAAATGGCCTATGTATTCGAATTCAAATTTTGGCTCCCTATGATCAAGCTCCTACATATTAGGAGATATTCCTTCAATCAAATGAGCTACTTTTTCCACGACTCACTTTGTTAGGTGATTACAAAAGATTCTAAGTCAATTTGACTTTTACAATGAGATAAAGTGGTAATTAACCACTAGCAATGGTTCCTATGTTTCTTCACATATGTAGAGTCTTCAAGATATCTTTCAAGCCAAATGTGTAGGCTTGTGATTTACTCCAACACTCCGGATGTGAGCCTTGAGAGATGATCTGCTCTCAAGTGAGGCTTGCCCTTCCTCACCACTGCCTCAAAGTCATATTCCATTAGTAAGAGGAACCATCTTACTAATCTACCTATATTGCATGGCTTGTTTACCAAGTAAAGTAGAGCTTGATGGTCAATAAAAAATTTAAACTTATTTGCAAGCAAATAGTGTCTAAACTTTTTAATTGCATATACCATGCCTAATCCTTCTCTCTCAGTAGTGGTATAGTTTCGTTCAGCTGCATTTAATTGTCTGCTAGCATAGGCAATTGGAAGATCCATATTACCTTTGCCCATAGGTTGTGCAAGTACACACCCAATAGCATAATTGGATGCATCCACATGGACATGGAATGACTTGTTCCAATCTAGTGTAGTCAAGATTGGTGCTGAACACAATCGCCCTTTAAGCTCATTGAAAGATTTTTCACATTTATCCGTCCACTCAAAATTAGTCAAAAGTCCGTACAAAGGCTTTGCTATGATGGCATACATGTGTATAAAACATTGGTAATAGCCACAATGCCCCATGAAAGCTTGCATTTCCTTGACATTTTTTGGCCTAGGTAGTTCTCCGATAGCTCTCACTTTCTCTTCGTCAGTGGATATGCCGTTCTTTGACACTATGTGTCCTAGAATCTTGCCTTGCCTGACCATGAAAACACACTTTTCTGGGTTTAGGCAGACTTGATATTCTCTACATTTGTCAAAGATTTGCCTGAGTTCAGGTATATCTGTCTATCTAATGTTGGAATGAGCATAGAGATCATCAACATAGACTTCCAAATTCTTCCTCAAGAATTCTTTGAATACATGGGACATCAGTCTCTGAAAGGTTGCAGGAGCATTGGTAAGCTCAAATGGCATTACCCGAAAAGCAAATATGCCCCACTCTTTGGCAAAAGCCATCTTATGCTGATCTCTGGTGCAATGGCTACTTGATTATAACCAGAGAACCCATCCAGGAAGCTGTATACTTCCTTGCATGCTACCCTTTCTAATAGATGCTCAATGATTGGAAGTGGATAACTATCTCTCATAGTGGTTGTGTTAACCTTCTTCAAGTTAATACATACACGTAATTTGCCATTCTTTTTGGGCACCACTGCAATGGGGGATACCCATTCAATGTGCTCGATTTCATAGATAAATCCAGATTCCACCAAGCGATCTATCTCTTCTTTGATCTTGGCAGCATAGTTGTCATTGTATGTGTATGGATTTTGTTTAGAGGGTCTGGCCTCTGAGGTCATGGAGATCGTGTGAGCATATGTCAGGGTCTACACCTTTCAGGTCCTTGTAACTCCATGCAAACACATCTCTATATTCTCGTAGTAAGGCTATCAACTCCTTCTCCTCATCCTCACTTAGGTCATGTCCTAGTGCTCTCATACAAGTAGATGTTGCTTCCCATGGGCCTGTGAAATGACGCAACTCCTGCGAGGAATTAGACTTGAAGTCTAACCGCTCTTGAGATTGGGCACTCTCCTGCTCTCCGTAAATGGAAGGAAGGTCTTGTGGGAATTGATCATGTGTGTCATCCACAAGTTCAAGGGGAGGAGGAGCTTCACTCTCTTTAGCCCATTTCTCTTCTGGAATCTCTCGCAAGAATTCTAGTGAGTACCAATTCATAGAAGAAGAGGTGTCTGGTTCAGTGGAGTTAGGCACATAAGTTTCTTGAGGAGGAATGCTTATTCTATCACTTGCCCTCTCCTTAGCGTGGGAGGTGGCTCCTTTTCCAGAATTTGCAATTAACCTCTCCAATCTATCTAATAGACCATCAAAATGCAATGGTGTTCTAGTGGAGCTAAAGCAATTGAAGAGGCAACTGGCCTCAAACATGGCTTGAGTCAATTCCACCATCTTGGCACACAACTTGGTTCGTTCAAGCTCTAGGTCAGCTATAGGGTAACATCTTTCATGATCCGTTACATTTGGCCCTTCCTAGATCCTGGCCTGATATGCTCTAAGCATCATATCTATGTCCTCCGGAGTGGGATCTCCGAAGATTGATCCTAGTCGGGGTGGTGGGTGGGTTACGTGTGGTGGATTAGAAGGTTGGGGAAAGGAAGGTGATGGGGATGGTAGCAGGGGTGATGTGTGAGAGTGCGTTTGAGATGTGATTTCTATTATTTTGGCTTTGGTCTCTCACAAACTTTCCTCGAGTTCGCTCATCTTCTTTGCCCATTGCCTTTTCATACGTTCACAGCTTTCTCTCCAAGCTCTTGTCCTCTTCTTATTCTGACTCTTAGTCTCGCTAACCTCCGCATTCTTTTCCTGGCCTAACTCTTGGTTTTGCTTAAGTGCCTGAGCTCTTGTGATGACTTGCACTGGGGCCGTGGAAGTCACACTTCCCGTGGAGTCTACCACTAGCCCAATAACATTGATAGGGGCAATTTTTGGCATATTGTTGGGGTTCTTGGGACACTCTCGTAACAAGTGCTCCTTCCCACAATCGGGACAAAAGCCTTGAATTGTCACCGATTGGGTTTGTGTAGGGGTTGGTAGAGGGCAATCACGAATGAGGTGATCCGCCTAACATCGGTAGCATGGCCCTTTAGGAAATGGAGGTCTTATCTGCCTAGGATGAGGCCTAGAGTTGGGGTTTGCATACATGACATTCGCATATCCAGGCCCCCAACTAGATTCACTGGGTTCTTCATAATAGTATGACTCAATATGCTCGGGTGAGTGCATGTAGTAAGCCTGCGGGCTATCAATATGGGTAGAGTCAAAACTATGATCACTTGGGTCACTTTCTGAAAACAATGGTGTCACTAGCACTAAAGCTCTATTTGGATTTTCTTCTGCAGCTACGTACTTCACTGGAATCACATTGGCTGGAGGAGGTGGTTGCTTCGCTAGGACTGGTTGAGGTCTTTGCTACCCTTGAAAGGGTGATTCTTAGGATTGTTGGGGCCTACCATACTGCTATTGTGGGTACTGATTCTGGTATTTTCCTTCCTGTGGATATGGCTGAGGATAATTTTGTCTAACAACTTGTTTGTTATATGGGCAATCTAGTGCAGTGTGGTTGGTGTATCGCCTTTCTATGGTGCAGTATTGGCCGTTAGGGTTCACTTGGGGTTTGGCCATGATAGGGCACACATTAGCCATATGGTCTCCTCCACAGGTGTAGCATCATTTTCGTGGGGCAAATCTAGGAATATGCTTGCTAGAGACTCCTAATTTCTGAGCTACTTTCTCTGCTAGATCCTCAATTGATGTGGATTGTGAGGAAGCAAGGCTAATAGAACTATCTGAATCTTTATAGATCTTTGAGAGCTCTAATTCCTCCCCTAGGTTATCCTCAATGTCTATGCACATGCGTACACAATCTTCTATGGATCTAGGGTCCTCTAACTACACATATGATCTCAGTTTGGTACTTAACAATCCATCTAGAAATAAGCCCACTTGTTTGGCTCGAGTGGGTAACTCTGGAACAGGGCATCTCTATTGCTTAAACCTTCTTCCTGTGAGCCTCACTGTCTCTTGAGGTGTTTGCTTGAAGTTTGTTAGACGACCGCCGGAGTGGGACAGACGTAATGACCGCCTGATATACCGGAATTATCAAAATCCGTGCAAAAAAGTTGGTACGCGCATCTTGAAAAAAGATATATAAAGCAATGTAAAGAGAATGGCAAGAGAGACGCTTGTGTATATGGTTTTAGAGAGAGAGAGAGAGAGGGATGCCCTTTCTGAGATTGTCAGAGTTTACTTACACCATGGTGAAGCTCTGAGTATTGTTTGTGTTGATTTCTATTCTGTCTGCGTCGCTTGCTCATACTGAAGTTCACCGTAGTGAATGTTAAATGTCAGGTTATGTGGTTGAGTACTGTTTTCGTATCGTAAGATTGTGTGCTCTTCGACCGTTGAAGTACCCTGAGTTAGTATAAGTGAATGTAGTACTGCATAAGTTGATTTGATACAGATTATTGCTTTTGGTAAATGTAACTTTTAATTGAATGTCTCGGGAAGTATTGTGGTGAGTGAATCTTTCTGATTCACTCTGTTTGATATATTATATGTTCATGAATCTGTAGAAGGGACAATTGTTCTGTTCTTCGAGTAAACTGATCTGGAGAATTTCGGACGTAGGAATCTAAGAACCAAGTATTGATGTTGATTAGTAACTGAGCTAGACGAGTAGTCACGCTTGATGTTGTAACGAAGATTTGGGAAAATAGTACAAGGCCTCTGTTTAACAGACCCCTACCACTCCCAAGAACCCACGACGATCTGGTAATGTCTTACGGTAATGATAATTAGAGTTAACCATAGTTTACGGTGAAGCTCTGTATTACGTTAATCTTTGTTCGATAACGACTTGCGTTTGTCAGTAACACAGCATCGCTAGTTCAACACTTTAACACTTGGCGCCGTCTGTGGGAAAGTGGCATCAAGATTGCCAGTCATCTGTCAGAATCAGATTATTGTTTGATTGTCAGTAGCAACAGAACCAGATTGTTGCAAACTGTTTCGTTAGTAATATCCCACGATTAATACGGAAAATGATAAATGCCGGTGACTCGGTCTGGCGAAACGTATCCCAAGAACCATCAGTCTGGAGTACTAAAGACAACTCTGGAAGGTAGAAGTACAACTAGGACTGACCCAGTTGTCAAGAAAGTTCAGAACGTTAAAGCTGATTCCGGTCATATTCCGGTAGAACGTGTTACGTCTCTGGTACATTCCAATACTATTTCGGCATAGTCTGTCGAAGATATAGTAATTCCAGAACCTACCAAGACGCAGTTGGAATCTAGTTTAACACTCTTGGAAAAAGATTTAGATTCACTTACGATTAGACACACCCTAGGCAAAGAAATCAGCGAAGGCAAAAAGACACCGCATTCGGGCACAAGTTCGGTTTATCCCAATGATATTTCGGTAAGAGAATCTCAGTTATTCGGTGACGAATTAGCATTTTCTGCTGAATCTTCAGCCCAATTGCCGTGCTTGGAAGCAAGTTCTCATACACTAGACATCAAGGAAGAAGGAAGGCTGTTTGAAATAGAAATTCGCAGCATAGTAAGCAAGCTCATTTCATCGGAAAGTGTGCCATCAGACGATATAGATTCCGGTAGTTCAAATATTCAGACCAGAAATACAGACGGAAGTTATAATATATTCACGATGAACGGACAACAACAACAACAACAGTTATGTCAACCCAGGCCACCTCCAACGGGAGTGACATACACGAAGTTTGGTGGATTTCCAGGAGATGATCCGGATGCTCACGTACGCACTTTCGAGATAAGCTACGCCGTTCTCAACCATCCACCAGATCCGGCCTACAAAGCCATTGTCTTCCAATCTACACTTGTCAATGAAGCAGCCAGGTGGCTCACAGAATACGTTATTAATCATTTTGGCACCTACGAAGTAGTTCGAGATGCTTTTCTGCAGCGATTCAAGCTAAAAAAGAATCCAACCGAAATTTTTGATTATCTGCAGAGTAACAGACAGAGGGTGAATCAATCTGTACAGGAATATGCTACCCTTTTCAGAACACACTTAAGGCAGCTACCACCGGCTCATGCTAACTTACCACATGATGTTATTACTCAGTGGTTCATCAATGGCTTGGTTCCTCAACTTAAGCAGATCATGATCATAAGATGTGTTGGAGCTATGACACTTGATGCAGTCATAGCAATGACTCTGCAGCTGGAAAACAAAGTCGGCGGATTTACAGAAGATCTGGAATGGGTAAAAATAAACAGACATGTTGCCGAAGATATGACCAAACAAGTATATTGCACCACATGCAAAAATTCAGGACATACCAGCACCAATTGCACACTTAATCAGACATTCTGCGCTATCTGCAACATTGCTGGACACACCACCGAAAACTGCGCATACAACGCTAGAGTACAGGGAATAGCGACTGTCAATGCAATTATCCAGGAACAAGGGCAGCCAGCCAATCATTATGTGCCTCCACAAATGAGAAACAACCAGCAGCAAGGATATCTAACATTGTCATCTTCATGTGTACTCCTGGAAGGACCAGGAGTGTGTGCCTTTCCTAGTTCTTTGAGTGCTCCATTTTCTAACTCAATTGTAATTTGTCTCTCATTTACGCATACCTGAAGAAGTCCACTTCTTAGGTTTAGGTTGACTGTGTGATCAAAGATCCAGTCTTGGCCCAAGACAAGAGGCTCAGTGAGGTCCTCATCTTTGCACACTAGCACTTTAACTGTCATAAAAACATCTTGAATGTATAGTGGAAGTTCCACCTCGCCCATGCAAGGGGTTTCCACACCTCCCAATCCTATGAGATATGCTTCTATAGGATTGACACTTAATTTCAACTTTGACAGTAAGCAAATTTAACGGCACTAGTGGTTGCACCTGAGTCAATCAAGGCTTGTAAAGTCCTTGCACTCTTTCCTTGTCCTATCTCTAAGGTCACAAAAGGACATCGATCAACTATTCTATGGGGACTTACACTTGAGACTTCACACATGCCCATATGATATCCTAGGTCCTCATAGTCATCTATCCTAGGCTAATCTCTGCCTTGTATTCTCAACTTCATCCTTCGGATTCGCTCTAATGCTTCTGCTTGTGCTTCTTCTCGAGTTCACGTTTCCTCTTCTTTATGTTTCTTTGCAGTATTGAGTCCATTTAACATCTCCTCTGTGAGGGGTTCTTGATATAATTTGACTCTGCATCCACTGATGTAACTAGGGAGAACATTGCCTTCTACTGTAGCTAGCTGAACTGCTCCACTCGTTGAGATCCTATTTATGATCATAGATCCATAACCTCTCTTCTCTAGTTTCTGTGCATGTTGCTTCAAAGTGTAGACTAAAACTAGGTCTCTCGCTTTCAAGCCCTTATCCTTCACGTGGGCATCAAAGTATGCCTTCTGTCTTTTCTTAGCTACATATATTCATGATGCGGCTCTTAGTCTTGTTTCACCTAGTCGTTCCATATCAAAAGTCCTCGAAGAGAGTTTATGACCCATCCACTCATGCTCCTGTGCTACCCTTAGAGTTGGTATCAAGGAGTCTAATGGAAGCATTGCATTTTTACCAAACACCATCTGAAAGGGTGTGGCTTGGAGTACCGTTTTATAGGCAACCTGGTATGCCCAAACAGCATGGTGTAGCTGTTTGTCCCAATCAGAGCATTTATTATTCACTTGTTTGGTCAACACATTGGAGAGAATCTTATTTGTACTTTCGGCTTGCCCATTAGCTTGTGGATGATAGGGGGCAGACTTCTTGTGTATTACCAAGAACTCTTGAAGAATATTTTCAATGACTTCATTCAAAAAGTGAGTGCATCTATCATTTACTAGCTCGATAGGTAGCCCGTATCTTGTGAACACATTCTCAAATAAGAACTTAGCTATCAT
The DNA here is from genome assembly GCA_020310875.1 of Ceratopteris richardii. Classification (NCBI taxonomy): domain Eukaryota; kingdom Viridiplantae; phylum Streptophyta; class Polypodiopsida; order Polypodiales; family Pteridaceae; genus Ceratopteris; species Ceratopteris richardii. Next base: position 33,512,207 of record CM035408.1, on the reverse strand, counting down.
TTGAGCATCGTTCTTCATTGTGGATTTTACTTCTACCCACTTGGTTAGATAATCCATGGCCACAATAATGTATTCAGCATGTGAACCCTTAGCTGGGGTGTTAATAGGACCCACGAAGTCTATTCCCCACTTAGAGAATGCACGTCCACCCATCATAGGTTTCAATGGCATCTCATCTTTGCATATAGGATACTAAGTTCGCTGACAAACATCACACCTCTTCACGTAGGTATGTGCATCCATGTGAAGGATTGGCCACCAAAGACGTGCAAATAGTATAGCCTTGATCGCCCGATCAGGTCCAAAATGTCCTCCTGCTACACCCTGGTGAGTAGTTTCCAATATCTTGAGGTATTCGCTCTCATGGACACATAATCTGAGGTAACCATCTTTACCACACTTGTATAGATTATCACCAATGAGTGAGTAATCTAGGGCTTCTTGTTCTAAACTTCTTTTCCTAGCCAAAGTCATGTCCTGAGGGAATGTTTTCTTCCTTGAGAAGGCTACTAGTGGTTCACTCCAATCTGGTACTATAGACACTTGGTATAGAGTAGCATGCTCCACAGGTGGTCTACTATGATAGACTGAGCATTCCTTACACAACTTATGTACATATACTTCCATAGTAGGCCAATGCACTCCAAGTCTCCTTAATGTCTGCAGGGTTCTTTGACTTGAATAGTGTTTCTCTAATGTGCCTACATGTGCTAATTGCAACCATTTTGCATACTCATCCTCTTCCACACAACAGACTAATATCCCTTGATTTTTATGCTTGTACATACTCACTGCCATGATATGGTACTTTTGGGCTTTTACTACCTCCCTATCCTGAGTGTTTATTACTGGGCGGTTAGGCCTGCATGTCAATACTGGCACTAATGTTTTGGCCCAGTGTGACATGACTTCCAAATTAAATAAGTAAGCATCAGGAGGATCATCTGATGCTCCTTATGATGCCTCTCCAAATGTGAGCCTAGAGAGATAGTCAGCTCTCAAATGAGTCCTGCCTTTCCTTACCACTACCTCAAAGTCGTATTCCATTAGCAAGAGAAACCATCTAACTAATCTTCCTGTATTGCATGGCTTGTTCACGAGATATAACAATGCTTGATGGTCACTAAAAAATTTAAACTTATTTGCAAGCTAATAGTGTCTAAACTTCTTAACCACATATGCCATGCCTAATCCTTCTCTCTCGGTAGTAATATAATTCTGTTCAACTGCATTTAGCTGTCTACTAATATAGGCAATTGGAAGATCCATATTACCTTCACCAGTAGGTTGTGCTAACACACATCCAATAGCATAATTGGATGCATCTACATGAACATGAAAGGGTTTATTCCAATATGGTGTATTCAAGATTGGTGTTGAACATAATCGTCGTTTAAGCTCATTGAACGAGTTCTCATATTCATCAGTCCACTCAAAATTGGTCAAAAGGCCGTATAGAGGCTTTGCAATGATGGCATACATATGTATGAAACGTCGGTAATAACCACAATGCCCCATGAAAGCTTGTAATTCCTTGACATTCTTTGGCTTAGGTAGTTCTGCGATGGCCCTCACTTTCTCCTCATCCGTGGATATGCCATTCTTTGACACTATGTGTCCTAGAATCTTGTCTTGCCTGACCATGAAAACACACTTTTCTAGGTTCAAGTAGACTTGATATTCTCTATATTTGTCAAAGATTTGCCTGAGCTCGGGTATGTGAGTCTGTCTAATGTTGGAATGAGCACAGAGATCATCCACATAGAGTTCCAAATTCTTCCTCAAGAACTCATTAGATACATGACACATCAGTCTCTGGAAGGTAGCAAGCACATTGGTGAGACCAAAGGGCATTACTCTAAAGGAGAATATGCCCCACTTTGTGGCAAAAGCTGTCTTATGATGATCTTATGGAGCAATGGCTACCTGATTGTCACCAAAAAACCAATCAAGGAAACTATATACTTCCTTGCTTGCTACTCTTTCTAATAGATGCTTGGTAATTGGAAGCGGATAGTTATCTCGAATTGTGGCTGCATTGACCTTCTTCAAGTTAATGCACACACATAGCTTTCCATTCTTCTTGGGCACCACTACAATGGGGGATACCCACTCAATGTGCTCAATTTCATAAATAAATCCAGCTTCCACTAGATGATCTATCTCTTCTTTGATCTTGGCAACATAATTATCATTATATTTGTATGGCTTTTGCTTAGAGGGTTTGGCATCTGAGGTCATGGGGATAGTGTGTGAGCATATGTAAGGGTCCACACCTTTCAAGTCCTTGTAACTCCAAGTGAATACATCTCTGTATTCTCTTAGCAAGGCTATCAACTTATACTCCTCTTCCTCAGTGAGGTCATGTCCTATGTAGGTGCATCTTTCTTCTCCTTCTTCTATGGCTACAACTATTTTCTTGGTGGTTTCTTTGTTATCATAGGCCTCCCCTAATTGCGCCTCATGTTTAGGCATTCTTACCATGACTCTCCTATCATCTATTTCATACTTCTTAAAATTTTCAAGGACCTCAAAGAAAGATTCTTCTTCTTCCAGTGTGACTTCCTTCTTCTTCCTCTTCTTGCCCTCACTCTTGGCGGCCACTTGTGTGGTTAATCTTACATCATTTGTGAGCTCTTCATGTCTCTGAGGGTGAAATTCTACTTCATAGAAGTATTATTCATCTGATGCAAAAGGTGAGTCCATAATGATTGACTCTAAATCGGAGTCACTTGCATCCTCGAATGCATCAGTGCTAGGTTCACAGTCTTCCAGAACCGAATCTCCCATGATTGGCTCTATGGAGAAAATTGCAATGTCATAGCCATCCTCATCACAGTGAGGTGTCCATTGTTCTTCATTGATGGCTACATCCATTGTTGCTAAAATTTCTGCCCAGCCATGAGGTTCGAATTCTTCGTCAGGGAATACTATAGGTGCATAGGCTGGGTCTTGAATTGATCAATAGGTTTCCTTTGCACCTATCTCTCTGGATTTTTCTCTCTTTTCCTCTTCTACTGCCACTTTACACATCCACAAGTGAGTGTCTTCATGCATCCATTAGGATCCTAATCCTATGGACTACACTGATTTCGTATCATCTTTGGCTCTATGGATGGGATTCCATTGGATGGGAGTAATCATTGAGATTGACTTTGCTCGTGACACCTAAGTGTTGCAAGTACAAGGAATTGGTTCCCCAATGGTCTTCCCAAAATCATCTCATAGGCCTGGTTCTTGCTAAAGTCACAGATAGCAAATTTGTGCTCAAACTCTACTCCACAAGTAGTGAGAGTTATTCCTTCTAACAGCCCTGAGGGTCTCTCAATATGACCATCGGCCATCTACAATTTCATTCTCGTTGGTCTAAGTGCTGGCTTGCCCCATCACTTCCATACGGAAGTGGTAGCAATTGCAACTCCTACACTCGAATCCAAAATTGCCTTGGTGGTGTACCCCTGATGGGTAATGGGAAGATATGTGTTTCCTTCTTCTCCTTCACTCATGTCTCCTATCTTGTCCAGAGGTATTTCTGGCACCGTTCTATGGGATCCTACCTGGGAACGAGGTTTCTCTACTTCTGGCACTTGATTGGCTACATGTTTCCATAGATGTGGCCTAACTTTGAGTAGCTCTTCTAAAGTGAGGTTGCACTGCAGTTTAGTGTTTTTCACTACCTTTGTGTTCCTAGGTATGACTGAATCTTTGTTTCTTACCATGACTGTGGGTGCTCTCATACACATGGACTTAGCTTCCCATGGACCTGTGAAGTGGGGTAGCTCTCCTAAGATTAGATTCAAAGTCTAATCTCTCCTGAGATTGGGTACTCTCTTGTTCCTCATAAATGGAAGGAATGTCTTGTGGGAATTGATCATGCACGTCATCCACAAGTTCAATGGGAGGAGGAACTTCACTCTATTTAGCCCATTTCTCTTCTTGAATCTCTCGTAAGAATTCAGGTGAGTACCAATTCATAGAAAAGGATGTATCTGGCTCTATGGAGTTAGGCACATAAGTTCTCTGAGGGGGAATGCTTATTCTTTTACTTACCGCGTCTCTTCCTTGGGAATTTCCTTCCTTCGCAGATCTCATAATTATGCTCTCTAATTTTTCTAATAGTCCATCCAAGTGCAATTGTGCCTTAGCTGAGCAAGAGTAGTTGAAGAGGCGACTGGCTTCAAATATATATATATATATATATATATATATATATATATATATATATATATATATGGTTTCAGACAAGGCTACCATTTTCACGCAAAGCTTGGTTCTTTCTATCGCTAGGTCGGCTCTAGGGTAGCACTTGTCATGATTCGTCACATTTGGCCCTTCTTGGATTCTGGCCTGATATGCCTTAAGCATCATGTCTATGTCTTCTGGCATGGGGTCAGCTAATACTGATCCTACTCTAGGGGGTGGTGGAGTTGTTTGAGGTGGGTTGAAAGGTGGTGGGTTAGATGGTGATAGGGATGATTGTGGTGGTGGTATGTGAGAGTGTGTTTGAGAGGTGAGTTCAACAATTTTGGCTTTTGTTTCTCTTATGCTTTCTTCTAAGTCGCTCATCTTCTTAGCCCATTGTCTTTTCATCCTTTCTCATCTTTCCAGGCTCTCGTTCATTTCTTGGCTACACTCTCGGTTTCACTAATCTCAGTGCTCCTTTCTTGGTCTGAACCTTGGTTCTGCTACAAAGCCTGAGCTCTAGTGACCACCTGTACTGGTGCAGTAGAAGTTACACTTCCTGCAGAGTCTACGACTAACCCAATAACGTTAATAGGAGTGATTTTTGGCATATTATTGGGATTCTTTGGCAATCTCGTAAGAGATGCTCCTTTCCGCAATCTTGACAAAAGCCCGGGATTGTTATTGCCTGGGGTTGTGTGGGTGCAAGCATGGGGAATCACGAATGAGGTGATCTCCCTGACATTTGTAGCATGGTCCTCTAGGGAATGGGGGTCCTACCTGCCTAGGTTGAGGTCTAGGGTTGGGATTTGTGTACATGATATTTGCATACTCAGGATCTCAACTAGGTTCACTCGGTTCTTCACTATAGTAGGATTCACCATGTTCAAGAGACTTCATGTAGTAAGCCTGGGGGCTATCAATATGTCTAGAATCAAAGCTATGGTCACTGGGGTCACTTTCTGAAAGCAATGGTGTTACTAGCACTATGGCTCTATTCAGGTTCTCTTCTGCAGCTGCATACTTTACTGTGATCACATTGGCCGGAGCAAGAGGTTGTTGGGCTAGCACTAGTTGAGGTCTCTGCTGGGCGTGATATTGTGGTTGGTAGGTTTGTTGAGGCCTCGAATACTGTTGTGGTGGATACTGGTTCTGATATCTACCTTGTTGTGGATAGGGTTGAGGGTAGGTTTGCCTAACTGCTTGCTTATTGTATGGGCAATCTTGTGCTGTGTGATTAGTGTATCTCTGTTCTATGGTGCAGTATTGGCTATTGAGATTCACTTGGGGTTGAGCCATGATGGGACATACGTTTGTCATATGGTCACCTCCACAAGTATAGCATCGCTTAATTGGGGCAAATCTTGGGATTTGTTTGCTAGAGACACCTAGTTTTTGAGCTACTTTCTCAGCGAGTTTCTCAATAGATGTGGATTGTGAGGAAGAGAGGCTAGTAGAACTATCTGAATCTTTGTAGATTTTTGAAAGTTCTAATTCCTCCCCTAGGTTATCCTCAATGTCGATGCACATGCGTACACACTCTTCTATGGTCCTAGGGTCTTTCAAGTACACATATGATCTCAACTTTGTACTTAGCAGTCCATCTAGGAATAAAGCCACTTGTTTGGCTAGTGCGGGTAACTCAAGAATAGGGCACCTCTCTAAGTATTGCCTAAACCTTCTTCCTGAAAGTCTAACCGTCTTTTGAGGGGTTTGCTTGAAGCTATGAATCAGTGAGGAAGTGTTATGCATTATGCCACTCTTAGAGCATTCAATAATGAAAGCCTCTAGAAGTTGGTCTATGTTCCTGAAGTGTCTCTCATTTAGTGGTTGAAACCATGTAAGCGCGGTGTTCCTAAGGGTTAGACCAAAGGCATTGTACTGCGTGAATAGGTCCTCAACTTGTTCAACTCTCAATACTTGCCTAAACTCGGCCACATGATCATATGGGTCTCCTGTGCCATCGAAGTAGTTCTTCATGGATTTAACTAGATGCATAGGTCTCAAAGTCCTCGCGTGCTCTCTAGGTCTTGATAGAGGGAATTCATCAGGAGTTCTTTGGTTTCTTCGAGCTCTAGGTCTCTCAAGTTCCATTTCCGTTCTCATCCTTTCTCTTCCCAAGGGATTGGCAAAGCTTACCTCTGGCCTGTCTCTACTTCTGTCCCTTTGAGCTCCATGAGCTTGGGATGTTCCGGCTCCTTGGTGGCCAAAAGAGACATTAGATCTTGGTTGGGGGAAAACAAATTCACCCTTCCAAGTGTAGGAATGCCTGCCATGCTCTGTGACCACAAAGATTCTTTCTGAGGTATTGTCTAGGTAGGTTACTTTGCCAGGGCTATCAGGATCTTTGAACTCCTAGATCGTGAGTGCTCCAGCCTCAATTGGTTGATCAGGCTTATACCTCCAAAAGGCTTCATCAGTCTCTCAATTTAAGAGCAAGTCTATGCTCGTATTGTCCTGGGGCACCCACTCTGGTGTGATAATTCTAGTGAGAACTGATTTACCTCGAGGGGTTTTAGGCTCTCCACCTAAGTTCCCTTGCTCTAGGTCACCTATGTCCGTCTCTGGGATCACATTCCCGAATTTTTCTGTCCTATCTAGGTGAGTGGTGACTATGTATATGGTTCCTTCCTTGTCCACATATGCTCCATTTTCAAACTTGACTGCTAGATGTTTGAGTCCAATGGGTTGGTCAGGGTTTTTAATTTGAACTACAGATCTTCCTAGGCGGTCCTTATAGATGCAAGCACCTAATCGGTTGGTCCTAAGGTATTCGAGTTGTGTCTTGTAAGGACCTTCAACCCTTTGTAAGTATGGCACACTTGAACTTCTCGTGGGTCTCTCCATACCATGAGACATCTTAGACTCGCTAGTCTCAGATCTAGGGTAGTGCTAGTAATGGCTCAACTGCTGGGCCCAAGACCTAGCAGTATGATTGACACTAGCCTCTGAAGACCTAAGACTCTATCTATCTCTCCCTAGGTGTCGTCCTGATCTAAGGTTCATATGCTCGATTAAACAACCCCAATTTTTTGAAAGTACAACCCCGTGGCCATTTCGTTCTTATCAATCACTGGATTCATTTTATTTTGTTATCGTGTTTAGGATCTTGTCTGATTTTGCGTCGTCAGGAATACTTGAGTTAATTTTCGCACATTAAGTTGATTGCACTGTGTTAAGTTCTTTCTTTTACAGTTATCAGTCACACACAGGTTATCCCTTGACTTGAACTTGATTTCATAGATAGTCTTTAACTTGTCCCATGCCTATTGCCGTCCTAAAGTACTTCCAACACTCTGCATCCTTAGCCTATGCTAGGGATTGAAAGAGGAAGTTGAGAATCTCCAACCTTAAGCCTCCTTCCTTGGTTGCCCTTATGTGCCCCGAAAGCGTGTTCCCAAGCTTGCACTTACTCTGGCTCAGAACGCCCTTCGATGCTCTCAATGGACCTGTAAAAGTCCCGAAGTTATCTCAAGGTTTGAATTCAATTGACACAACCAGTCATCTTCATTCATGCAACTCAGAGATCAAATTGTTCTTTGGCTTTATAAAAAACAATCCTAAAGATCCCTTAGTTTTTCTCCCCTTGGATATGGTCAACTTCAAAACACTATATCTAATAATCACCCTGAACGGATATGCCTTTCCAACAAGCTTAAGATCACCCCGAACGGATTTCGTATGAGGAAGTTATGACTGTTCAGGGTTCTAGGGTTAAAACAGGGTTCAAGCAGGCTAACAAGCAAACAGGACTTCTCGAAATACTTTGTGTAGCGGCCTCACAATGCTCTAGTAAACCTTAAATGCTTCTAGACATTAGCAAAAAATAGACCAATATTTTTTTCCCTAAAAAATTGGCCGAATTTGCCCATCAATCGTGATCGAGTGATCTGTCAACCGCGATTGATATTGCAGTCGTGATCGACGTGTCCGTCGCGATTGACAGGTCTGTCATGGTTGTCAGTCACGATTGATGGGTGCATGTGGCCCAAAAATTTAGTCAATCATGGTCAAAGGATCGTTGACTCGATCAATCGTGATTGATGGGTCGATCGTGATTGACACGTGGCATGCGGGGTCTGTTGGTTGTGGTCAAACAGTCATTGACTGGGTCAGTCATGATTCACAGGTCCATCGGGACTTTCGATCGCGATTGATGGGTCGATCATGACTGATGGGTCCGTCGCAATTGACACATGGCACGCGAAAGGCCTGTCGGTCATGGTCAGTCAGCCGTTGACTCTATCGGTCGCAATTGACGTGTCGATCGCGATTGACAGGTCCGTCGGCAATTGTCCGTCATCGTTTGTCAATCACGATTGACATGTCGACCGCGATTGACAGAAAACAGAGGAATTTTAAAATTTCAAACACATATTCATGAAGCTCTAGGCCTACACATCACATTTATGCACTTAGTTTAGCAAAAGGATCACTTTTTTTGTTGGTTGCGATTGACAGAGATCAATGCCTGGGGACCTGCAGAATCAAATTTTCTTACCTGTCGGAGCTGGTGCAGCTGCTGGGGATGTTGATTCCTACAAAAATCTCAGAAAGCACACAATAGCACAAACACACAAATGCTCTCTAGCTCTCTCTCACAAGTGAAATGAGGGGAATGGTACGGGTATGGTGATATGACCAAAAACTGAAATTTTTGCGATGATGGAGATGGAGGTGGGAGATGGTGATGAAGATGGTGAAGAAAACAAAGGAAAATAGATAAAAGTGAAGAAATTACCTACAACTCCAATGCCTCAACTCTACGTCTTACCATCACACGCTCGTCCTCAAAGCTCGATCCTTGGTGACAGCACCAAAATTTGGTGTAGCTTAGTGATGAGTAGCATCTCCTTTAATGTCAATCTGGGAAGACGTGAGGATGGTATGAAGACCTCGAACAAGTGATGGCACAAATGTGTGAGTGAGAAGCACACAAACATTCACACACATACACACACACGTGCACACAAGGCAAGAACAAAGAGAGAGACAATGGAGTATACCTGGTTGTAATCTCTCTTTTGATTCCTCTCTCCCACTCCATTTTGTTGTGGAGTATACCTGGTTGTAATCTCTCTTTTGATTCCTCTCTCTTGGAGACAAGAATGAAAGTCATGGGAGAAATACTCTCCCCCTCCATCTGAACTTAGCCTCTTCAAAATCTTACCTATTTGATTTTCTACAAGTGCTAGATATTTCTTAAAACATGAGAGTAATTCATTGTTATGTTTCAGTATCCAGAGACTAAAGGCTCCTTGCTTGGTCCCCATACATCTGTATGGACTAGCTTAAGTAAGTCTCCATGAATGTATCCCTTCTTTGTGAATTGTCGTCTATGAGACTTGCCAAATTGACAAGCACTACATTTGTATAGCATGTGTTGTTTGGATATGCTTTGTAGAACAAGCACACTCTGATCCCTACTGATTTTCTTTAGAGCCCTTTCACCTATATGAGCTAATCTCTTGTGCCAAATCTTGAAATTTGATAGGGTTCGACTACCATAATTGAAGAATGCAATGTTTCTAGTATCTTGGAGCTCAAACGTAAATAGTCTAGCTGATTTTTCTCCTCTTGCTATCCTCTTCAATCCTTGATGTGGATCCTCAACAAATGCTCCATTGTTTGTGAATCTCTCTTGAAATCCTTTTTCAACAATCTAACCTACACTAATGAGGTTTTTAGTGATGGTTAGCACATAGAATATCTTACTCAATAGATCCATATTACCATATGAGGTTCTTGCATTGCCTATCTTCTCCACTAAATGCCTTGTGTCATTTCCTGTTTGGACTTTATGTCTATTCCTTCGATCTTCCAAGTTCAAGCATAGAGCTATATTCCATGCCACAGGATTTGAGAAACTTGAGTCTACATATAATACATGTTCATCTGCTTTACCTTGCTTCATGGTCATGCTCATTAGAACTAATGGATCCTCTTGAGTTTGATCATCTCCATAGTTTTTGTAGTCTCTCCTTTCTTTGTATCCTCTTTGATAAATATTATTGTTGTATGAGTTGTTGTTATAGCCATTGTTATCGTTGAATCTACCTCTTGAGCTTCCATATCCTTCTCTTTTGTAACCTCTTCCTCTTTGGTTTCTATGATTCCTTAAACAATTCTCATTAATGTGATTAGTTAAGCCCAGATAAATAGCCCTTTAGTGCAATAGGTGTATATACAAGCCGAGGAAAAAAAACCTCCTAAAGAGGGAAAAAAGTGCCCCGGCAGTCCTAAAGTGTTCACACACATCACTACCTAAATATATCAACAATATACTCCTTCACTTAAGGTTCCTGTTGACACTCAAGGTGGAGCACAAGCATGGAAATGCATCGAGGAAGTGGACACACAAGAAGAAGGAGCATGTAGGGAGCTCCAAGAAGCACATGTCAAATTTTCAAAAGGAATCCCTATAGAAATAGTGGTTTTTATCACTAAAAACTATTGTAAATACCATTTTCCATTTTTCCAACTCCATTTTGTTCAAGCCAAGGAGTCCTTGAACTTGAGGAGTATTAGAAGTATCATCTTACCAATTTTCATAATTTTTAGACTCTGTTTGAGCCCTCAAATAATAAGCCTTGGAAGCTAATTTTTAACTAGGTCAAACACTAGGTTTGGAAATGGTCAAAACCACTCAAAAGACTATAAAAAGGGCTGGAGAGCTCATTTTTGGGGGTAGTTTGTTGTAGATTTGAGCTTTTATAAGAGAAATCTTTTGTGATCGAAGTCCTTCCATTGTTCCACTCTTTGCTCTTATATTGTGTGCGTGTGTGTGTATGTGTGTGCATGCTTGTGTGCTTTCACTCATGCACTTTGTGCCTTCACTTGCTCACGGTCTTCATACCAGTCCTCACGTCTCCACGGATTGATATTTATGAGGTTGATATCCTCATGTTGGTACTTACCACTGTGCTAGAGTGACACCAATTTTGGTGCCGTTGTCGGGGAGAACTTGGAGGACGAGCGTGTGACGATAAGACATAGAGTAGCGACGTTGAAAGGTAAAAAAATCATCATTTTTTGTTCACTTTTTGATTTTGTCTCCTGTGGCAGGGAGCAAGAAGCTTAGAGGGAATACAAAGCTAAAACACTAAAGAAAGACACTTGAAACACTCTCAAAACACCAAGAAATCCAAGCAACCAGTTTCGGGCATGACATGACCTACGCTAAGTATCGTGAGTGTGGTATCACGGGTTTGGAGATAGATTTTGCATCTACAAGCACATAGGAGTGACAAGGAGGACACAAGGTACACATATTTGCAAAAATTTTTGAATTTGGACTTCAAAAACTCCAAGTGTCATGTTTGGTTGAGTTCAGGTATCGCAATATCAAAACTTCTGTGTATCCCAATACTTGTTGAGTACCATGTATCATCTCCCCATGTATTGTGTTACCTCATGTGTATCGTGTATCGTCGGGTCGAGTATCGTGTATCGTGTATCACCTAAGTGTGTATCGTGATACTTCCCAAGTATCGTGTATCGCGAAGGTCGGTATCGTGTATCATCGGATCATGTATCGTGATACTTCATAAGTATCGTGTATCATGACCAATCCAAGTATCGTATCGTGAGCACAAGTATCATGTATCATGTATCGTGAAGTCAAAGTATCACCAACCTCAAGTACCGTGTATCATGTATCATTGCCCACTAAGTATCATCTATCGTGAAGAGCCATATCGTGTATCGCAATACTGCACCAGTATTGTGTATTGCTAGGTTGTGTATCATGATACTTCTCAAGTATCGTGTATTGTCCAAAGACAAGTATCGTGTATCGTTGCTCTCAAGTATCACCAATACTTTATAAGTATCATGTATCGCTTGTTCTGAAGCAATGCTAGAGAGGTCCTGTTTCCCTGTTTTAACCCCCAAAAACCTAAACTGGCATAACTTTCTCATACAAAATTTGTTTGTTGTGATTTTGGGTTTGTTGGAAATCTTGTGGCGAGTACTACAAAAACATCCACTGGTTACAGTAAAATGATTATGTGGATTATTAGATATAGTATTTTGAAGTTGACCCTCTATTACCGTTAGTGTCCATGTGAAAGGCCAAATGGCCATTGGACACTTCTTTATATGTTCTTTAATAAAACATAGTGGCCTGGTCAGTCACGGACTATAAGTTCGACCGCATTTGTAAGACCTAAGAAGTCTGTCTTCGTGCTCCCTGTGTACTGTGTTTTCTACGTATTCTGTAGCCTCTATGCGGAGTACTGTGTGCGACCTTAGGAGCTTGGTTTTCTACTTTGAGCATATCGTCGTGGAGCTCTTGAGAAGGAGAGTGCACTGTGGTGCATTGCCATCAAAATCCTTCACTGATATCAGAGTAGTTCAAGGCAAAAGCTTTGTTCCTTTTGTGCGAGCGAAGCGAGCACCCCCTCAGGCTTTCTCCAAGGCTTAGGACTAAGGCGGCGACCAAGGCATAGACCTTGGCATACCTTGTCATCCGAGTCACCGAAGTCACCATTGGCTGCGCGCGAGGGAGGACCTCAACGATCAAGGAATATAGAGGTTCCCAGTACTTCCCGGGAGGTCACCCATCCTAGTACTGTTCCCCCCCCCCCCCCCCCTCGAGCTCGCTTAACCGTGGCAATCTCTTGCCACTAAGCTACACTCTTGTGGTGTCTGAAGAAGGGGAAAGACTAAAGTTGGCATTACTTTGAACATGTTTTGGTCCCTCAAAGCTTCAATCCTTGCTTTCAAAGCCTATTTTTGAAGCATTTTTGGGTGTCTTTTGGAGCCATTTTGGAGTACTTCCACACATAGTTCTCTTCATACAGGTCCAAGAACATCAAGAAGAGTGTTCTTTGTACTTCACCAAAAACAAATATCAACCTTTGGGGCTGTGTTTTCAGCCACACTTGTAAAACTACACGTTTCTTGAAAGGTTTCAGTTTTTGGTGGGAGCAGTTGTTGCAAAAAATTTATGCAGGATTTTTTAGCCTAAAACATCAGAGTTGAAAAACACTTACAGGTGTTATTGGCTAGTTTTTGGGCTATGTATTCAGCCTTTTAGTGTCATTTTACTACATATATTGAGCACATACACACCATGTACACTTTTGTGGATACCGCTTATGTACGTCCATGTGGTCATTGATATAGTGGTTACGTTCTTTACATAAAGCCTTTTACATTTGATAAAGAGGGTCGTGGTGAGGTTTCTTAACTGGGAGACACCCTGATGTCGGGATCTCTTCGGTGATGCAGGTGGAAGATTTACCCAGCCTCGTCATAGGAGATGTATGATAGTTGTTCATAGGTGCTCGATAAGCCTAGTTGGCTTCTGTTGGGTAACTGGTTATATGTAGTGGAGTCAGTGATTCACTATGCAGGAAAACATGTCAGTACTTGCAGTTTTATGATATTTTGACACTGGTCATATGCTCATTTTGCAGATGATACTCTGGCAAAATTTTGCCAGATTTTTGGTTTAGTCAACTATACAATGGTTGATTTACTCCTTGATACACTTATTCGTTGGTGTTCGGACTCTTCTAGCTCCATTATCATTCTATTCAACTCTCTACCATCATGGCATCAGAGGTCTCAGCACATCCGGTGGATCAGGGTCTAGTGCTAGTGTTCCAAGGAGGAGCTATAACTTGTAGGGCAAAGACTATTTTGAGATCCGAAAATTTGATGGCACAAATTTTGCTCTATGGAAGAATCAGATTAAAGATGTGCTAATTCAAAGGAGGCAATGGATGCCAGTAAATGGGATTTCAAAGAAGCCTGTTAACATGGATGAAGATGATTGGGATGAGTTAGATGAAGTGGCCAGGTCTACCATTCGCTTGCACCTGGAAGATAATGTTTACTTTACAGTATTAGACTGTGAAAGTGCATAGGAGCTTTGGAAGAAGTTATGCAATACATATGAAAAAGAGACGGCATCAAATAAAGTGTATCTGATGACAAAATTATATGACCTTCGCATGAAGGACACAGATAGTGTTGACACAGATAGTGTTGTTGCTCATCTAAATGAGTTTGATGCTATATTCTCCCAATTATAGGCTCAGAAAATGGATATGGATAATGAGATGAAAGCACTATTGCTGTTATGCATCCTGCCATCATCATGGGATACGTTCTGCACAGTTATTAGCAATAGAGCACCTGGTGGTAAACTCGTCTATGATGACATATGTGGAGCACTCTTGAGTGAGGAGATTCGTAGAAAATCTATGGTTGGCACTCAGAGTGGAGATGCATATAATGTTCGTGATTCTTACCAAGGAAATAATCAGCAATGTCCCAGGAGCAAGAACAAGGAAAAGAATGGTCAACGGAATAAGAGTAGAAGTAAATCAAGGAAGAGGGATATGGAATGCCATTACTGTCATAAGAAAGGACATATGAAGAAAGACTGTTATGCACTAAAGAATGCTAAAGGTAAAGGACAGAATGTTGATGGGCATGTTAAACAGTTACCTGTACCATCTAATTCGATTGTAAAGATTGAAGAAATTAATGCTATTTCTGATGATGTTGATGTGTTGACACTTGATAGTACTGTGCCAACTGAAGCACTTATGGCTGATTCTCTTTCCAACACCTAATTGCTAGATTCTGGTGCTTCTTTCCATGTGACGTCACACAGAGAATGGTTCTCTAATTATGCAGCAAAGTCTCTTGGTACCGTGAGACTTGGTGATTCTTACCAGTGTGACGTTGTGGGGATTGGAGATGTGGTTGTGCAGTTCATTGATGGTTCAAAATTTATTATGCATAATGTATGCCATGTACCTCAGTTATCACGCAGTTTGATGTCAGTTGGTCAACTTGATGACCTTGGTTACAAGGTAGTCTTCTATGCTCAGTCCTTTCGTATATCAAAGGGCAATATGGTTATTGCAAAAGGAAGCAAAGTTGGCTCACTTTATCCTTTATTTGTATCATAGAAAGAACACTTGTTAGCT
Source organism: Ceratopteris richardii (assembly GCA_020310875.1). Taxonomy (NCBI): domain Eukaryota; kingdom Viridiplantae; phylum Streptophyta; class Polypodiopsida; order Polypodiales; family Pteridaceae; genus Ceratopteris; species Ceratopteris richardii. Next base: position 33,497,076 of record CM035408.1, on the reverse strand, counting down.
GTTACTGAACAACCTATGGCTTGTATTTGGCATGGTCGTTTGGGCCATATATCTCGTAGCGGAATGGAAAATCTTTCTCATTTTGGCTACTTACCTATGTTATCTTTCGCTAATTTTTCATTTTGTGAGCATTGTCAATATGGAAAGCAAACCAGAAATGTGCATAGAACGCACATTGACTCTTCAATTCAGCCTTTAGATCTCGTCCATACAGATGTGTGTGGTCCTATGCCCAATAGGTCCTTAGGTGGTTCTCTTTACTTTGTCACTTTCATAGATGATGCTACTAGAAAAGTATGGGTATATCCTATCAAATCGTAGGATGAGGTATTCCCTACTTTCAGAAAATGGTTGTTTCAGTTGAGATTGAAAAAGGAACTAAGCTTAAGGCTTTACGTTCAGATAATGGGGGTGAACCTCACATGAATTTAGCCTTTTCTATCAGTCTAGAGGGATTCGTAGAGAGTTTACAGCTCCTTATACCCCATTACAGAATGGTGTAGCTAAGAGGATGAATAGAACTATTCAAGATAGAGTAATCTCTATGTTGCATCATACAAACCTCTCACAAAGCTTTTGGGCAGAAGTAGTATTGACTGCAATTCATGTGATTAACCTTTCACCTAGTACTACCAAAGGTCTGAAAGTGGCACAAGAGTTGTGGACAGCGAAGCCACCATATTATGATCATCTTCGAGTTTTTGGGTGTGAAGCATATGTTCATATACCCAAGAATCTTAGACAAAAGTTGGACCATAAATCAAAGAAATGCATTTTTCTTGGATATGGTCGAGAAGGACAATTTGGATATCGCTTATGGGATCCTGAAACACAGACAGTGATCAGAAGTAGTGATGTCATTTTCAATGAGTCTAAGATGCATAAACAGCCCATTAAGGAGGTTGAAGTGAGAAGAGTGGTGTTTGAGGATACTAGTCCTCCGGTTAGCATGCATAAAAATGTTGCACATAGGGATGTTCAAGAGAATGTCCATTCAGATCAGTCTGCACATGTTCATGTTCAGCAACCATTGAGACGTTCTACACGTGTCTCACATCCACCTGATAGATATGTTCCAGGTTTAGATTTTGTTATGCTAACAGATGTCGGTGAGCCTTCTTGCTACAAAGAGGCTATGCAGACAAAGGATCATGTCAAGTGGGAGCGTGCCATGAAGAGTGAGTTGGATTCTATTCACAAGAATGGTACTTGGGATTTAGTACCTTTGCCAAATGGCAGGAAAGCTTTACCATGTAAATGGGTATATAAGCTGAAATTCACATCAAATAGTGCTTCTCCAAAGTATAAAGCACGACTTGTTGCAAAGGGTTTTAAGCAACAACATGGTGTTGATTTCGAGGAAATCTTCTCTCTAGTGGTCAAGATGACTACCCTATGCATGTTACTTGGATTCATTGCAATGGAGGACTTAGAGTTAGTCCAAATGGATGTGAAAACTGCTTTCTTGCATGGAGATCTTACAGATGAGATCTATATGGAACAACCAGAGGGTTATGTAGTTCCTTGCAAGGAAAGTCTAGTTTGTAAGCTCAAGAAGAGCTTGTATGGACTTAAACAGTCCCCTAGACAATGGTACCAAAAGTTTGATGTTTTTATGAAGTCTCAAGGCTATTCTCGAAGCAATGAGGATCATTGTCTCTACACAAAGAGATGCTCAGATGGCAGCTTGATATGTTTGATACTTTATGTCGATGATATGTTGATTGCTGGGAAGTCCTCTTATGACCTGTCAATTCTCAAAAAGAAGTTAAGTCAGACATTTGATATGAAGGATTTGGGGGATGCCAAACATATTCTTGGCATGCGCATTACTCGTGATAGGAGTAAAAGATGCATATACTTGTCTCAAAGTGAGTATATATCCAAAGTACTTCATAGGTTCAATATGCAGGGTGGAAAGGCATTGAGTACACCTTTACCCACATATGTGAAATTGAGCAAGGATGATTGCCCCAAATCAGATGAGGAAAAGGAATTCATGACCAAAATTCCCTATCAGTCTGCTGTTGGTAGTCTCATGTACGCTATGGGAGCTACGAGGCCAAACATTGCATTTGTAGTGGGAGTTGTGAGCATATATATGTCTAATCCTGGCAAGAAACATTGGGAAGCAGTCAAGATGATTTTGAGATATCTGAGTGGCACTAAGGACAAGTGTTTATGCTTAGGTAGAGGGAAAGCATCCATTATTGGTTACACAGATTCTGACAATGCTAGTTGTGTAGACAATTGTAAGTCTACATCAGGGTATATTTTTCATTTTGTTGGAGGTGCTATCCCTTGGAGATCTCGTCTTCAAGAATGTACAACTGTTTCCACCACAGAAGCAGAGTATGTTGCAGCAAGTGAGGCATGTAAGGAAGCATTGTGGCTTTCTCATCTTGCTTGTGATATGGGTTTACCTCAGCATGTACCTCGCTTGCTCAGTGATAGTCAGAGTGTCATTGCTTTGGCTAAGAATCCGGTCTATCATGCAAAGACCAAGCACATTGAGGTGAGGTATCACTTCATTAGAGATTGCTTAGCCACTGAGTGCATTATTCTTGAGAAGGTTCACACTCGAGATAATGATGCAGATGCTTTGACTAAAGCTCTACCATAGGATAGCTTCGACATTGTTGTCACTTGATGGGGGTTACTTGATTCTTGATCTTACATACTCACTCGTATACTGTGTAACATGCCCATCAGGTGGGAGGTATAGTATGTATACTTACACTCAGGTATTCTTTATCATTCTTTATTTTTCTCCCATAGTTACTTTGGCCATGTTGGCCTTTAGTAGGAGATTGTTACCGTTAGCGTCCATGTGAAAGGCCAAATGGCCACTGGACACTTCTTTGTATATGTTCTTTAATAAAACATATAGTGGCCTGGTCAGTCACAGACTGTAAGTTCGAACGCATTTGTAAGACCTAAGAAGTTTGTCTTCGTTCTCCCTGTGTACTGTGTTTTATTCTGCAGCCTCTATGCGGAGTACTGTGTGCAACCTTAGGAGCTTGGTTTTCTACTCCGAGCATATCGTCATGGAGCTCTCGAGAAGGAGAGCACACTATGGTGCATCACCATCGAAATCCTTCACCCTCAAGGTGGGTCTAGGAAACCAAGGGGACCCCAAAGGATTTTGAGCAATGCAAAGGGAAAAATTGGAGCTATGAGACAAAGCTTATGAACCTAAGATCTGATAGACACTTAAGCAAGGATAGGCAAAGCATTAGGTCATCTAAGGCTAGTGTCAATCATATAGCAAGGTCGTGGGCACAACAACTTAGTGGTTATCCCTACATGCTAAGTTCTAAGATAAATGACTCAAAAATGTCTTTTAGCATGGAAAGGCCCACACGTACCTCAGGTACTGCCTATTTACAGACACCAAGAGGTCCATTTAAGACACAATTGGAATATATCAAGACCAACCACTTAGGTGCACGCATCTATGAGGATGGTTTGAGGCGATCGATCGTCCAACTAAAAAATCCTGATCAACCCTTTGGACTTGGACACTCAGTGGTTAAGTTTGAAGAGGGTTCATACATTGATAAGGAAGGAACCATGTATGTGGTCACCAACTTACCAAACAGGACAAATGAGTTTGGAAATACCATTCCTGAGAACGATATAGGAGACCTAGAGCAAGGAGACCTAGGATGAGAACCCAAGACTCCTAGAAGTAAGTCAGTTTTGACCAAAGTGATCACTCCAGATTAGATCCCTCAAGACAACAAAAGCATAGAACTATTCTTGAATAGAGAAACAGAGGAAGCCTTTTGGAGATTCAAGCCAGATCAACCAAGCCCAATAGTCACCATCTATGAGTTCAAAGATCCAGAGACACCAGACAAAGTTTCCTATCTAGATAATACATCTAAGAAAATATTCTTGGTATCAAAACATGATAGGCATGTATACACTTGGCAGGGTGAATCAATATTCCCTCCACCTAGATCTAATATGTCCCATGGCCTCCAAGGAGTAGGATCATCCAAGGCTCATGAAACCTAGAAGGAAAGAACTAGAGAGAGACCCAAGGTAAGTTTTGCACACACTGTGGCTAGAGAAAGATCTAGATTTGAAAATGAAAGAGTTGAAAGAAAGAGACATCGAGCACAAAGGTAGGAAAGAGATGAACATGATTTTCCATTGCCTAGACCCCGAGAGCATCCAAGAACCCTCAGACCCTCTCAAGTGGTCAAAGCAATGAAGAACCATTTTGATGGTTTAGGGGATCCTTATGATCATGTGGCTGAGTCCAAACAAGTGTTAAGAGCCGAATAAGTTGAGGACTTGTTCACCCAGTTTGAGGCATTTGGTTTGACTGTCAAGAGTACAGCCCTAGCTTGGTTTCAACCTCTAAACAGTCGCAATTATCAGAACATAGGTCAACAGCTAGAGGAATTCATTGTAGAATTCTCCAAGAGTGGCATCACGCATAACACATCATCCTTGATCCATAGCTTCAAGCAGACACCTCAACAAACAGTGCGACTTGCAGGAAGACGGTTTAGACAATACTTAAAAAGATGCCCTATTCCCAAGTTACCCACACCAGCCAAACAAGTGGCATTGTTTTTAGATGGCTTACTAAGCACCAAGTTAAGATCATATGTGTACTTGAAAGAGCCTAGATCCATAGAAGAGTGTGTGCTCATGTGCATTGACATAGAGGATAACTTGGTTGAGGAGTTAGGACTGTCCAAAATCTATAAAGATTCTGATAGTTCTACTATTCATACCTCAAGAACCTCCACTGAGATAGATGAGATAACTGAGCAAGTGGCCAAGAAGCTAGGAGTTCAAAATAGATAGACACCAAGGATCACCTCACTGAAGCAATGTTACAACTGTGGAGGAGATTGTTGGTGCATGACAAACATCAATTGATGTTTTAGACAAAGGTTTGAAATCAAAGGATGAAGCAAAGACCAATATATGAAGCTTGAAGATAGTGCATGATCAAAGAATGAAGCCTTGTATATACATGTACACTAGACTTGTAATTAACTCACTTATACCTTTGTTATGGTTAAGAGTTTGAACATACATGCCTATATATAAAAGTAAAAATTCAGGGCATGTATGAGAGATGATGAATGCCAAGTTGTAAGAGTCATTAGACACTTTAGAACTGAAGAGAATATCTCTCATCAAACAAATGTAATGTTTTTCTGAATAGAAGAAAAGTTGCACCCGATATTCTGCTCAGTGCTCCTTCTGTGTTTGTTCTTTTGTGGAATGCTTTTGTACAAGTCTAAGTCTGTAGTTGAGTGAACTCTGCACAAATTTTCAGATCCTAATTGTGATCAACCTGAGAGTAAGAACATTTACATGTGTAAATGTGAAGAAGAGAAGACTCTAGCATGTGCAAATTTGATGATAATGTTTTGGTCAGTTCTCCTTCCAGAGTGTAAAGTTTTGAGCAAATGAGCACTCATTCTTTAAGTTGGAAGGTAAGCTACTTATGGCTAAAAGCATTAGAATAAATGAGTTCTAAATTAAGAGAAATATGCATTAGAAGTTGTAGGTGTCAAAGTCAAATGTAGAGAAGTATAGTTTTAGACCTATGTGAATTGTTTGGAGTAAATCTCAACATTTACTGAGCCTTTTGAGATGTTTTAACTTGGAGAAGGTGCGTAACCTTTAGACAACAACATGTACAAAGTTTCCATAGAAACATTACACATTTGGTTAGCCAATGAATTTCTATGCAATGACTTTCTTGGATAAAATCTTGATGATTTGGCATTGGTATTCCAAAATTGGTTAAGGTTTTGAGTTGTTCTTGATATAGAGGTGCCTAACATCAAGGATAACTTGTTCTTTTGGAGATTAACACTCTCCATCAGTGGTATCAGAGCAGGAATCATCAAAACTAAAGAAAGGAGGACCCCGACTATTGTAGCTATACAGAAATCAACCTTTGAAGATTCAAAAGGTGAAAGTTTGAAGTGAAAGCTATAGAAGGACGGCTGAAGCTATCAACAAGATCAAAAGGAACTTCACTCAAAGTAAAGGTACATCTATTATTCACAAAGCTTGAAGAATTTAATACACAGGTGAAGAAAGGATGGGAGATTCTCTTCAGATAGAGAAATTGGATAGAGAAAACTATCCAGCTTGGTCAATGAGGATGGAAGCTCATCTCATGAGCAAAGACTTGATAGGTTATATCACAGATGAAGAAGAAAAACCAGAATTCAGAGATCCTAGTGTTCCAACTAGGTATGAACTCTCAGATTTGAAGACATGGATGAAGAAGGATGCTTAAGGAAGGAGCATTATCTACATGGGAGTCAATGACTACTTGCTACCTCATATTAAAGGAATTGAAAGTGCAAGTGATATATCGAATGCTTTGGAAGAGCATTTCCAAAACACTACAAAGTCAAGGAAGGAATCTTTATGGGCTGAGTTTACCACATTCAAAAAGAGGCTTCTCAATCCATTTCAGATAATGTAATAAGGATGGACATTGCAGATGCATTAGGATCAGTTGATGAAGATATTGAAGAGGACAAATTGGTAAGGAAAATCCTCACACGTTTGAGAGGAGATGAGAAATGGAAGCCATTCATTTTGTCTACTGAATTGTCACTAGATCATTTTACTCCTGACTTGAATCAGTTGCTAGGACATATGCTAATTTTTGAGCAGGATGTCAAAGGTGATGTTGATAAAAGTACAGGTCAAGCAATGTATTCAAAGGACAAGAAGTAGTTTAACAGACGCAAGCAACAATTGAATGAAGAAGAAGGTACAACTAGCCAAGCTAACTTCCTAAGAGGAAGAGATGGTGGCAAAGGAAGAGGTAGAGGCAGAAGGAATAAAGATGGAGTCAAAGATTGCTGGATTTGTGGTAAGGCAAATCATTTAGCTCATGATTGTTGGATAATAATCAAAATGGTGGAGCATATAATCAGAATTTTAATTCAAGAGGAAGAGGTAATAGAAATCAGAGAGGTAACTTCAGAGGTAGAGGTAGTAGAGGTTACTTCGGAAGAAATGCAGGTAGAGGTTTCCAAAGTCAATCCTACAAGAATATCTACTACAACTATGCTTCAAAGTAGAAGGAGAATTCAACCTTAATTATGAATGCAACTTGTGAAAGACAAAATGAAGATCAAGGACTCTTCTACATAGACTCATGGTGTAGAAATCCCCTCAGTGGCAACATAGCTTTGATGAAGGTTTTGGAGAATAAAGTAAGTAATCATGTGGTACAAACAGGTGGTAATACAAAGCATAATGTGAAGTCCATTGGATCAGTAAAGGCCAAGGATGGAAGTACTCTTCTGAGTAAGGTTTTGTATGTTCCGACAATTCCAAAGAATCTGATAAGTGTAGGGCAAATTGTTGAGAAAGGTTATGAAGTAAGGTTCACTAATGATGGAGTTTTTGTGGAAGACCCTAGAAATAGGTATAAACAAATTGTTTCAAGAAAGAAAGAAGGAAGGCTATTCACATTGAAGATTCAAAGCAATGTTGGTCATGCCTTGTTCACTTATGGAGGACATAAGATCTCTGAGTTAGATCTTTGGCATAAAAGGTTTGTACATTTCAACGAAAGAGGTATTAAGGATATGGTTTACAATGGTTTAGTTCTTGGATTAGCTAATGTTGCAAGTCAACATATGACATACAGATGTGAAGCATGTCAACTAGGTAAGGCTCATAAGCAATCATATACTAAGCATGGTTCCATGTATTCAGAGAAGCTTGAATTGGTACACACAGATGTGTGGGGACCATCAAAAGACTTTAGCATTAATGGTTCAAGATATTATGTGATTTATGTTGATGATGCTACCACGTGGATCACCATATATGTGATTAAAGATAAATCAGAGGTATTCAATACATTTAAACATTATCATGTGTATGCAGAGACAATCACAGGGCAAAAGTTGAAGAGACTAAGGTCAGATGGAGGGGGAGAGTATTTCTCTAATGAATTCAGTGATTACTTGTGGAATGCAGGTATAAAAATAGAAGTTACTTGGAGGTATTCTCCTCAACAAAATGGTGTAGCAGAAAGGACAAATAGAAGTCTTGCTGAGTTTGCAAGGTCAATGATGAAAGAAAAGAATTTCCCCAATTATTTGTGGGTTGAGGTTGTAATTACAGCCACATACTTGGTTAATAGGTTACCACGTAAAGCTTTGCAAGGTATGACACCATATGAAGCTTGGTGGGGTAAGAGACCTACCTTAGATCATTGCAAAGTGTTTGGATGTTTGGCTTATGCATATGTGCCATGATAGTTGAGGCATAAATTGGAACCTAAAGCTGAAAAGTATGTGTTCATTGGTTATGATGATAAGCAGATGGGTTATAGATTGTGGAGTCCATCCACAAAGCAATTCCTTGTGTCAAAGGATGTTACAGTTGATGAGCAAAGTACTTGGTATGTAGGTACAATTAATATTCATGCAGGTGATGAAGAAGTTTTGAATCAGAAGAAAGGTAAATCAAAGGTTCAAATATTTGATGAAGAAGAGAATAATGTACAAGTTGAAGTTGAAGAAGTGCCAAGGTCTGATCCAGAATGTGATGAACCAGAAACTTCAAGAAGTGGAGAACTCAGAAGGTCATCAAGGCACAAATGGCAACCTACAAGGTATCATGCGTGGGCTGAATTTCATGCTCATTTTCAACCATATTTTGATGCAAATGTTCAGCCATATATGGCTGGAAATTTCTAGCAGTTTGGACATTTTTTGGCTGAAAAAATTCAGCCATGTTTGGTTGGAAATTCTCTGCATTTTTAGCTCTATTTTGCTGGAATTTTTCAGTCCTTTGAGCCTCAGTTGGTTGGACTACATGGCCATAGTCCAGCGCACCATTTTGGAACAAAGGCATGAGTGTATCGAACACATCTTGTGAGCTAACTGTTGTCTGTTTTTTGCATTCAAGTAGAGGGAAAATTGAATTTTCAGCAAATACCACATCTCGACTCACAATAATTGTGTTCGTCAATGGATGGTACAAACAATATCCCTTACTTTTAGCACTATAACCAACAATTATGCATTTCTTTGCCTTTTCATCTAGTTTCTGATGTTGTTGTGATGGCACAAGAGCATATGCCAAACAACCAAACACATGTGAATGACTAACCATAGGCTTATGACCATTCCAAGCCTAATAAGGAGTGATGACTCTCAATGCTTTTGTAGGGCAGTGATTCAACACATAATTTGCACACATGACCGCTTCCATCCAAAACTTATCAAGAAGATGCTTTCCTTTAACCATACATCGTGCCATTTCAAGTAGAGTTCTATTTTTACGCTCTGCAACACCATTTTGCTGAGGTGTATATGGCACAGTACATTGGTGTGAAATACCCTTTTCATGAAGAAAAGCATTAAACTCATGTGACATGTATTCAACACCATGATTCGTGCATAGAGTCAAAATCTTTTGTGAAGAAAAATTTTCACCCATAGCTAAAAATGCTTTGAAGCAAGAAAATACATCATTCTTTGCTTTCATAGGATACACCCATGTATGGCGACTAGCATCATCAATGAAGTTAACAAAATATACATGCTTCCCAAAAGATGGAGTCTTGGCGGGACCACATACATCACTATGAACAAGCTGCAATTTTCTTGTAGTGTGTGTATGACTATCTTTTGGAAAAGAAGCATGATGCATTTTTCCAAGAATGCAACCTTCACATGCATGCTTTTCAATGGACTCAAGTGTAGGCAAACCAATAACCATGTCCTTCTTTTGCAAGTAAAGCGAATTATTGAAGTTCAAGTGACCAAAAACGAGCATGCCAAAGCTCCATTTCAGCCATGGAAGAAGTATGAGCAACCAAGGCATTCGAGGTAGCCCTCTTGTATGTATCCATGCGATACAAACCTTTACATAATGTATTGGACATCACGATAACATCGCCATTGCTGAAATCATAAACCATACACTTATCATCAACAAAGTGTACATGAAGTCCAACTTTGGCAATCAATGGAACTGAAATTAAGTTCTTCTTGATACCGGGCACATACAATGCATTTTTCAAGAGAATCACACCTCCATTTGCAACTGTAAGCTCAATTTCTCCTACTCCAATGATAGGATAAGAGGCATTGTTTGCACACACCACATGTCCTCCTTTGGGTGCATCTTCCAAAGAGGCAAAAAATCTTTTGCATGATGTTATGTGCTTTGAAGCACCACTATCAAAGAACCAATCCGAATCAGCCTCACTCACAAACATACATTTAGAATGCAAAGAATCATCATAATGACATGTAACAACACATGCGCAAGACTCTTGAGCCATGTTAGCTTCATCATTATTTACATTTGCTGAATTTTCAGCAATAGACATTCTGGATTCCTTCTTCTTTTCATTGCATTTAGCAAGCTTTCTACACTCGTCAATAGTATGACCAGCCTTCCGGTAATATTTGCATCTCTTCTTCTTTTGCAAATCACCATCATTAGAGGAATGAGTGGAAGAGGAAGGTTGAGGCTTTGGTTTTGATGAACCCAAAGCTGAACCATACTTGCTTTTCCCCTTTTGTGAGATAGCAAATTCTTGCATTCCCTCAATTAAACCACTCCTATTCACTCTAGATTGCTCTGCTTGCTTTTCCCCTTTTGTGAGATAGCAAGTTCTTGCGTTCCCTCAATTAAACCACTCCTATTCACTTTGTCACTATGTTCCAAAGTTGTTTGGCAACAAGAACATGCTTCATCATGTAAGACCACATCGGATAGTTGGTCCCATCAAGCTTATCTTCAGCTTGAAGCATGCAAAAAAATTCATTGCTACCCGCCATTTCACAAAAGAACAAGAATGTGACAAAATCTTCACTTCGACGAAAGCTGAAATGAATGTTGAAATTTCAACTCACAAACTGTCACTTTGATGGCAATTCTGACTGCACGAATGGCTTTAAAATGGGGGTAAAACCCCAGCGCACTTGGTGGAAATGTTTATTGGCTGTTGAAATTCACAGTTCTATGCTCCGAAGTCAATTTGCACTGTTAAAAGTATGCGCGAGCCGCGATGCGAAAAACCAAAACTTGAGAAGGAGCTGAACCTGCTCTAATACCACTATTGGGTGTGTGTAGAAGTGCAAGAGACACACAAGAAGCACACACAAGGAGCACAAATGCAGCAAGACACACGGAGAGGACGATGACTGGAATAGCTCTCTCTATTGATGATGAACTGAACTGAAGTAAAGAGCTGAATAATATCCCTAAGTACAAAGTACCACCACATATGAGAGTATCAAGTATATGGTAACATGGGGAAAAAACCTCTATCCAGCACTAGAGTAAAAAGTGCCCACGTATAGGGAAAAGGTTCACATCAAAGCTACTCGAGGAACATATAAGTGTAACAGGCATGAGTGAAGCTTAGCTTGAATCTCCTTCTGTAAACCATCGTCATGCTTCTTTTTCATGGTATCTTCATAAACATCTTCAAGCAGGCAAAGAAGATTGTAAAAGTATCACCTTCCTTCCATGTAAACACCACCCACAAACGTCGAGCATGTAGGTGGACTATAGGGGAAGAAAAGACTCTTTAACCTTTTTCTTGAAAAGTGTTCCATGTGATCGGAAGATTTGCATTATGTCATAGGACATTCCACCAAAGTTGAGCCTTCTCTAATAAATAGTTAGTAGCAAAATTTATTTTTTCACTTTTAGCATATGATTCGACAGAATAGAAATCGTCAAATTGTGATAACCATAAAAGAACTAACGGTCCATACTTATGGCCATCAATTTGTAGAAATTTGTAATTTTTAACACCAATCTTGGAATGTGTGCCATCAGCTTGGGTAAAGACAATAGCTTTTACCACCATTGCAAGGTTATCGTCTTCAGATTGCATTTTTTGAAGTACTTCATTACGTTGTCGGATCTCATTTTGGGTGCCTTGAAGTTTGTATCGTAGGAACTCCAACTATTGCTCTAGTGGTACCTTGGGTAGAGGTGACTCACCAAAATTCTCCATGGTATTCATAGGGTCCATGCACATGTAGACAAAGAAACCCCCTTGCTGGATATGTGAAAACAATTTCAAGATTTCTTTGTATCTTCTTCTTTCCATCCAAAAGTTGTCCATGATCAATGCAAAACATTCCACCATAGCTCGGCCTTACCCACCAAATAATTAGTAATAAATTTCACGTTTTCAATTTTAGAATATAACTCATTAGAATAAAAATCATCAAATTGGGATAGCCATCAAAGAACAAATTGACCATCCTTTCGCCTATCGAATCTAAAAAATTGGAAATTTTTGGCACCAATCTTGGAATGTGTGCCTTGTTATTGAGCAGTTATAATGGCCTTCACCACCCTAACTAAGTTTTTCTCATTACTTTGTATTTCTTGGAGTGCAGCATCACGTTCTTTTATCTTGTATTGAGCATGTTAGAGTTCATGCTGTAAAGCTCCAATTGTTTCTCAATCAATACCCTAGGTAGTGGTGATGTACCAAAATCCTTGGTATTATGGGTAGGGTCCATGGCCTTATATAGAACCTAGGACTATGTTGGAGTTAAACGTCTGCGAAAACATGTGAACAACACAAGGAAGAAGAAGAAGCTTGGAGCACAACTCACAATACACAATGTATTACCACCAGAATGTACAAAGATAAGTAGCCCATTAAGGCAATAGGCATATATACAAGCCGGAGGAAAAAAACCTCCTAAAGAGGGAAAAGAGTGCCCCAACAATCCTAGAGTGTTCACACACATCACTACCTAAATATACCAACAAATCCCCCTTGGGAGTAATGCGGTGAACAAGGAGTTGGCATTCATGTATAAGGTAGTGCCAAGCTATGTGGAAATCACTCCACAAAAGGAAGTAAGCCCAAAGCTTTGCAGAAAGCTTCAAACTTCTCCCTAGGCAGAGCGTTCGTGAAAAGGTCTGCAATGTTCTCCTGTGTGGGCACATATGCCAAGCTGATCTCCCAGCAAAGAACCTCTCCCACATAATGATATTGCACCTCAATGTGCTTAGTGCGAGCATGGAACACAAGGTTCCTTGCAACTGCCAATGCACTCTAACTGTCAGTGCAGATGGTGGTGGTAGAAGACTGACCAACACCCAAATCATCCTTAAGGCATCTAAGCCACACACACTCAATAGTCATTGTGAAAGCTGCCCTATACTCAGCCTCATAATTGGAAGTGGCCATAGTAGGTTGCTTCTTGCTCAACCAAGATATACATGAGCTACCAAGAATGAAGGAAAAACCACTAGTGGACACACAAGTGTCATAGCAACCATCCCAGTCAGAGTCAAAAAAAGCATGCAAATCTGGTGGTAGTGATCACCCCTTGGGATAAAACAATCCAAGTAGCCAGGTACCACTCAAGTAGTGAAAGATGCGCTTAACCGCCTGCCAATGCTTGACACCTGGGCAATGCATAAACTTGATCATCGCTGAGACAACAAACTGAATATCTGGCCGAGTAATGCATAAATAAATCAAGCATCCAACAACTTGCTGATAGAGAACATCATCAAGTGCATCTCCAACATCATGAAGACTCAATAATAAACTTGTCTCCATAGGAGTGTCAATAGGCTTACAGTCTTCAAGGCCGAAATGCTGCAATAATGTGTTGATATATTTTGTTTGACACAAGGCCATTCCACCATCAATATGCATAAACCGGATGCCCAAATAATGCTACAAATGCCCCAAATCAGAAATCTCAAATGAGGCATGCAAATTAGCCTTAAAATCAGCAATATGCTTCTCAATTGGACCAGTGAGCAGCATGTCATCAACATAGATAACAATGATCAGAAGCAGATCATTAGCATGCTTAATGTAACATAATCCTGGTAGGAGATGGTTGAACTCACAACCTCTTGGATAGGAATGTGATGGGCTAACCACTTGCCCCAAAAGCCATGGTTGAGGATTACTTCCTAATCCTCTCTCTTAGGAGAGAGGATTAGGAAGTAATCCTCAACCATGGCTTTTGGGGCAAGTGGTTAGCCCATCACATTCCTATCCAAGAGGTTGTGAGTTCAACCATCTCCTACCAGGATTATGTTACACTTAACATATAAGGTGCTTTCACTTGGCCTATTCTCAAAACCTTGTGCAATCAGATAGGCATGTATCTTCTCATACCAAGCATGTTGTGCTCGCTTTAAACCATATAATGCCTTCTTTAACCTACACACCTGGTTTTCATGCCCTTTCTACATAAAGCCAGGGGGTTGAAAAACATACTCTTCTTCATGCAAGTCACCATTCAGAAATGTTGTTTTAATCTCCACCTAATGCACATTCCAACCATGATGAGTTGCAAGTGCACAGATGCTATGAACAGTAGTCATTCGGCAAGTAAGTGCAAAGGTCTCATCAAAATCAATGCCTCTTTCCTGTGCATAACCCTTTGCAACAAGCCTAGCCTTATACCTGTCAACTATTCCATCAGGTTTATGCTTCAGCTTGTATACCCACTTAGTGCCAATGGCCTTCTTGCCAGGTGGCAAGTCACATAAAGACCAGGTACCGTTTTTCATGATAGCATCATATTCAGATTGCATTGCAGCCATCCAATGTTCAGAATTTTGTGCTTCATCAAACAAAACAGATTCAGTCTCATCACAGAGACTAGAGGCAGCCATAGCATAGCAATCTGATGCAAAAGAAGCACTATGAGATCTTGATCAAGTATGATATGACAAAGGTGCATCTAATTTACTGTCACACAAAGTCTGCACCAACCATTTTGGCATAGTTTTTACCTCCTCAATATCAACTCTCTCATCAACAAGTGCACCATGTAAATCTACATCAGAAATGGAATGATCTCCATCATCACATGAAACTTGCAAAGGATAAGAAGTTGCCTCATTAGGACCAACACTAGACTGTCCACCTGTAAAAAGAGGCAGCAAAGTATCATACATATCTTTCGAGCTAACAGATGTCTCCTTAGTACATGAAAGCAATGGCTGAATAGCATCTTCCACAAAAACAACATCATGGCTAACCAAAATGCATTTAGTATGTGGATGATACAGACGATAGCCTTTACTTTCAGAAATGTACCCAACAAAAATACATTTTACTACTTTATCATCCAATTTTTTGCGATGTTTTTCAAGCACTAATGCATATGCCAAACAACCAAAAACACGCAGATGAGCAATAGATGGCTTGTGATCATGCCACACCTCATATGGAGTGATAGACTGCAATGCTTTAGTGGGATACCTGTCAAGTACATATGCTACACACATGATAGCCTCAAGCCAGAAACTATGTGGTAAAGCCTGACTCTTGACCATACACCTCACCATCTCCATGAGTGACCTGTTCTTTTGTTCAACAACTCCATTTTGTTGAGGTCTACTGATGTTTTACCCCACATTCAGCCAAAAATGCATGAAAGTCAAAAGACATATATTCCCCCCCTCGATCAGAATGAAGGGTGCCCATTTTACACGCTGACAGATTTTCAGCCAAAACCAGAAACTGTTTGAAGCACATAAACACTTTGGAATTTTCCTTCAATGGATATACCCATGCGTGCCTAGAAAAATCATCGATGAAAGTCATGAAGTAAAGATAGTTCCCAAAAGAAGGTGTCTGCGTAGGACCACAAACATCACTATGTACAAGCTACAATTTCTGAGTAGCCCAAACTGAACCATCTTTTGGAAAGGAGGAACGCTGCATTTTGCCCAAAATACAACCTTCACAAACATGTTTTCTGGGTGTCTCAAGTTTGGGCAAAGAGGACACCATTTCAGATTTTTGCAGGTGTAGCAAACTAGAAAAATTCATATGACCAAAGCGTGCATGCCAAAGCTTTGCATCTGAGATAGCCTAAGAATCATGTACTGTAGATGCCGAATCATTTACAGATCTTTCATAGTCTATGAGCTTATACAGCCCACGACATAGAATACTAGAAGCAATAATGTTGTCGCCATTTGACAGATCATGAACTGTACATCTGTCATCAACAAATTTCACAACCAAGCCAATCTTGGCTAATGCAAAAACTAATAACAGATTTTTCTTGATCCTTGGCAGAAACAAAGCATCTGACAAAGTGAAAGAACTACCATCAACAGTAGTCAAAATGATCTTACCAAATCCCATAACAGGATAAGAGGGATTGTTAGCACATGTGACAATATTCCCTATAGGGGCAGGCTCGAGTGAAGAGAAGAAATTGCATTGCGAGGTAACATGTTTGGTCGCCCCACTATCAAAGTACCAAACATCTGAGTCTATTGTAGACATGCACTGATCATGAGAAGATGGGTCAAAACTGAAAATAATAGTAAATGCCCATTCTTCTTTCTGCACAAGATTAGCAGACTGTATTTTCAGTGTAGAGGCCTCTGCAACAACCATTCCAGCCTCCTTTTTCTTTGCCTCTTTAGCAGCAAATTTTGGACATGATCATTTGCTTTACAATATTTGCCAAGTAATTTCTGCTTTTCTGATTTGTTCTCATCTTTGTCTTCCTTCTTCAAATGTGTATCATTTGCAGATTTCTGCTTACTCGTAGATGAGCTCCATTTACCTTTGCCCTTCTGAATAGCCAGGAAAGCTTGATCTGCAACATGCATAATAGACCTATTCTACCTAGATTGATATTCTTGCAACAGAACAAAAACTAACTCCTCAAATGACAAGGCATTTGGATTTCCTTTCATCATCAAACGAAGAGTAGAAACAAAACTCTAATACGAGTCAGGAAGACCATTCAAAACAGTCTTCACAAGTGAACTGTTTGGAAGGACTTTGTCAGCAAAAATCAATTGTTCCTTCAAATTCTTGATCTTTGTCAAAAAATTGTCCATAGAATCACCTTCATTCATGTGCTCACTCTCCAATTGTTTTCAGAGGTAAAGAGGGAAAAAAACACTACAAGGAATACGGGCATATAGCGACGGTTAAGGTGACAGAATTTCATCGCTATAAAATTGCAACATGCATCGTAATTAGCGTCACGCGCGGACCGTCGATTAAACGACAAAGTGAACGATGTTTTTTGCGACTTGTGGTGCAACGGGCTGCGATGCTCCCATACAACGTCGCTAACATGACGCTTTTAAAGAGCATCGCATAAGCGACGCTCTTTTACGTCACATAGGCGACGATGTTTGCCGTCGCATAAGTGACGCTAAAAAGATGTCGCTTATGCGACGATGGGTAGCATCGCTTACACGACGGTCTATTGACGGACAAAAATTAAAACGTTGGAGGCTCTTCGATTGGCATTTTCACGCATCTGATCGAAGAGCTCTCCAATGTTTGCAATTGCGCTATGCTTACGAGCTAAAGCAAGTATATGCAGAATTGTTGTTTTGCCTAAGCTCTCTCTTATTGTCTCCCTCTGTCTCTGTTTCTCTCTTTCTACATATTTCTCTCTTTGAATTATCTCTCTCTCTCGCTCTCTCTCTTTATTGCAGCTTATTCAAGAAGCTAACCAAGCAAAAAGTATGGCTAACTATTGTAAGTACAATTTCTATTCTTTGTATATCATTTGAATTGTGTTATTTTCATTAGATAGCATACTCACACTTATTGATATGCACTTATACACTTATACATGATGAAGATGCACTTTCACACATATACACATATACACATGCACATACACACACATATGTACACACAGATACATGTGCACATACACTTAGATATACACACATATACACATGCATATGCACAAACATTTCTACAACCACATAAAAAGATTTACATGCATGCATTATTGCATATATATATATATATATATATATATATATATATATATATATATATATACACATACACACATTAACATATATGCAAATACATGTATATGCACATCCACATGCATGCACATTCAAATGCATGCACATGGATGCAAATGGAAATGCATCCACATACACATGCATGTTTCATACATATACACATGCATATACATACATTATACACATATATACACATATATATGCACATACGTACACACACATATACACATGCACACACGCATGCACATACCTACATATACACATATACATGCACATACACAGATATACACATAGAGTTACACATATACATTCACATACATATACACACATATCAACATGCACATGCACATACTCATACACACATATACACTTACACATGCACATGCACATACTCATACACACATATACACTTACACATGCACATGCATATACTCATACACACATATACACTTACACATGCACATGCACATACATACATATACACACACATACACATGAACATACATACATATACACACACATACATATACACTTAGGTACACACATATGAATGAATTATATAATTATAGTATTAAAACACATATACACATGCACACACACATGCACATACCTACATATACACATATACATGCACATACACACATATACACATAGAGTTATACATATACATGCATATACATATACACACACATAGACATGCACATGCACATACTCATACACACATATACACTTATACATGCACATGCACATACATACATATACACACACATACACATGCAGATACATACATATACACACACATACATATACACTTAGGTACACATATGAATGAATTATATAATTAAAGTATTAAAACACATATAGACATGCACACACACATGCACATACCTACATATACACATATACATGCACATACACACATATACACATAGAGTTACACATATACATGCACATACATATACACACACATACACATGCACATGCACATACTCATACACACATATACACTTACACATGCACATGCACATACATACATATACACACACATAAACATGCACATACATATATATACACTACATACATATACACTTAGGTACACACATCTGAATGAATTATATAATTAAAGTATTAAAACACATGCTTAATATAAACAATAATAACAATCAATAGAACAAAACTCTTCATTACTTAATACCATATACATAATTCAAAACATAACTGAAATGAAAAATATATAGATAATATATATATATATATATATATATATATATATATATATATATATATATATATATATATATATATATATATATATATCAATGTAAATACATATAATCCAATGTCATAATCAACTAAAATCCTAATCATCATCATCATCAACAATATCATGATCATCATGATCTTCCTCATCCTCATCGTCATGATCACCCTGTGACGATCGAGATCGTCCCTCCTGTGTTTGTCTCTCCACCTCATCCATATTTGTCTCTCCATAATACTCCTATATTACATATAACAAACATAAATAAATAAAACAATTAAACCATTCATAAAAATAAAATAATTATATAAAATTTAAAAATACTCACAAAGGCATCAGGATGATCTTGCATATACTCGATCAAACGCCGATATCCAAAATGTGTAGCATACTCGATCTCATCTTTCGTAGGATATCGGCCATAATCCTTCCGTTGCAACGAAACAAATAAAAAACATTAGTTACTTGCATTTTAACTAAAATAAAAAATATACTCACATAACACATATACTTACAAATGTAGCTACAAAACCATTATGGCCCATTTGGGGTGCGATGTGTGGCCCGACTCCACTCTCTTCTTTGCAGCAGCCTATTTATTCAAGAAAAAAAATACATAAATTAAATGTAAAAAGTTACTAAAATATATAAAAATTATAAATATAAACTATTAATTTGTGTACCCTCTACTGAGGAAATGACTCCTGAAGACATAGCTGTCTACGGAAAAACTACCACGACTCAGGTGGTATGTTAGCTCGCCTCTTATTTTTTTCGACCATACAATATCTCCTGTTAATTTAATCTCAAACAGAAAAAAAAATCAGAATACATACACATATATACACACACATACACATACACATACCCACATACACATATACATGCAAACATATATGCATATATATATATGTATACATATACACATATACATACATATAACATAAACACACATATACATATCCACATATATATGTACACACACATGCATGCATATACACTCATTCATACAAAATACATGCATTTATCCCACAATAATGTGTAGTTGTGTAGATGTGAATATATGTGTATGTGTAAATGTGTATATGTGAATATGTGTGTATGTGTAAATATGTATATGTGATTTTTTTGTGTATGTAGATAATCAGATTATTAATATCAAACACCATTATTTGTAGATTATGATCAATCAGATGGAACTCCACCACCATCTCCTCATCGTGCAACGACTTTATACTGTAAGTATATCAAACATTTAATTTTAAATAAATTTGATGGATACATAACTTATATTTCTTTTGTTTCTTATTATGTGCAGATTCTGATCAATCAGAGGGTACTCCACCACCTCCTACCCATGCAACGACTTCACATGCGTCCTCCGATAGGAATTATGATGAATTTTACTATGAAGAGCATATTATATGTTGGTGTAACTCTTGTTATGGCACGTATCGAAGACCACGATTGGAATGTATTGAACATGAGGCAGAGTATGGTACTTTTGAGCGTGCACCATCACCTAGTCAACGTGATAATGCTTGGGTATGCATTTTCTATATATATTAATGTCATTATTTTATTTAAAACCATATATAAAATCAAATTATTGTTGATATACAGGAATACTTGCTCGATGATGATGATGATGATGATAATTTTTCTCATAATGTTAATATACATCGTACACGTCATGGACTTGTTGTTCATCAATTACAAGCAGAGGTTTCTAGATATCCTCTACCTCCTGGTTTAGAGAATGAAACGGCTGGAGATTATCCATTGCCAGCTCGTGATCGTTCTTTAGTACAAACATATGATAGAAGAAGATATGGAGGATGGAATAGAGGACCACTTCCTTTAGATGGAGAGGTTTTCAACTTTTGGGGTAATCGCTATATGATTGTTCCATCCACTATTACTAATGATGGTCGTGGTCTCTTTATTGTAGAGGATTTGTATGTGCCTCCGAACTCTGAAGTCACTATTATGTCATTTTGTGGTCCTATATATGGATGGGGAGATTGACATTGACTTTCACGTTATGCTCAAAGCATGAGTACTTATGGAATATGCTTGAATGCAGCATCCCTTACTAGTAGAAGGATTTTACATGCAGAAAATGAAAGATTATATATTGATGGAAGACCTTACACACATGGAAATATAGCAGGTTTAATAAATAGTAGGCGAGGGTTACATAATAGTTCAAGGACTAATTGCACATTTGAGGAGCGTGAAAATAGTCATGAATCACCATACATGAGTAGAGATGTATCAAGATACATAGTTGTCAATGCTATTACTACATTACATGCTGGTGATGAACTATTAGTGAATTACGGATGGCGTAGACCTCCAAGAGCATCTTTTAGCTAGAGAGAATAAAAATTTTCTATCCATATTTAATAAGTTATATACTTAATTTTATATTTAAAGTTTACTTTTTATTCATTTATGGAATACTAATGAATCTTATTTATATGTATAGATTCCAACGTATGATGTTGATGATATTCCTCCACAGCATTCACAATTACCAGTAAGACCTCATTTATCAGAAGCTTCCATGAGGAGGCTACGCAAAACTAATCCTGTGCAATATGCAAAGTTGAAAGATCTATATTCAAAAGACGATAAAGTACAAAATTTGTGTGACAATGATGAAGATGATGGCATGGCAGATTTTATTGAGGATTGGTATCAAAATGACAGTGAGAGCATTGATATTTCTAAAAATGAGAAATATCTTCGAGAGGAATGTCTAAAGCATGTATATGAAGGAAGTCGTTTGACATGACTAAGTGCGAGCTTACTTATTCTCAACCTTGAAAATCGTTTTGGATGGAGTAATGTATCTGTTTCGACACTATTAAGGTATAATTTTCAATTTTCTATCTATTTATATATATATATGCATATATATATATATATATATATATATATATATATATATATATATATATATATATATATATATATATATACATATACACACACACACACATGCAGGTTTTTATTCTTACTTTAGATAAGGTAAGAAAAAGAACTTGAATTCAATGGACACTTTTTGTCCGCGCATCTTTTAAAACTATTAATGCATCTTTCAAAATATTCGCGAAAATTTTGATTTTTTGGATGGCAGGATACGATTGTTTGTTTTGGAGGATATGAAGTATGTACCTTCATTGAATGATTTGTCGATTCTATCATATGTTCACTTTGAAAGTGTGAGAAACGGATTTATAATTGCTATTCAAAGAATTTGGCACTGTTTATAGGCCATACAATGATACGTGACCTGGATGAATCGCATGCACAGAGGTTACTCAAGATAGAGCAATCTGATTATAATGGACTAGTGCCAGCAGGATTCCTAGGGTATGCAATAAACCTCTTGCATGTCAATGATGAGCATCTGAACTTTAGAATACAAAGTGGAAATCATGGTGGCTTGAGAGGATCACTTTTATACAGCTTGTTCAAAAAACTTCAGTGTCATAAACCTGAAGTTCTTTGAACAAGCTGTATAAAAGTGATCCTCTCAAGCCACCATGATTTTCACTTTGTATCCTAAAGTTCAGATGCTCATCATTGACATGCAAGAGGTTTACTGCATACCCCAGGAATCCTGCTGGTACTAGTCCGTTATAATCAGGTTGCTCTATCTTGAGTAACCTCTGTGCATGCAATTCATCCATGTCACCATCGTATGGCCTATAAACAGTGCCAAATTCTTTGAATAGCAATTATAAACCCGCTTCTTACACTTTCAAATTGAACATATGATAGAATCGACAAATCATTCAATGAAGGTACATACTTCATATCCTCCAAAACAATCGTATCCTGCCATCCAAAACAATCAAATTTTGCACGAATATTTTGAAAGATGCACATAAGCATACACATATATAAATTATATGCATATATATATATATATATGTATATTTATTTATTTACTTTTTTTAATATATCTTTTTTTGATAAAAATACAAGTTATTATCTGAAAAGTTTTTACCAAGTCAGAATATTCTTCCTACCTCACATGATGAAATGAAGAACATAATCAACAATCTTGGTATAGATTATCAATGTATACATGCATGTCCTAACAATTGTATCTTATATAAAGGTGAATATGCAGACTCTGACATGCCTCAAATGTCAGTCTCCTCGATATAAGGGCGAAGAAGGTAAAATCCCAAAAAAGGTATTGAGACATTTTCCATTGGCTCCCCGGATTAGACATATGTTTCAAAGCCCCGAATTATCAAATCTTTTGACTTGGGGACATGATCACAAAAGTACTGATGGAATAATCAGAATTCCTCATGATAGTGTTGCTTTTCAGCATATTGATTCTACATGGCCTGAATTTGCACAAAATCCACAAAATCTAAAGTTAGGAGTTGCATTAGATGGGGTTAATCCATTCTCCATGAAATCCAGTAAATGGTCAACATGGCCAGTGGTAGTCATAAACTACAATCTTCCGCCATATCTTAGCATTAAAAAGGAACATTTAATGTTTTCACTTTTAATCCCAGGCAAAAGACAAGTTAAAGATATGAATATATATCTTGCTCCTCTCATTGACAATCTTCAAGAGTTATGGAGAGGTATTAATGTCATTGATGTATCAAAAAGCATCAATGAAAGACATATTACGGTTCGTGGTATTGTGGCTTGGACTATTCACGATTTTCCAGGATATGGTGTTTGTTCAGGTATTGATGTAATTTTTTTATTCAATATGCATGTAAATAAATATGATTTAATCTAATTATATTTTTATCATTTTCCATGATGCAGGAATATCTACTAAGGGTTATAAAGCGTGTCCATATTGTGGTGATTGGTTGAGATCAATCTATGGTAAGAATCTCAACAAAAATATTTATCTTCGACATCGATGATTCTTGCCTAATGATCATCCATTAAGATCTAAAAGAGAAGCGATACATTTTAATGGAAAGCTTGAAACAGGTGAGTGTCTAAAACCTATGACGCCTATGGATTGGTATAAAAAATGGACAGATGGACCTCTGATAGATCCAGAAGCAGAAATCTTTAGTGATGATTCAGATAATGAGTATCCTCTAGTGTCACTCTTTTCTCTCTCTCTCTCTCTCTCTCTCTCTCTCTCTCTCTCTCTCTCTCTCTCTCTTTCTCTCTCTCTCTCTCATATACATACATACATGCATAAACACACATACTCATATCCACACATATATATACATAAAAGAAGTGCATACCGTGCATTATCGCGACGATGAGCCATAAGTGTCCGCATCTCTTTTAGACACCACTTAAGCGACCATCCTCTCCCAAACTCTGTCTCAAGTGAACTAAGTACGTATTTTTTATCCCTCTCATCATGCTCACTACAAAAAAAAGCATAATGTAAATAAAACATAAGATATTTATTTCAATTTATATGTAAAATTTTTACTTACTTCCACGGTAAGTGGACAAAGCGCAGGTAAGAGTCGCATAGTGTAAGGAATTGAACTCACAACCTCTTGGTTAGGAATGTGATGGGCTAACCACTTGCCCCAAAAGCCATGGTTGAGGATTACTTCCTAATCCTCTCTCTTAGAGCGTGGTTCAACCATCTCCTACTAGGATTATGTTACACATAGTGCCCGCATCCTTCTCTTGAACTCCAATCCATTCCCTATGTACACAATGTTCCCCTCTGGCTCTATATCGCACTCTAGTCCTAAGGTGCCTATGCATGTCCTCATAGGCAACTCTGCTCTGCTATCACGTGCTGGAGGTGGTATAGGTGTCCTGAAAATAGATAGATAAAAATAAATAAAAATATGTGTTATAATATCATTAAAACACAATGTTCCCCTATGGCTCTATATCGCACTCTAGTCCTAAGGTGCCTATGCATGTCCAATCCATTCCCTATGTACACAATGTTCCTCTCTGGCTCTATATCGCACTCTAGTCCTAAGGTGCCTATGCATGTCCTCATAGGCAACTCTGCTCTGCTATCACGTGCTGGAGGTGGTATAGGTGTCCTGAAAATAGATAGATAAAAATAAATAAAAATATGTGTGTGTATGTGTCTATGTGTGTATGTGTATGCATGTATGTATGCATATGTGTGTATGTGTGTGTATGCATTATGTATGCATATGTGTGTGTATGCATTATGTATGTGTATGTATGTATGTATGTATGTATGCATATTCATATGCATTATGTATGTATATATATGTGTGAGTATGTCTCTCTATGTGTGTGTATGCATATGTGTGTGTATGCATATATGTGTGTATGTGTGTGTGTACATGTGTTTGTATGTGTGCATGCATGTGTATGTGTGTGTATGTGTCTATGTGTGTCTGTGTGTGTATGTGTGTGTCTGTGTGTCTATGTGTATGTATGTGTGTCTATGAGTGTGTATGTGTTTATGTGTCTGTATGTATCTATGTGTGGGTATGTGTCTATGTGTGTATGTGTATGCATGTATGTATGCATATGTGTGTGTATGCATGTGTATGTGTGTGTATGCATCATTATGTGTGTATGTGTCTATGTGTGTATGTGTGTGTGTATATGTGTGTGTATATGTGTGTGTATGTGTGTGCGCGTCTATGTGTATGTGTGTGTGTCTATGAGTGTGTATGTGTTTATGTGTATGTATGTATCTATGTGTGTGTATATGTCTATGTGTGTATGTGTATGCATGTATGTATGCATATGTGTGTGTATGCATATGTATGTGTGTGTATGCATCATTATGTGTGTATGTGTCTATGTGTGTATGTTTGTGTGTGTGTATGTGTGTGTATATGTGTGTGTATGTGTATGTCTATGTGTATGTGTCGCTATGCGTCTATGAGTGTGTATGTGTTTATGTGTGTGTATGTTTCTATGTGTGTATGTTTCTATGTGTGTGTATGTGTATGTGTGTATGTGTATGCATGTATGTATGCATATGTGTGTATGTGTGTGTATGCATTATGTATGCATATGTGTGTGTATGCATTATGTATGTGTATGTAAGCATGTGCATTATGTATGCATGTAAGTATGTATGTATGCATATGCATATGCATTATGTATGCATATGTGTGTATGTGTGTGTATGCATTATGTATGCATATGTGTGTGTATGCATTATGTATGTGTATGTAAGCATGTGCATATGCATGTAAGTATGTATGTATGCATATGCATATGCATTATGTATGCATTATGTATGCATTATGTATGCATATGTATGCATGTATGTATGTGTGTGTATGTCTCTCTATGTGTGTGTATGCATATATGTGTGTGTATGTGTGTGTATATGTGTATGTATGTGTGTATGCATGTGTAGTATACATCATTATGTGTGTATGTGTGTGTATATGTGTGTGTGTGTCTATGTGTATATGTGTGTATCTATGAGTATGTATGTGTTTATGTGTGTGTATGTGTCTATGTGTGTATGTGTCTATGTGTGTATGTGTGTATGTGTGTATGTGTCTATGTGTGTGTATGTATCTATGCATGTGCATTATGTATGCATGTAAGTATGTATGTACATTGTATGCATATGCATATGCATTATGTATGCATATGTATGCATATGTATGCATGTATGTGTATATGTGTGTATGTCTCTCTATGTGTGTGTGTGTATGTGTGTGTATATGTGTATGTATGTGTGTATGCATGTGTATGTGTGTGTATGCATGTGTATGTGTCTATGTGTGTATGTGTGTGTGTATGTGTGTGTATATGTGTGTGTATGTGTGTGTGTATCTATGAGTGTCACTACAAGGAATACGGGCGTATAGTGACGGTTAAGGCGACAGAATTTCATCGCTATAAAATTGCAACTTGCATCGTAATTAGCGTCGCGTGCCGATCGTCGATTAAACGACGCATAAAACAACGGTATTTGAGAATTGTGACGCGACGGGATTGCGACGTTCCCATACGTCGCTAAAACGACGCAATTTAAAAGTGTCGCATAAGCGACGCTTTCTTGCGTCGCATAGGCGACGTTACATGCCGTCGCATAAGCGATGCCAAAAATTGTCGTTTATACGACGACAAATAGCATCGCTTACACGACGATCTATTGACGGACAAAAATTAAAACGTTGGAGGCTCTGCGATCGGCATTTTCACGCATCCGATCGAAGAGCTCTCCAACGTTCGCAATTTGCGCTGTGCTTACGAGCTGAAGCAAGTATATGCAGAATTGTTGTTTTGCCTAAGTTCTCTCTTATTGTCTCCCTCTATCTTTGTTTCTCTCTTTCTACATCTTTCTCTCTTTGAATTCTCTCTCTCTCTCTAGATCTCTCTCTCTCTCTCTCTTTTGTTTCTTTCTTTATTGCAGGTTATTCAAGAAGCTAACCAAGCAAAAAGTATGGCTAACAATTGTAAGTACAATTTCTATTCTTTGTAGATCATTTGAATTGTGTTATTTTCATTACATAGCATACTCACACTTATTGATATGCACTCATACACTTATACATGATGAAGATGCACTTTCACACATATACATATATACACATGCACATACACACACATATATACACATAGATACATGTGCACATACACTTAGACATACACACATATACACATGCATATGCACAAACATTCCTACAACCACATAAAAAGACGTCCATGCATGCATTATTGTGTATATATATATATATATATATATATATATATATATATATATATATATATATATATATATATATATATATATATATATATATATATATATATACACACACACACACACATACACACATTAACATATATGCAAATACATGTATATGCACATCCACATACACATGCATGTTTCATACATATACACATGCATATACATATACACATATACATATACATATACACACATATACATATACATGCATATACATATACACACACATACATATACATGCATATACATATACACACACATACACAAGAACATGCACATACTCATACACACATATACACTTATACATGCACATGCACATGCACATACATACATATACACACACATACATATACTCTTAGGTACACACATATGAATGAATTATATAATTAAAGTATTAAAACACATATACACATGCACACACACATGCATATACCTACATATACACATATACCTGCACATACACACACATACACATAGAGTTATACATATACATGCATATACATATACACACACATACACAAGAACATGCACATATTGATACATACATATACACTTATACATGCACATGCACATACATACATATACACACACATACACATGCACATACATACATATACACACACATACATATACACACACATACATATACACTTAGGTACACACATATGAATGAATTATATAATTAAAGTATTAAAACACATATACACATGCACACACATGCACATACCAACATATACACATATACATGCACATACACACATATACACATAGAGTTATACATATACATGCATATACATATACACATATGTACATACACATGCATATGCACATACTCATACACACATATACACTTATACATGCACATGCACATACATACATATACACACACATACACATGCACATACATACATATACACACACATACATAATTAAAGTATTAAAACACATGCCTAATATAAACAATAATAACAATATTCAATAGAACAAAACTCTTCATTACTTAATACCATACACACAATTCAAAACATAACTGAAATATATATATATATATATATATATATATATATATATATATATATATATATATATATATATATATCAATGTAAATACATATAATCCAATGTCATAATCAACTAAAATCCTAACCATCATCATCATGATCATCATCATCAGCAGCAATATCATGATCATTCTAATCTTCCTCGTCCTCATCGTCATGATCACCCTATGACAATGGAGATCGTCCCTCCTGTGTCTGTCTCTCCACCTCATCCATATTTGTCTCTCCATAATACTTCTGTATTACATATAACAAACATAAATAAATAAAATAATTAAAACATTCATAAAAACAAAATAATTATATAAAATTTAAAAATACTCACAAAGGCATCAGGATGATCTTGCATATACTAGCTCAAACGCCGATATCCAAAATGTGTAGCATACTCGATCTCCTGTTTCGTAGGATATCGGCCATAATCCTTCCGCTGCAATGAAACAAATAAAAAACATTAGTTGCTTGCATTTTAACTAAAATAAAAAATATACTCACAATAACACATATACTTACAAACGTAGCTACAAAACCATTATGGCCCATTTTGCCTAGGTGCGATGTGTGGCCCAACTCCACTCTCTTCTTTGAAGCAACCTGTTTATTCAAGAAAAAAATACATCAATTAAATGTAAAAAATTACTAAAATATATAAAAATTATAAATATAAACTATTAATTTGTGTACCTTCTGTTGAGGAAATGACTCTTGAAGACGTAGCTGTCTACGAAAAAACTACCACGACTCAGGTGGTATGTTAGCTCGCCTCTTATTTTTTTCGACCATACAATATCTCCTGTTAATTTAATCTCAAACAGAAAAAAAAAGTCAGAATACATACACATATATACACACACATACACATACACATACACATACCCACATACACATATACATGCAAACATATACGCATGCATATATGTATACATATAAATATACATACATATAACATAAACACACATATACATATCCACATATATACGTACACACACATGCATGCATATACACTCATTCATACAAAATACATGCATTTATCCCACAATAATATGTAGTTGTGTATATGTGAATATGTGTGTATGTGTAAATGTGTATATGTGAATATGTGTGTATGTGTAAATATGTATATGTGAATTTTTTGTTTATGTATATAATCAAATTATTAATATCAAATACGATTATTTGTAGATTCTGATCAATCAGATGGAACTCCACCATCGTCTCCTCTTCGTGCAATGACTTTATACTGTAAGTATATGAAATATTTAATTTTAAATATATTTGATGGATACATAACTTATATTTTTTTTTATGTTTCTTATTATGTGAAGATTCTGATCAATCAGAGGGTACTCCACCACCTCCTACCCATGCAACGACTTCACATGTGTCCTCCGATAGGAATTATGATGAATCTTACTATGAAGAGCATATTATATGTTGGTGTAACTCTTGTTATGGCACGTATCGAAGACCACGATTGGAATGTATTGAACATGAGGTAGAGTATGGTACTTTTGAGCATGCACCATCACCTAGTCAACGTGATAATGCTTGGGTATGTATTTTCTATATATATTAATGTCATTATTTTATTTAAAAACCATATATAAAATCAAATTATTGTTGATATACAAGAATACTTGCTCGATGATGATGATGATGATGATGATTTTTCTCATAATGTTAATATACCTCGTACACGTCATGGACTTTCTATTCATCAATTATTAGCAGAGGTTTCTAGAAATCCTCTACCTCCTGGTTTAGAGAATGAAACGGCTGGAGATTATCCATTGCAAGCTCGTGATTGTTCTTTAGTACAAACATATGATAGAAGAAGATATGGAGGATGGAAAAGAGGAGCACTTCCTTTAGATGGAGAGGTTTTCAACTTTTGGGGTAATCGCTATATGATTGCTCCATCCACTATTACTAATGCTGCTCGTGGTCTGTTTATTGTAGAGGATTTGTATGTGCCTCTGAACTCTAAAGTCACTCTTATGTCATTTTGTGGTCCTATATATGGATGGGGAGATTGGCATCGACTTTCACGTTATGTTCAAAGCATGAGTACTTATGGAATATGCTTGAACGCAGCATCCCTTACTAGTAGAAGGATTTTACATGCAGAAAATGAAAGATTATATATTGATGGAAGACCTTACACACATGGAAATATAGCAGGTTTAATAAATAGTAGTCGAGGGTTACATAATAGTTCAAGGACTAATTGCACATTTGAAGAGCGTGAAAATAGTCATGAATCACCATACATGAGTAGAGATGTATCAAGATACATAGTTGTCAATGCTATTACTACATTACATGCTGGTGATGAACTATTAGTGAGTTATGGATGGCGTAGACCTCCAAGAGCACCTTTTAGCTAGAGAGAATAAAAATTTCATATCCATATTTAATAAGTTATATACTTAATTTTATATTTGAAGTTTACTTTTTCTTCATTTATGGAATACTAATGAGTTTTATTTATATGTGTAGATTCCAACGTATGATGTTGATGATATTCGTCCAAAGCATTCATAATTACCAGTAAGACCACGATTATTAGAAGCTTCCATGAGGAGGCTATGCAAAACTAATCCTGTGCAATATGCAAAGTTGAAAGATCTATATTCAAAAGACGATAAAGTACAAGATTTGTGTGACAATGATGAAGATGATGGCATGGCAGATTTTATTGAGGATTGGTATCAAAATGACAGTGAGAGCATTGATATTTCTAAAAATGAGAAATATCTTCGAGAGGAATGTCTAAAGCATGTATATGAAGGAAGTCGTTTGACACGACTAAGTGCGAGCTTACTTATTCTCAACCTTCAAAATCGTTTTGGATGGAGTAATGTATCTATTTCAACACTATTAAGGTATAATTTTCAATTTTCTATATATATATATATATATATATATATGCATAAATATATATATATATATATATATATATATATATATATATATATATATATATATATATATATATATATATATAAATACATGCAGGTTTTTATTCTTACTTTAGATAAGGGAAGAAGAAGAACTTGAATTGAATGGATACGATTGTTTGGATGGTAGGATACGATTGTTTGTTTTGGAGGATATGAATGATTTGTCGATTCACACATATGTTCAATTTGAAAGTGTGAATCGACAAATCATTCAATGAAGGTACATACTTCATATCCTCCGAAACAAACAATCGTATCCTGCCATCCAAAACAATCAAATTTTGTGTAAATATTTTGAAAGATGCATTAATAGTTTTAAAAGATGCGCGGACAAAAAGTGTCCATTCAATTCAAGTTCTTGTTCTTACCTTATCTAAAGTAAGAATAAAAACCTACATGTATATATGTATATTATTTATTTACCTTTTTTAATATATCTTTTTTTGATAAACTTACATGTTATTATCTGAAAAGTTTTTACCAAGTCAGAATATTCTGCCTACCTCACATGATGAAATGAAGAAGATAATCAACAATCTTGGTATAGATTATCAATGTATACATGCATGTCCTAACGATTGTATTTTATATAGAGGTGAATATGCAGACTCTTTGACATGTCCCAAATGTCAATCTCCTTGATATAAGGGTGAAGAAGGTAGAATCCCAAAAAAGGTATTGAGACATTTTCCATTGGCTCCACGGATTAGACATATGTTTCAAAGCTCCGAATTATCAAAGCTTTTGACTTGGGGACATGATCACAAAAGTACTGATGGAATAATCAGAATTCCTCATGATAGTGTTGCTTTTCAGCATATTGATTCTACATGGCTTGAATTTGCACAAAATCCACAAAATCTAAAGTTAGGAGTTGCATTAGATGGGGTTAATCCATTCTCCATGAAATCCAGTAAATGGTCAACATGGCCAGTGGTAGTCATAAACTACAATCTTCCGCCATATCTTACCATTAAAAAGGAACATTTAATGCTTTCACTTTTAATCCCAGGCAAAAGACAAGTTAAAGATATGAATGTATATCTTGCTCCTCTCATTGACGATCTTCAAGAGTTATGGAGAGGTATTAATGTCATTGATGTATCGAAA
This sequence comes from Ceratopteris richardii, assembly GCA_020310875.1. Lineage (NCBI taxonomy): Eukaryota > Viridiplantae > Streptophyta > Polypodiopsida > Polypodiales > Pteridaceae > Ceratopteris > Ceratopteris richardii. The sequence continues at coordinate 33,464,193 of CM035408.1, read as the reverse complement.
AGCATCAATGAAAGAAATATTACGGTTTGTGGTATTGTGGCTTGGACTATTCACGATTTTCCTGGATATGGCGTTTGTTCAGGTATTCATGTAATTTTTTTATTCAATATGCATGTAAATAAATATGATTTAATCTAATTATATTTTTATCATTTTCCATGATGCAGGAATATCTACTAAGGGTTATAAAGCTTGTCCATATTGTGGTGATTGGTTGAGATCAATCTATAGTAAGAATCTCAACAAAAATATTTATCTTTGACATCGACGATTCTTGCCTGATGATCATCCATTAAGATCTAAAAGAGAAGCGATACATTTTATCGGAAAGCTTGAAACAGGCCAGTATCCAAATCCTATGACGCCTATGGATTGGTATAAAAAATGGACAGATGGACCTCTGATAGATCCAGAAGCAGAAATCTTCAGTGATGATTCAGATAATGAGTATGTGAACAGAGGTAAAGGAAAATTGGCACTCGCAGAGAACATATCAATATGGTATTCTTTGGAGTATTGGAAAGAGTTAAAAGTATGTCATCTTCTTGATCCTATGCATATATTCAAAAATATTGGTTATTAAATGGCAGCATATTCTTGGACTAAAAGATACCACAACATCAAGGAATGATTTGAAAGATAAAAAATCCAAACCAAAGTTATGGCCAGTTTTTGATAGACATCGACAAGAAACAACTTCTGCATCTGCTCCTTGGGTACTTACAACAAAAGAGATACAGACTATCAACAATAGAATTCAATTCATTAAGACTCCTACAGGATATGGAGCATCGTTTCAAAACATGTTTACTATGGATGATAAGAGCTTATCTGGGTTAAAGATCCATGACTGGCATAACTTTTTGAAACATATTTTACCTTTGGTTATCGATGGATGTACAACGAAAGGGGTACGAGATGTGATCTATCGTCTTGAATCACTTATAAGGTAATTATGATACTTTTATATTAAATATGTATGAATATATCTTTTATTTTTTAATTAACTTCTTTATAATTGTTTTTATGATATGTATAGGTGGATTACATTTAAAGAGATCGATAAAAATTCGATCCCACAAAAAAAAACGTGAATGCAAAGAGCTACTATGTTTGATGGAAAAAGAACTTCCTACTTCATTTTTTGATATTCAGGTTCATTTATTAGTCCATCTTGTAGATGAGATAGAGATTGCAGGTGTTGTCAACACTCGATGGATGTTTTGGGTCAAGCGATTTATGGGAATACTAAAAGGTTATGTGCGACAAAGAGCAAAACCAGAAGGATCCATGGCAAAGGGTTGGATGCTTGAAGAGTGCATGTATTACGTTAGTGAGTACCTTGAAAGAGTTCATGAAGAAGCTCCACGTGCATGGACCAACGAGTCTTCTTCAAAAATAACAGATGAGGTATTATCAGGTAAGGGGGTTCCATTCTTATTCACCGTTCAAGAAAAAAATGATGTTTCTACTTTTGTAGCATATAATAGCGAATGCATGCAATCATTCCTTAGCGAGTACGAGGAACTTCAAAGTCTCCGAAGTAAAAGGCGAAAAAACAAAAGATCTAGACGTAATCTCGATAATAATGAGATTACAGATATACCTTCTTTCACGGATTGGCTATATAGTCGTTTGCAACGCGCCAACGCAAATAATGAAGAAATCTCAGATGAGCAAAGAGAGTTAATGATAGGTTGTTAACGAAAGGTAATTTTATTAAAATGATATTTTAAGTGTCTGCATCTCTTTTAAACACCACTTAAGCGACCATGCTGTCCCAAACTCTGTCTCAAGTGAACTAAGTACGTATTTTTTATCCCTCTCATCATGCTCACTACAAAAATAAAAAACATAATGTAAATAAAACATAAGATATATATTTCAATTTATCTGTAAAACTTTTACTTACTTCCACGGTAAGTGGATAAAGCGCAGGTAAGAGTCACATAGTGCCCGCATTCTTCTCTTGAACTCCAATCCATTCTCTATGTACACAATGTTCCCCTCTGGCTCTATGTTGCACTCTAGTCCTAAGGTGCCTATGCATGTCCTCATAGGCAACTCTGCTCTGCTATCACATGCTGGAGGTGGTATAGGTGTCCTGAAAATAGATAGATAGAAATAAATAAAAATATGTGTTATAATATCATTAAAAAAGTTTATGAAAACAAAACATACCTATGAGCAGCTAGCTCTCTTCCTGCATGTGGAGCCGCAGAAGAGCCCTCGTCTGATCGTTGGGTAAGCATCTGGATCGTATAATCCAGCTCCTCATCAGACATCTCTGCATAATCACACATTATGGCCCCTAGAGTATTAGACGGAACTCTTGCTCTCAGAAGACTTTTTATGAGAGTGAGTTTCGCCTTTCTCTCTCCACTGGGATCCATAATACCTAACATATAAAACAAAATGGTTAGAAATCAATATATATACGTGTACATATGTAAGTGTGTATGCATTAAGTATGTGTATGTATGCATGTGTGTGTATGTATGTGCGTGTATATGTGTGTATGTGTGTATGCATGTGTATGTGTGTGTATGCATCATTATGTGTATATGTGTCTATGTGTGTGTATATGTGTGTGTGTATGTATGTGTATATGTGTGTGTGTGTATGTATGCATGTATGTATGTATGTATGTATGCATATGCATATGCATTATGTATGTATATATATATGCATGGATGTGTATGTGTGAGTATGTCTGTCTATGTGTGTGTATGCATATATGTGTGTATGTATGCATATGTGTGTGTATGTGTGTATGTGTGTGTATATATGTTTGTATGTGTGTATGCATGTGTATGTGTGTGTATGCATCATTATGCGTGTTATTGTGTGTGTATGTGTCTATGTGTGCATGTGTATGCATGTATGTATGCATATGTGTGTGTATGCATATGTATGTGTGTGTATGCACCATTATGTGTGTCTATGTATGCATCTGTATGTGTGTATGCATCATTACATGTGTATGTGTCTATGTGTGTATG
>CM035408.1:33448691-33458691 GCA_020310875.1 Ceratopteris richardii | reverse complement strand
CATGTAAGTATGTATGTATGCATATGCATATGCATATGCATTATGTATGCATATATATGCATGTATGTGTATGTCTCTCTATGTGTGTGTGTATGCATATGTGTGTGTATGTGTGTGTGTGTATATGTGTGTCTATGTGTGTATGCATGTGTATGTGTGTGAATGCATCATAATGTGTGTATGTGTCTATGTGTGTGTGTATATATGTGTGTGTGTGTGCACGTCTATGTGTATGTGTGTGTGTCTATGAGTGTGTATGTGTTTATGTGTGTGTATGTGTATGTGTCTATGTGTGTGTATGTGTCTATGTGTGTATGTGTATGCATGTATGTATGCATATGTGTGTGTATGTGTGTGTATGCATTATGTATGCATATGTGTGTGTATGTGTGTGTATGTGTTTATGTGTGTGTATGTGTCTACGTGTGTGTATGTGTATGCATGTATGTATGCATATGTGTGTGTATGTGTGTGTATGTGTTTATGTGTGTGTATGTGTCTATGTGTGTGTATGTGTCTATGTGTGTATGTGTATGCATGTATGTATGCATATGTGTGTGTATGTGTGTGTATGCATTATGTATGCATATGTGTGTGTATGTGTGTGTACGTGTTTATGTGTGTGTATGTGTCTATGTGTGTGTATGTGTATGCATATGTGTGTGTGTATGTGTATGCATGTATGTATGCATATGTGTGAGTATGTGTGTGTATGTGTTTATGTGTGTGTATGTGTCTATGTGTGTGTATGTGTCTATGTGTGCATATGTGTGTGTATGCATGTAAGTATGTATGTATGTACTCATATGCATATGCATTATGTATGCATATGTGTGTGTATGAATGTAAGTATGTACGGATGTACGCATATGCATATGCATTATGTATGCATGTATGTGTATGTGTGCATGTCTCTCTATGTGTGTGTATGCATATATGTGTGTGTATGTGTGTGTATGTGTGTGTATGTGTGTGTGTATGTGTGTATGTGGGTGTACATGTATGTGTATATGTGTGTGCATGTGTATGCATTATGTGTGCATGTGTGTATGCAACATTATTTGTGTATGTGTGTGTGTCTATGTGTATGTGTGTGTGTGTCTATGTGTGTATATGTGTGTGTATGCATATGTATGTGTGTGTAAGTGTGTGTGTGCGCATACCTTGCAAGTCTCTCTCACTCTCTCTCTCTCTCTCTCTCTCTCTCTCTCTCGGTCTCTTCTTGGTCTCTCGCGTCCAAATCCCGACACAAATGTGCCAGGAGAAATCGTTTTTTTTTTTACATTCCAGAGCGTTGCATATGCGACGCTCTTCAGTTTGCCAACATCGCAAATACCATCGTTCATTAGCGACGGTATTTGCGACGCTGTAATTTAGCATCGCTTATGCGATGACTGTCACAAGAAAAAAAAAAAACGAAAAATTGATCGTCGCTTATGCGACGCCAGCGTCGCATAAGCGACAGTACCCGTTCTTTTGTCAATTCGGGGGCGTCGCTACGGCCCCCTATTTCTTGTAGTGAAAGTGCCCCAGAGGTCCTAGAGTGTTCACACACATCACTAACTAAATATATCAACAGACTAAGCATGTGAAAAGAATTTTAACAATAGTGGAATTGAAATAGAAAAGGAAAGCTTGTGTTATATATATATATATATATATATATATATATATATATATATATATATATATATATATGAGAGTGCTCAATCAATAAATAAATAAATAAATAAATAAATAAATAAATAAATAAATAAGGCAAGAGAGTGTTAAAAGTTATGTTAAATATCAATTAAAAGGAATGGGGTATCAAAAAGTGAAAATAGGATAGTGGATAAGACATAATTAAAAGGAATGGGGTATCAAAAAGTGAAAATAGGCTAGTGGATAAGACATATTTCTTGTAAGTGAGAGGTTGTGGGTTCAAATCCCCTACATGCTAAATACGGAACTAAGTAGGCTAACTAGAGAAATAACTAAGCTAACTAGGGAAATAACTAAGCTAACTAAGGAAATAAGGAATCTCTTATTGCCACTCATAAGTTAAAGATGATTCACGTGTAGCCAATGGAACCAAAGGGAACCAAGAGATCCATGAGTGCCAGAGAAGCCAAAGATGCCAAAGTTATGCCTTGGAGTAAGTCACAGGAGTAACCGTATGGATAATCGAATTGATAAACGAACTTGGTAAACGAACCAGAACCATGAACAATGCACAATGCACAATGAGTACAGTGAGTATGGTGTGCACAGTGAGCACAATGAGCACAGTGAGTACACTAAGCACAACGAGTATAGTGTCACAATGTCACAGTGTCATAGTGAGCATAGTATGAGAGGAGCACTGTAATAGATTCAAAAAAATTTGAAAAAGACACCGATGACCTAAAAAACAATAGAAATTGACAAACAAACTTGGACCAGATGATCGAAACGGATGTCGAATCATGAGTGGACGTCATGAATCACAACCGGATGTCGATATGTACACCTTCGCAAATGTGCACAGGCTCTGATACCACTGTTGATTGGAGCTTGCAGATGCATGTACACTGAAGATAATACAGAAATGAAATCTCGCAAAAGCATAAACAGATTAAAGAGAGAGACAAGAGATTGAACACAAGATTGGGTACAATCTTTTCCCACATACTTTGATGGACGAGCCTAATCAGAGCATGTGTATTTATAGGTATTTTTCATTTTGTTCTTAATAGAAAATACATGAGGGCAACGCTTTGAAAAGCGTGCATTTGTGAAAATTTGCTTTATTTACAAAATTGTCGTTTTCTAAGTGATCTACTATTTTTACAAAAATGTTGCTTTCTAAGCGATCTATTATTTTTACAAAAAAATCTAAAATACTATCTTTTAACTATCTTAAAGAATATATGAATAAGAGCATGTGCGTTCATACCCTCATGATTCTTCACCTGCTAAATCAAAACACAAATCACAATAAAATTTCTCATGACATAAAAATCCATATAACATTCCATTATTCGATAAAGTATAACATCGTACTTGGTATAGTCCAATTTATTATGCAAGACTTTGAATTACTAAAGCTAGAAAAAATTACTTTGTTATGAAACAAAAATGTTTAGGGTTGATATATTCTATTAAGAAGTTTTGCCACTATCTGCTTGGCTACCAATTTACCTTTCATGTGGACCATTCAATGTTGATGTATTTGGTTTAGTAGAATTTGGTGGGCCGAGTTGCATGTTGTGTGTTGTTGTTGCAAGAGTTTGACTATGATGTGGTTCATCGCCCAAGATCTTTACATGTGGCCACAAATTTCTTACCATGGCTTGATTTTGATGAACCTCTAGATGGAGTGGATGATTCTTTTTTGGATACCGACCTTTTTTCACACGGTGGAGGAAAGTGAGCCAAAGTTGAGTAATCTGGCATGGTATGATGAAATGGTGTCTTTCATCACCACAAGTGTCCCTCTAGCCCATTTATGGTCCACAACATGGAAGAAATTGCCCTTTTCAATTGATGCTTTTCTATTATTTTGGATCAATTGTATTTCAAAGATATAACTAAAGTTTGGCATCGTTGCAATAATTTTGAAAGCACATTCCAGACTTTCTAGTGGTCATCTCACCGTTTGGATATTTTTTTCAGAATGATCTTTGGTGGCGCACCATGCATAAGGAAGTATGAGTTTTTGTTCATAAGTGTGATCCTTGTTAGCGAATCAGTGAACCACAGGATGGTCATCATTTCCCTCTCCAATTATTCTTATCTCTTCAACCCTTTCAAAAGTGGGATCTTGACTTTATTGGTCCCATTCGGCTCCTTGCAACATTTTCTACACAGACATTTATTTTAACATGTATGGATAATTTGATGGGGTGGGCAAAAACTTGGAGTGTCAAGCATGCAACTACAGGAAGTGTTGCTACAGTCTTACTCATCGAATTATTTCCTCATTTTGGACTTCCCCTAGAGCTTGTTTCTTATCGAGGTACTCATTTCCTCAATCAATCACATTGAGCATAAGTTTAGTTTTATGTACTACCCTCATGCTAATGGCTTAGTAGAAAGTAATAATAACGTTTTATTGATGATGCCCCAAAAAATGTGGCCATCCACATAAGTGAGAACAATACTTGCCAATGGTCTTATGGGCCTACCAACTTCTTATAAGGTTTCATAAGGCTCACACCTTTTTACTTAACTTATGACTTAGAAACTATCGCACCTTCAGAGATTACTATTTAGAGCTTGATAGTTACAAATCTAGAAAGGTTGTTATCAGGGGACTTTCACATATTGATGTCTTGCAACACTTGAAGGAGGACATATATCACAATTTCTTCTGATGCAAGAAGTCCAACTCGGACGGCATTGATGACATGCCCGCAACCTCAAAACCCCAATCTTTCAAATTGGTGATTTGGTGCTCTTTTTCAATTTAGAAATGAAACATCAGGTTGTAAATTTAAACTATGGTGGATAGGCCATTCCCGATTTCATTTCGAACTGGGCAAAGATGCATCTAGATTGGTAACTTTGGGTGGTAAAGTATTACAAACTGCTATTAACGAGTGTAAGCTTTGATCCTATCGAAGCTGATTACTGCTTTTTCTCATTTTCACCAAAAAAAATATATCAGTCAAACGGAGAAGTATGAGATTCACTCACATACAAAACCTTCCATGGAATTAAAAGGAATATTGAAAGGGAAGACAATGGCTATATTGCATGAGGATTGATAAAGTACGATGGGTGGTAGCTCGAGAAGCAACTCACATTTCAAAACAATGATGATAGAAATTTCTTGCAATCCAAAGATAGATGGATCAAGTATAAGCTAGGAAAATTGGTAGAATTTGTATTAAGTGTGCTTAGCAATGAAGAGAGTGCTGCTATGTTCATATAACTAGGCTTTCTAAGCTGCACATAGTGAAAGGAGACAACAACAGAAGAAATGCCAAACACCATCAGATTGTGTGACATGCACCAAGTGCATGTGCCAAATTGGTTGTGGCGAATTCACATTGAGTGGTTCACTGATAGGGGGTTATTAGAAGATGCCATGACTGATTGGAAAAAATATTCCAGTACATTCAATATCAATCACTTTCCTACTCCAAATGCACGATATCTTGATATTCCAATTAGAAATCTTGAAAGAAAGTAGCATTTTGATAGATCCAAGATATGTAGCTTAGAGGTTGGCTATTAGCAATGAAGGAACTACTCCCCAAGCAACTTTAGTTCCATTAGCACAAATGGAGAAGATTTTTGGCAAACCATGTTCTGATGAGTATAAATATACTCCTTGAAACCTCATCATGGTGGATGGGGTTGCGATTTGTTGCACTTGCCATTAATCGGGGATAAAGAGAACCATCTTAATACATAATACTTAAAGCCACATCAATCACCCAAATGGATGACTACAAAATACTTCTAAAATTATAAAAACGTAAAATACAAGAAATTGATCCGAATGCTTTTCTACAACTTTATTGGCATCATGATATTTTTTGCATCATGATATCTTTGCATGTTGCACAATTTATGAGTCTTACATATGTTTATTTTTATGAGTCTTAGTTTTAGAAAAGTTACAAATGTAGGATGGTTTATTTAGCTATTTCTTCACATATGACATTGACAAATGAAGCAATTGAGTCAGAATTCTCGAGTTGACAAAGCGAGATCCAAATGGGGAAAAAAAATCGATGCTAAAGATGTTTGATGCAATATGGCTACGATGTATGTGTGATGCAATATGAATATTTTTTTAGGACTTGAGAAATTGATCTCTTTCTCTCTCTCTCTCTATCGCTCTCTCTTTCTCTCTCATGTGTGCGTGTGCGTATGTGTGTGTATGTGTGAAGCAGGTTTGCGCTGCAAACATTTTCCCCTTTCGCTTGAAACTTGAACCCATCGGAGCCATCGCGCATCTGCAGATTGTGGTGCACTTCGAAGCGGGCGTCCTCTGTTTCACTACTTCTGGGACCCGCATCTTCAAGCTCAGCTTCCCGACAGGAGGGGACTTACACGGAAGAGTAGCACACTACGTTCCTGAAGGGTTTCTCGTTCACGGTGTTTCTAGAATATACACCTCCCGACTCCATCGAGCAATTCCATTCTGATACCTGCGCTCCTGTTTCCATGTGATGGAGGATTCCATGGCAGCTTCAGCTCCAGAAAAGCTGTACCAGATTTAGGGCAATGTCAGACGAGTTGGCGTCAGTGCCTCTATGAGAGGGGGCTAGCCCGGCGTCTGATGGCGGATGTGCGTCATAATCCTGTACTATGTTCTGCTGTCCAATGCCACTCGGCTAGCGATATCTGTGTCAAAGAGAAGCGTTCCCGCATTCTGAAAGAACGGGAAGCATGCTGAGCGTGCTTAGGGTGCACCTGCCCTCGGATATTCCCATTGTGGGCTGTGAGCTTACGCCATATATCCTCCTCCGCCGTCCAGATGGCTCCATTAGTCCAGATGATGTACCTGAAAGCTCTCCCGTCGATGGATTTTACCTTAAACACAGATGGTGAGCTAGATTGACGTGGGAAACTTTTTTTCATTAGTAGTGTGTATAAACATCAGTAGAGCTGAGAACATCTGTCTATCACATTCAAAGAGGAAAAGGATAGTATTATCGATTTGCTTGAAAAAGAGCTGGAGATGGACAGAAGTGTTGATACTATGCCTAGTCTGCTTCAGATTTGTGTTAAGTGTCATATGTAAGTTTTGTTGGTTTATGTATTTCCAGGTATCGAATTCAAAGTGACAAAGGAATTCCGGTCTGCAATGTGCATCCCTCGGAACCTGCTACTTTACAGTGTTTAGGATGTCTCAAGGCCAAAACAGTCAGTAAGAGCTATCATTGCTCTCCAGAGTGTTTTGCAGATTCTTGGAGGCAGCATAGATCTTTGCATGCACGAGCTGCAAATGCAGTACAAGAGAATGGTCCTGAAGATGAGGAGATGTTTGGTAGCTTTACAGGAGGTAGCTCTGTTGGATCCACAGTTGGAGCGGCGTTACTTGGATTGAGCAATGGATCCATTCCAGTTCTTGTTTCAGATAGAGGAGGTGGTGGTGAAACGTGGTATGAGGTTGGGAGAACTAGGACATATACTCCCTCTGCAGATGACGTTGGGCATGTTCTCAAGTTTGAATGTACTGCAATAGATGGAAGCAATGGGCAACCTGTAGCTCCGGCAAGTACCCTTCTTACTTCGAGAGTCATTCCTGCCCCTTCTCCTACTCCTCGACGCATGATTCCTGTCAACTATATGGATGGAATGTCAGGTTTAGATGCAGAAGGTCACTTGTCCGCTGCGGGCACATTCACTGTTTTGTCGTACAATGTGTTGGCTGATCTTTACGCAACCAGTGACATGTACAGCTATTGTCCACCGTGGGCTTTATCTTGGGCATACAGACGACAGAATTTACTTCGTGAAATTGTTGGATACAGAGCAGATATTCTGTGCCTTCAAGAGGTGCACAGTCTTTTTTTTTGATTGCTTAGATAAGTCAGCAGAAATCATCATGATTGTTATGCTTGATAGATGATAATAACACTATACTTGTAGGTACAAAGTGACCATTTCGAAGAGTTTTTCCAGCCTGAACTGGAAAAACATGGATATGCAGCTGTTTATAAGAAAAAAACCACAGAGGTACCTGAAACTTTGAGAATTCTTATGATTTCAGTTTTTGGTGACACTTGATTGCAAATTGAATTCAAGTGTTCTTTTTGACCTTTAAACACTCCGTGGCTTGGTTTATCAGAGATTTATTTACTGCTGGTCATAAAGATTGACTGTAGGCACTCAAATCGGTTGTGCACCCACATACCGATTTGGTTTTGAGGATTTTGCCTAATGCTTTCTTTTGTGTGGCACCGATAATTATTTATGAGTGTCCGAAGATGGTTCCTACACTGTGGCCTAGCCTCTCTAGTAACTGCCCTATACCATTGTTAAAGATCTACAGGAGAATAACTTTATAATATTGCTTTATCTAAAGATTTGAATTTTCATGTGCTTCTATTTAGTGGAGTTCAATCTCTGTAATAGATTTAGGAGATGATGTAGAAGCTTTTGTCCAGTTGGAGTGCATGTCTCTAGAAGCATTATACGTGCCAATGGTTCAGAAAGAACGGGACTGTTAAAACTTATATTCTTAGACTTTATTATTGCTTGATTGTGTATTTGAGGTGAGTGAATAGGCTTCTTTTTCTCGTTGTACTATTTGTTGTTTAATTCTATAGATCGTTAATGAAACCGGGTATGATGGTTTTGGTAGTTTATGCTTGTTCTCATTATACTCCTTTCTTGTTTCTGAAAATACTTCTGAAGACATTCGTGTTCTCTCATCCCTTGAAGGATTGATTGTTTATCTCTCCACTTTGTGATAAACAATCGTAACTGTTTCAAAGTTCTTTTTGCAGAGTCAAGTAGTGAATTCAGTCGATGAATATTTTCAGAGAAACTCCCCTATATTCTGTCTCTTCTATTCAAGCTTGAAAATTGTAGAAAGTTTTCTTTTATCTTGTTGAAAAGTTTTCATTTGTCCTGTTGAAGCGGGATTCGGGAACAGAAGATCGAGCTGATGAAGAGAAATCTACATTAATTATGAACCTGTTTTATATAAAACAGTAAATTAGAAGAGTTTACAAGAAAATAAGCTCCTTTTTCTCTTTCTCATGTCATATGCATTACGTGGTATATTCTGACATATATATTCCTTTTCTCCTTCCTTGTTTTGTTCTCTTTTTTATTCAATGGTTTCAATCTAGTTTTTCCAATATGGTAAATTTGTTGCTTAGAATGGAATCTTTTTGCACTCAAAATCATTTTTCTTTTCTAGGCCAATACATATGGAAAAAGCCTACTAGTCATGGTGTGAGACTCATCACAACATGCAAATTAAAGATGAGACGACTTGAATTTAGTGTGATAGATAGTCCAGCATTGTACTTGTGCTCGTGTTTCATACCTTTTACTTAAGATTTAACTTTAGATAACTTAAACTTATGATGGTATATAGATAGTCCATCAATGATTTGTGGTGTGAGGCATGGTTGACACGGTTCTCGAACCTTATCCTTGAAAGGTTCCATTCGGTTCGGTCCGAACCGAACCTTATGAGTAGATACGGTTCTTTGGCTGTTTTCAGTACGATGGAACTGAATCAGTTTGGTTCGGTTCATCTATAAGGGTCAATTTGGTGTGTTTAGGCTTCTTGGTACGTTGACAAATTGCACACTTAACCTTTAGGGTACTTTGATTCACGTGCATATGCCATCTTGTATTGTTGTCAAGTGCTAGCATCTTTCCAGAGAGCAAAGCATTTCCAGAGCATGTTTCACCACACACATCTCAAGAGTCACACACATGTGTCACTCACTACATTGCACACACACACGTCATAGACAGAAGTGACATGTCATGCACACTCAGATGTGACGTACATATCATGCATGATTGATGTCATAGAGACACATAGTCAATGGTCACACATGTCACACACACATCATACATGTCACATACGTGACACATGCCACACACCCATGCCACTAGTCATCGATCACACACACACACAGTGACAAATGATGTCAACAGCTTCGGATCAGATACACATACACATGCATCATACATCAATGAGCACACACGTCTGGAAGACATATTTGAGGCACACAGTGATACATTGTCGATCACACATAGCAAGTACCATAGCAACATGATTTGAAATTTTTTATCGGAGGTGACAACTTGCATAGACTAAATACTAGTATATATTATGATTTTGAAAGGCAATGCACCTAACAAACCCTAAACGAACCTTACGCACCTTACCTCGGAGTAAGGTTCGGTCCTTGAACCTTAAACGCACCGAACGCACCGAACCGAAGGCACCTGACCACCTTAGTGTGAGGGAGCTTTTGCCAGCAAGATGGAAGATTGATTAAAGTAAAACCTTGCTGTGAGAGGACTTGAAATTCTATACTTCTTTCAT
>CM035408.1:33441191-33443691 GCA_020310875.1 Ceratopteris richardii | reverse complement strand
GGTGTGTTTATGTATATGTGTAAAGTCACGCATGTACATGCACACATGTAACCATAACATGTTGTGTATGTGTGTAAGGACATGCATGCATACACACATGCTTTTATACATACAAACATACATATATACATACATACATACGAACATGCACACATCATACATGCATGTACACACATGCACACATGCATACATACATACATGCATGTATGTAACATATATATGTATGTATGTATGTATGTATATGAATGTGTGTGTAGGTGCATACCACAGGGATTACTACCGTGCATCCAGATTATGATTTTCCACAACTCAAGTTTTCTGCATCCGAACATTTGTTTTCAAAGAAGACATCTATAAGGAAGGGATAGGAGGCCTTGGTTTTAAGGATAGTGCAGATTACAGAGAAACAAATAATTTGTGAATATTGGCTCAAAGAAATTAATTCCTACAAAAACCGTCAGACAATGCAAGAATAATGCCTAGCGAAGTGCCTCATTGAATCCTTGTAAAAAATTTTTAGAGATTGGTTAGTTTTTTAAAAAAAGAAAGATTTTGATAGTTTGACTTGTTGAAGAAAAGTTTGATGCTTTGTTTTTTGCAGTTTGCTCATCACCTCTAGAAGTGATAGAAACTCAGTTCGCAGAGCTTCTTGTGAGTTCATGCTCGTGGTGTGTGTGTGTATGTTGTGGGGTGCGTGTGTGAGCATGTATTCACTTTGAGTGCTATACCCACTATTGGGCACTGATGACGTTAGTGGGGATGTCATAGTATTGAGTCGATACTGTGTGCATAATGGAGCTGATATGCTATATAGTCTTGTGGTTGACTACCATGAGCTTATAGTTGCACTTTCATTTGGGGGTGAATTTAGGGTTTGCCTCGATTCATTCTGGTATATATTGAACATGGTCAAACTTTATGCACATGAATAACTGAAATTGAAGCTCTAAAATGGACTTGTAAAATCTGAAGTTTCCACACTTTTATGCTAGAAAAACTCTTGTTTAGAGAATTTCATCAACTATTTAAGCTCATTATGCATGCTAGGTTCTGAGTTTGGAATGAGAGCTTTAAGTGTATGCTTCTATTCTTCAGTCATCAAGTGTATTTCAGATCTGAAAGTAGGGTCTAGCCCCGAGAAGGTAGCATATTGACAGCTCCTTGCAACCCCGAAGTATATTATAGACACACCATCCACATTTCTTGTGGAATCAACCTCAATGTAGATTGATAAACATTACCATTTCTGTGCAGAATTGCCTCAAACTCATGAGACATATGCTCCCTTTCTCCGGTGGTAAATATTTTTTAGAGCTTGAGACAGGATTCCAGTTCAAAATTAGTAGGGATACTTGTTGAAGCGCATAAGTACTCCAGATTTTGTTTTCATTCCATCAAACACAAATGGAATTCAAGATTATCAAGCATGTCAAAGGCAACGGCTTCAAGAACAGGTATATGCATTATTAGACCATAAATTTCAACAGGCAGAAGCTGAATTTTTGGATACTAGCTTGTAGATTCTCTTCTAAGTTCAACCAAAATGATGTACATTCTCTTGGGATACATGCTTTATGTTCATCAATGCGAAGGATCTTGAATTCAAATGAAGCATTTGCGATTCAGTGGTGAAGCGTAAACTTCTATGACTTATGTTGTGTTAAAGATGTCATCATTCTTTATTATGTTCGCAAGAGCAAAATCTATCACAGTCAAAGAATGATTGATTTTGTCATACCCAATGAAAAGAAGCCCTGCCGTAAGTAAAATGTAATTATGGAATTTTATCATTCTCTTGGCGTCTCAAAACATCATGGATTTTGATATACACAAGGAACAAAGTAAGCCTGTAATGAGTAAAATGTAATATTGGAATTCAATTATTCTTTTGGTGTCTTGTCATAGCAGGCTTTGTTTCTCACTTGAGATTAGCATGATCACGATGAAATAGTCTGTAAAACAGAAGTGAAGGCTTCAAAGTTGATGGCCTTAACAAACTGGTTTTATTGCTTTATTGCTGTTGCTGTTGCTGTATTTGAAAAGGTTAATTACATGTTATCTATTTTACATGTTTTTTGCATTTCAAAATCCCCGTTCTCCTTCACTTCTTATCTTTTGTTCTCTCTCTCTCTCTCTCTCTCTCTCTCTCTCTCTCTCCCCCCAAAAAAAAAAACAAAACATAAAAAAAGAAAGAAAACTGACCAGTAATTTATTTCTTATCTTTTGTTTTCTCTCAAAAAAAATCCCCGTTATCCCTTTGTATTCTCTTTTGCTTCCTTCTCTTCTTTTTTTAGTCCTCTTTGTCCTCTACCATCTCAAGAAAAGAAATCTTCTGAGGGAAGGAAGAGAAGTATTCCCCAAAGAGCTGACACATGTGCATCATGCGCACATATTTTCAGGGGTGGATGGACCCCCCCTCACCCTCCGCCCCTCTCTTCTCTCCCTTTTTCTCTTGTTGCACACCCCATTTGCCCTTATTGTAGGTTTCATTCGTACACTG
>CM035408.1:33426191-33436191 GCA_020310875.1 Ceratopteris richardii | reverse complement strand
TCAAGTACTCAGACACAAGGTTTGCATATAATTT
This sequence comes from Ceratopteris richardii, assembly GCA_020310875.1. Taxonomy (NCBI): domain Eukaryota; kingdom Viridiplantae; phylum Streptophyta; class Polypodiopsida; order Polypodiales; family Pteridaceae; genus Ceratopteris; species Ceratopteris richardii. The sequence goes on along the minus strand of CM035408.1, from coordinate 33,436,157 downwards.
CACTATGTTACACCGAGTAGTAAAATGTAGTGGTGTCTTGGGAGGGCTTTTATTGAGTGATGAATTCGCGAGAATGCCAGAAGCTTCGATTTCAGAAGGAAAGCAATTTAGAAGATTAGCTGATGATGCAGCATGGTGGGAAAACATTTCTCAAATCGTAGATATTGTTCATCCACTTGTGCACTTATTGAAAATTGTGGATTCCATGAATTTTACCTCTTTTTGTATAGATGAATGACCAGAAAACTGGCCACTCACTTGTGCCATTACTTCGAGCTTGTATTTATTTTCAAGAAGCATAATAAGAGCAAAAGCATGCATGCAAACCTAGTAACTCACCATGGGCATCGCCAATGCTCCTAGTTAAAAAGAAAGAGCTTGTATTTATTTATTTAGATAAAGGCTTCATCAAACCTAGTAACTCACCATGGGCATCGCCAATGCTCCTAGTTAAAAAGAAAGATGGCTCTATGAGATTATGTATAGACTATAGAGCACTTAATAAGGTAACTATCAAAAATAGATTTCCAATGCCTAGGTTGGAAGATCTATTTGATCAGTTACATCAAGCGAGGTATTTTACCAAGCTTGACCTTAGATCAGGATACCATTAGATCAGGATTAGGGCAGAGGATGTCCCTAAGACTGCATGTAGGACTAGATATGGGCACTATGAGTTTTTGGTGATGCCTTTTGGTCTCACCAATGCTCCTGCCACTTTCATGAAACTCATGAATAGTGTTTTACGGCCTTATCTAGGACACTTTGTAGTAGACTTTTTGGATGATATTCGATCTATAGTGCATAAGAAGAGGAGCACTTGGAACACTTGAGAAAAGTATTCCAAGTGCTAAGGCAAAATTCGCTCTTTGCTAAGGAGTCAAAGTGTGAATTTTTCAAGACAGAGGTTAGATACCTTGGACATATAGTCTCCCAGGATGGAATCCAGATGGATCCTGAAAAAGTAAGGGCTATTATGAAATGGCCACATCTACGGAACCTGGAAGAGCTGCAGATCTTCCTAGGTTTATCAGGTTTCTATCGAAGATTCATTAAGAACTATGCCAAAATTGCTGTCCCGATGACGGAACAACTTAAAGGCAAAGGGAAAGCCTTTCATTGGGGAGATGATCAAAAGCAAAGTATGGAAAAGTTGAAAGTAGCAATTGCTACAACTCCACTTTTACACGTAGCAGATCCCAACAAACCATTTGTGGTTGAGACTGACGCGAGTGATTTTGCTATAGGAGCGGTTTTAGTACAGGATGGTCGACCAGTAGCTTTTGAAAGCAAGAAACTAGAACCGGCTCAAAAGAATTACTCTGTCTATGAGAAGGAGTTGTATGCAATAGTCCATGCTTTGAAGAAGTGGCGTCATTATTTATATGGTGCCAAAGTCACGATAGTGTTTGATCAAGAGAGCATTAAGTGGCTCTCTAATCAAACAGACCTTAAAGGTCGTAAGGCCCGATGGGCAGAGACCCTTCAAGAGTTTGTATAGGAAGGGAAAGTTTAATGTAGTGGTTGATTCACTTAGCCGCATGCCTATGCTTAATGGACTGAGTTTTACTCATATCACTAGTGAGCTACTTGAGTCCCTTAGAGGAAAATGTAGGCTTGATCCTTCATATTCCGAGATTTGGGAAGCCATAGAGAATGGGGATCGTAATATACGGGTTTCCAGTGAGGATGGAGTATCGACGGGTACTCAAGAAGGATTCAAGTGGAAGAACTACAATGTCCATGATGGATATCTGTTATACAAAGGTAAGGTATGTGTCCCTAGAGATCTTGAGATGAGACGGCATATTTTATATGAGTGTCATGACACACCTAGTGAGGGACACCCAGGAGTTAACAAGACTTATGATCTTGTTAAGAGGGAGTTTTATTGGCCTGGACTTCATAAGGACGTCCTAGAGTATGTGCTTAAGTGCAATAAATGCCAGGTCAACAAAGCTGAGAGGTTGAAGATTGGAGGACTACTCCACCCATTGGATATTCCTAATGGGAAGTGGGAGAGTATCTCCGTGGACTTTATAGTCAGTTTACCTAAGACACAGAGAGGGTACGACTCAGTATGGGTAATTGTGGATAGGTTAACCAAAATGGCTAGGTTTATTCCGACACGTACTACAGTGAAGACACCAGAGTTGGCTAGACTTTTTGTGGAGAACCTATACCGGTTATATGGTCTTCCTTTAGACATAGTTTCCGATCGGGATAGGAAGTTTACTAGCCACTTTTGGAGAGCGGTCTTCAAAAGGTTGGATACAAAGCTTAGCATGAGTACGGCCGAGCATCCACGGTTGGATGGGCAAACAGAGAGGGTTAACCAAATCCTAGAGGATATGCTTCGAGCATATGTAAATGAAAGGCAAACTAATTGGGAAGAGTACTTACCTATAGTAGAGTTTGCATATAATAGTGCCAAGCACTCTTCCACTGGGCATAGTCCATTTATGCTTATGTATGGGTTTCAGCCAAGAGCTCCTTATGCAGTAGGCTTGCAGAATGAAAAAGTTCAAGCTGCAAAGGACTTCTTGGAAGAGATGAACGATATGCTTAGGCTTGCTAAGGACAGCATTAGGAGAGCTCAGGATAGAGCTACAGCCTATGCTGACCCTCAAAGGAGAGATGTTAACTTTGAGGTAGGAGAGCAAGTCTATCTTAGAGTTCCATCTAGATCTGAAACCATGAAGACGGGACCTTGTCCAAAATTATCTCCTAGGTATTGTGGACCTTTCCAAATACTTAAGAGAATAGGAAAGATGGCTTACAAGCTCCAACTTCCAGAGAATAGTCAAATCCATCCAGTTTTTCATGTTAGCCAGCTTAAGAAAAGGCTGGGTGAATCTGACAACCTCATTCCAGATAGTGAGGTAGTAGAGTCTATCTCTGTTCAATCTATTCCACATAAGCCTGAGAGCATACTACGCACTCGAGAGAAACGGACGAGGAGTCACTTGTATAAAGAGTGTCTAGTAAAGTGGAAAGATAGTTCAGAAGATAGTGCCACATGGGAGCGGGTTAGCACCCTTCAGAGACGGTTTCCAGTTTTAGTTTACCTTCCTAAGAGTCTTCTTAAGGGGAAGGATATGGGGAAACAACACGGAGACAGGACCATGTATTTTTATGCATGGGGATATAGTGGGAGTACTACCCTCTTGATTTTAGACCTTCCAATACCATTTTTGAGGACAAAAATGGAGTTAAGGGGAAGGAAATGTTATGAAGGGAGCCCCTCTAGTAGAGATGGTGTGAACCATCTCTTGGGCTCCATTAGAAGGATATACATGAGTGCCATGTGGCACTCATGTGAGATGCCACAATTACTACTCCAATTAAGGAGTCATAGGTCAAGAGGGGGGTACGCGGCTGGGCGGATAAGAAACATCTCGGTCTCCGTGCGCGCATCGAGCTTCAGACGGGTTTGAGCAGGTACTGTAGTACTGAAGACTACACAAAATGGAGAGCATCATTGAGAGGTATTAAGGCGGCGTCGGGACACTTCCACTGGTTCTGGAACATGTCCTTTTGAGGTACTAGGACTTTCTGGAACTATAGTACTTTCTTCCATCTCCGGATCTAAAGTCTCATGTGGAACTGATTTTGTAGAAGGTTGTGAAATTCCTCTTTCTTTAATCCTTTCTTCAATCCTAGGGATTTTAACTCCCTCCTGATATGGCTGAACATGTACATCCAAATTACTTCTAAAAAATCTATAGTCATTTTCACTAATGAACTCTGGAATTTCTGCTTCTTTATCATAAATCTTGTTTTCAGCAATATATGCATTGCGTGAAAGAATAACTTCACTTGTCTCTGGAACATGAAACCTGTATCCTTTGCTCTCAACAGGATATCCAATGAAAACAGCTTTCCTTGCCTTTACATCTAGTTTCCCTCGATCCTTTTTCTCAACATGAACATAAGAAAGTGATCCAAATACTCTGAAGTAACTCACATTAGGTTTTCTACCATAATATGCTTCATAAGGTATGATTTCCTTTAATGCTTTTGTAGAAGACCTATTCAAAATGTGATTAGCTGTATGTATTGAATCAAACCAGAATTTTGGTGAAAGCTTCTTGGACGCCATCATGCTCCGCATCATCTCAACAAGTACTTTATTCCTTCTTTTTGCAACACCATTCTGCTAAGGAGTATAAGCAATAGTAAGGTGTGGAGTAATACCTTTCTCTTCAAGAAATGTCTGGAACTCATTTGACAAGTATTCTCCACCTCTATCACTTCTGAGAATCTGGATAGTTACCTGACTTTCATTTTCAACCATAGCTACAAATTTCTTGAACATAGGAAAGACTTTTGACTTCAACTTAAGACCATAGATCCATGAGTATCTCGTAAAATCATCAACAAATAAAACAAAATACTTAAAACCCTGAATAGAGTATGCTCTCATAGGTCCATTCACATCTGAATGAATAATCTGCAATTTCCTGGTAGCTGTAATATGACCATGTTTCTTGAAAGGTAGTTTATGCATCTTACCTTCAAGACAACCTTCACATATATCTGAATCATCTGGTAGCTCGAAAGAGGGTAAACTCTCAAGCATACCTCTGTCTTTGATACTCTTGAGAGCTCCAAAACTAATATGTCCAAATCTTTCATGCCATAACTTCATATCTTCCACCGGTGAGGAAGATTTGACAGCATATGCTTGACTGATTTTTGACAAAATAAAAATCCCTCCTTTGTGCTCACCTTGCAAAATACACTTCTCTTCTTTATGTGATAAGATCTTACAAAGATCTCTCTCAAATACAACTTTGTAACCATCACCTAAAAATGCAGATATAGATAGCATATTCTTCTTCATGTCAGGTACATATAAAACATCTGAAATCAGAAAATTGCCACCTTCTCTTGATTTTAGGGTTACCGTACCTATTCCCACAACATCCAAATCATAGCCATATGCAATAGTAACTCTTCTACTTGAAAAATAGGAAAGAGAAGAAAATACTTCTCTGCATCCTGTCATATGCTTAGTAGCACCTGAATCAAATATCCAAGGATCTACTGAAAGAACTTGTAAAGCTGCTTGATCAAAAGCTACTTCCTCAATGGTTATACATGCATAAGAATCACCTTGAGATTTCCCTTTTTTATCATCTTCTGCAACATTACCTCAACATTACCTGATGCCTTTTTCTTTTCTGCTGCAATCCTTTTCTTACATACTGCAAAATGCTATGAAATGTCCAGGTTTCTTGCAATGGTGACATAATACTTCCTTCTTCTTAGAAGACTTCTCTTTAGATGTAGTAGAAACAGAATTTGAAGTAGAAGGTAAAGAGGACTTACTTTCCATCTTGGATTGCTTTTCCTTCTTATCCTTCTTCTTCTTTTTACCCTTTGATGAAGATAAAAGTGCTTCTTCATTCTCTTCAATTCCCTTCAACTGATCATCATCTTGAAGTAACAGGAACTCTAACTCTTCAAATGTAACCTCTCTATCTCTTGTGGTAAGGGTAAGAGTGGTTATAAAAGACCGATATGAGATAGGAAGTGAATTTATAAGTGTATTTTACATTTCTTCATCAGATATCTCAACTCCTACATTTAGGAGTTGATCCCTCAAGTCAATGAGTTTTGTAATGTGGGTTTGAATTGACTCACCAGCCTTCATCCTTGTATTTGCTAGTTGTCTCCTCAAGTGAGCTTTCCTAGCAGGATTTCTTCTCTGAAAAAGATTCTCAAGCTTCAACCAAGCTTGTCTAGAACTTCTGCAAGATCTGATCTGTGGTAGAATATGCTTTTTGACACTCATTGCTATGAATGAGAGTGCTAAAGCATCTCTAGAATCCCATCTTGCTTGATCTTCAGTAGGAGGAACTCTGGGTAAGGATCTACCTCTGACTCTGGATGTAGAAGTGGTTACCTCTTCTTCAGTTGGTTTTGTGATTGCAACATCCAGTACCTCTTGAAGTTGTTGTATCCTCTTCTTCGCCTTCTAGTCTTGGTCTTGTTAAAGATCCATTGACGATACTACATAAATCCTTTGTTACTAACAAATTCATCATCATGAAGCTCCACATAGGATAATTAGATGATCCATCCAAGTTGTCTTCAATCTCAATTCTATACTCACTCATCTTAACTAAGTGTGTATGTCAATTATGCTCTGATATCAAGTGTTGGAATTTGGGGCCCCAAGATCTTCCAATACTAAAAACCTTTGAGCATACACACTTAATTAAACAAGATGATAAGAGAGATAGAAAGAGATTTTGAGACAAGAGTAAGTAACGTAAATGGCCGAATTACATGGGAGTACTACTCAACCATATAATTGTGCACTCACTAGATGGAAGAATAGCCAAGAAGAAGATGTACAGGATTCAGATTATGCTGTTATAATCTGAATGTGTGTGAAGTAATTGAGCAACGAAGTGAACCTAACCTCTCAAGAAAGTGCAACAAATCTGAAAATCAGCAAACCCTAATTCTGAAATTAGGGTTCAGAAACCCTAAAAACAGAAAATAAGGTTAACTTACAAAAGATAGCTGCCACCACCTTTGAGAAGACTCCTTGCTCCAAAAGAGTAGCCTCTCCTTCACCTTCCTTCACCTCCAAAGCTTCAGAATTCCAAAATTGACAGAAAGTAAGCATCAACTCTAGGTCAAGATTGTCCAAGAGTGTGTCCCAAGTGCTCCTTATATAGTTGTAGTCTCCAAAATAAAGCCATGCGAAAATTTTTGCGAAAAAGCTACTTATGGGCCGGAAAACATCGCTGTTTTAAATTAAATCAATCGCTATTTTTTGCTTTTCATGCTTAAAAATAAATTGATCGCTAATTTTGCTTGCTTTTTAATTTTGATCGCTCATATTATTTGCTTTTTTTCATCTTGACTACTTAACTTAGCTGCATTTGAGTTTGCTCCTTAAAAAATGTTCATCCTCCATTTGGGCAAAATTAGGGTTTTACTTTTCTCCCAGCTCTGACCTCTGATGAAGAAATGAAGTCATATCACTAGATAGCTCTCTCCAATTTCTATCTATCTAGCCTAAAAAAGTTTTACCCAAACTGTTCAAAAAATGCTAAGTCCTAAATGTGGATTTGCTGGAAATGGACCATATGTACATTGAATTCCAACATCTTAAAGAAAATCTAGGGTGATATATAGTCCAAGTGGTACTTATCCTGCAATTCCATACTTGCTTTGTTTTTGTCATGTGTTTGGTCTATGGAAAAGGGATGTCTCTAATCTTGCATAATTTATAATTGCGTAACAGTTCTTTGATGTTACTGCTTGTGAGTTGTAAAGAGGTCCTGCAGACAAATATACAGTATAATGACAATTTCTTTGGAATGCAGGCAAATACCCACATAAATGCAAATCCTGAGTTAAAGGATGTCAAATTGTGGCAGGTCGGTATGTAGAATCCTAAAGAAATTGTTTGTATTGTTCTGTTTCTGAAGAGGTTCCTTTCCAGGTGCAAACCCTGTTAAAAGGCCTGGAGAAAATCAATGATAGTGCACATATACCAATGCTTGTTTGTGGTGATTTCAATTCTGTTCCTGGCAGGTGCTAGAATAATCTTTTGTTGCAAATTCTCTAATAATTGCTGTTAGTAACACTTTTCTGCCTCCTATGTGAACAGTGCACCTCATGTACTTTTAGCATCTGGAAGAGTTGACCCTTTGCATCCAGATTTAGCTACTGATCCTCTTGGTATACTTCGTCCAACAAGCAGGCTGTGCCATAAGTTACCACTTGTAAGAAGTTTCTATACTATTTTGTAAGGGCACTACCAAGGGGTCTGTACTCTTGTATGTGGACGCATTTGTGTTTTATAGGTGTACACATGCATGAGGTTGTGTATGCATTCCAAAAGGTAAATGGCTCTTTAGGTGATTCAGTACATATTTAGGTTATGCATTTACTTGTTTGACTGTTGATGATGAAGTCCTACTGCCATGAACATTACATATTTTGTGCAAGGAGTGATTCTTATAAGCTGCATGACTTTTTTCTTTTTGTAATGGCTGAAACCTAAGTTATGGACTTGGATGCAGATACTGTACAGCCTTTTGACTTTGGTTTCAAGAAATTGTTTCTCAAGAGTTACTGTATAAGCACACATATATATATATATATATATATATATATATATATATATATATATATATATATATATATATATATATATATATATATATATATATATATATATATATATATATGTATGTATGTGTGTGTGTGTGTATATATGTGTACGTGCGTGCGTGCTCTAGTACATTATTCAAAGATGTAAAAAATTTATATTTGGCATAAAATGTCACTTTGTGCAGGTGAGTGCATACTCTACTTTTAGCAGACTAGATAGGCACAGGAGGCGTCTCGATCCATCCAGCAATGAACCTTTATTTACAAACTGCACGCGTGATTTCTTAGGCACCCTAGATTACATTTTCTTTACAGGTACTACTTAAAATGCTGTGTTACAAAGGGATTTACTTTTTTGTTTAATTATGCTTACAGTTCTTTTCTATGCAGCTGATTCATTGGCAGTTGATTCATTGCTGGAGTTGCTAGATGAAGACAGTTTGCGCAGAGATACTGCTCTTCCTTCACCAGAGTGGTCCTCGGATCATATAGCCTTGCTTGCCCAATTTCGACATAAGTAGTGCCTGTACACGTGGACTATATGATAGTGACCACCTAGTGGGGTTGTTCAAATGGAGAAGGATGAGTGCATGATCTGTCCTGTGCTAGTGAGAAGTTTCTGTTCACGAGTCTGGAAGATTGTGATCACTCTTCCATGATAGCTATGATTATGTTGCTCATGGGAGGGATCACTCTGTATGCACCTTAAATCATTGTAAGCTGTGCTGTGAATGGTGCTGTATGTTGGGTGATTGGAAAGCTGCAAGATTATTTGAGGCAAATGTAAAGTTGATAGGGGTAGGTGTCACATAGGACACCACAGGCGAAGAATCTGTGGTGATATGCTCCTGCATTATGAATAATGGCTGGGAAAACTGGTTTTATTACTGGCAATGTGCAACACATTACCTTCTATAATACGAGTTTCAAGATCTGAGTGTCATGGAATTGTCTCCAGAGGAAGTCTCAGATTGTAATAGAGAGAGTTGTTTGATTAAGGGAATGGGGCTTTAAATTATGACGCAACGTGCACATTTTGCACCCAAGTTTTGAAAATGGGGAAATTTTTGAACTCTACACCTTGATGATTGGTCATCATGTAATCTGAATGCTGGACTACAGAGCTTTTTTTCAAAAGAATCTCATTTTTTGTGACACTAAATGTCAAGAATGAATGGTCCAAGTTAGTAAGGGCTTCATGCTGTCTTCTCGTGGTATTTTAAAAAAATTCATGGCTGGTGAATATTCCTTCTGGTTATTCATTTTAGCACCAACTGCATTGTGATTCTGGAGTTGTTGCTATATTGTCTTTTTATTTGGTTGTTGTTATGTAAGGCTCGGACAATCGAAAATTCATAATAGCTCATGTCACTGAGTCTTTGAAGTTGGGGGCATATTATATGCCTCAGTTGTCACGTAGATTTTGGTTTGAATAACCTATGTTATGTGTGTGGAATCAGAAATTTTTAGAGATCCATAATATTGCAGTCTGTTTGTTTTATAGCCTTTTGATTATGCTAATGGCATTATGTTTTTCTTTTACAAACTTGAGTGTGTGTGTGTTTTATCCTTGCATTTAATAAACAACCATGGTCTGGAGACCTTCCCTACCTTGTTTGTGTACACTCATCATTAGCGGATCTCGGATTTTAATGCTGGAATTATGAGCCAAACTTATTGGTGATGGACTTTTAGGTATTTTACCTTGAAAAGAGCAAAACAACAGCATCGATCCTCAATGTCAGCAACGTAGATTCTTGAGTTTGAATATATGAGTACTCCTCTCTAATAAACCTGGGACTCCGATCACTTTTTATTGTAGTT
>CM035408.1:33343691-33413691 GCA_020310875.1 Ceratopteris richardii | reverse complement strand
TAACATTCATGTACTAATTCTAAATTAGAATGTTCCTACCTTGTAAATAATAGAGTTTTGACTTGTTTATTGCCTAATTCTTGTTTTCACTTACCCTCATAACTTCTCTTTGCTTCCTATGAGCCCTGTCCATGCATCTTACAATTTTGCACACTTAGCTGAGTCAACTCATGGTTTGATAATTAGGTATGTCAAACCAAACACTGGAGGGGTGTGCATGTGCATGTAATAGGGACTCACTTCTTGCATTTCAAAACGGCATACTAATATCAGAGTTCTGAGGATCAAGAATGCATACAAATGACATGAAGAAGAAGAAGTTTAGAAGCACAACATAGAATGTTTTATTACGTGTAAAAGTGTACATATATATGAAGTCCTTTAAGGTTATGGACATATATATGATCTTGGAAGAAAAACCTCTTACAAAGGAAAGTAAGTACATCGATAGCCCTAGGTGTGTTCACACACATCATGACTAGAATATACTAATAAATCCTCCTTAGGAGTGATATGGTGAATAATGGTTGGCACTCGTGTACAAGAAAGTGACAATCAATGTGGGCTAAGGTGAATCTGCAAAAGGGAGCAAGTCCAAAGGCTTTGGAAAAAATATTTGAACTTCTCATGACGTGAAGCTTATGTAAAAAGGTATGCAACATTGTCCTCCATGGGCATATACACCAAAATGATCTCTCCACTAGAGTCTCTCCTCGACCTAATGATAGTGCACCTCAATGTGCTTAGTGCAATCATGGAATGCTCGGTTCCTCACAACTACCATTGTGCTCTGAGTGTCAATAAATATGGTGGTGGTAGAAGTTTGACCAATACCCAAGTCATCCATAAGGCATTTGAGCCATACACACTCAATAATAGTTGTGAAAGGTACCTCTACTTAGCATCACAACTAGAAGTGCCTACAATAGGTTGCTTCTATCTCAACTAAGATATGCAAGAAGTACCAAAAAACCACTTGTAGATGCACGAGTGTCATAATAGAAAACCAAATATAAGTTAGAAAAAGCATGTAAATATGACATTAATGATCCCCCCTTTCAATAAAGCAACCCAAGATGTCAGATATGAGATAAATAAGGAAAGATACACTTAACTACTTCCTAGTGCTTAACTCCTATGTTGTGCATAAATCTAATCATGTGTTGATAATTAGGCATGTATCTTCTCATACCAAGAACATGGTGCTTTCTTTAATCCATACAATGCCTTTTTAACCTACACACTGATCCTAAGCTTCATCTTCTTGCTCATGCTATTTTTGTGCATTCTTGATCCCAAACTCCAAAAATTAGTATAGTAGGCCATTTCTTCTTGAGGCACATTGTCTGCATACTCTTGCTTGCTCTCAGATCGCTATGAAAATTGGTGAGTATACTTTTAGTGGTGTATACTTCAAAACATATTTTAGGGGATGCAAAGTCTGCACTAGCCATTTTGGCATAGTTTTTACCTCTCCAATATCAGCTCTCTCATCAACAAGTGATTCATGTAAATCTGCATAAGAAATGGAATGATTTGCATCATCACATAAAACCTATAAAGTTGAAAAGTTTCCTCATTTGGATCAGCACTAGATTTTCCAACTGTAAAAAGAGGCAGCAAGGTATCATACATGTCGTTCAAGCTAATTGATATCTCCTTAGTACATGAAAGTAATGGCTGAATATCATCTTCCACAAAAACATCACGACTAAAGAAAATGCGTTTAGTCTGTGGATGATACAGACGATTGCCTTTGCTTTCAAAACTATATCCAACAAAAATACATTTTATTGCTTTATCATCTGATTTCCTGCATTGTTGTTCATGCGCCAATTCATATGCTGGACAACCAAAAAAATGCAAGTGAGCAACATATGACTTGTGACATGCCAATCCTTATATAGTGGTACGCATGTTAAGTACATATGCTGCACACATAATAGCCTCAAGCTAGAAATTATGTGGTAAAGCCTGACTCTTGACCATACACCTCACCATCTCCATTAGTGACCTATTCTTCCATTCAACAACTTCATTATGTTGAGGTGTATATGGCACTGTACATTGATGTTTTATCCCACATTAAGCTAGAAATGCATATAAATCAGAGACATATATTCCCCCCCTTGATCAGAATGGAGGGTGCCCATTTTACATGCTGATAGATTTTCACCCAAAACCAGAAGCTATTTGAATCACATAAACACTTTGGACTTTGCTTTCAATGAATATACGCATGCATGCATGGAAAAATCATCGATGAAAGTCACAAAGTAAAGATAGTTCCCAAAAGAAGGTGTTTGCATAGGACCACAAACATCACTGTGAACAAGCTGTAATTTTTGAGTAGCTCGAATTGAACCATCTTTTGGGAAGGAGAAACGCTACATTTTGCCCAAAATACATCCTTCGCATACATGTTTACCAGGTGCCTCCAGTTTGGGCAAAGGAGACATCATTTCAGATTTTTACAGGCATAACAAACTAGCAAAATTCAGATGGCCAAAGCGTGCATGCCAAAGCTTTGCATCTGACATAGCCTGAGAATCTTGAATTGCACATGCTAAATCATTCTCTGATTTTTCATAATCCACGAGCTTGTACAACCCACGATATAAAATGCTAGAAGCGATATTGATATCACCATTTGACAAATCATGAACTCTACATCTGTCATCAACAAATTTCATGATCAATCCAATTTTGGCTAATGTTGAAACTAATAACATATTTTCCTTGATCCCTAGCACACATAAAGCATCTAGCAATGTAAGCGAACTACCATCGGCAGTAGTCAAAATGATCTTACCAACTCCCATGATAGGATAAGAGGAGTTGTTGGTGCATATGACCATATTCTCTGTAGGACCAGGCTCGAGTGAAGTGAAGAGACTGTGCTGTGAGGTAATATTTGGTTGCCCCACTATCAAAGTACCAAATATCTGAGTCTACTACAGACATACACTGTTCATGAGAAGATGGGTCATAACTCCAAACAGTGGCAAATGCCCATACTTCATTCTGCATAAGATTAGCAGACTCTATTTTGGGTGTAGATACCTCTACAACAACCATTCCATCGTCTTTCTTCCTTGCCTCTTTAGCAGCCAATTTTGGATAACTCTTTATGACATGATCATTTCCTTTATAATATTTGCAAAACAATTTTTGCTTTCCTGTTTTCTTCTTGTCTCTGTCATCCTTCTTTGATTATGTAGAATTAGTAGATTTTTGCTTACTAGTAGATGAGCTTCATTTTTCTTTGCTCTTCTGACTAGCCAAGAAAGCTTGATCTGCAATATGAATAATGGACATGTTCTGACTAGACTAATCTTCTTGCAACAGAACATAGACTAACTCCTCAAATGTTAAGGCATTTGGATTGCCTTTCATTGTCAAATAAAAAGTAGGAGCAAAACTCTGATATGAATCGAAAAGACCATTCAAAACAGTCTACACAAGTAAGCTGTGAGGCAAGACTTCATCAACAAAAATCAACTGCTCCTTCAAATCTTTGATGTATTTAAAAAAACTGTCCATGGAATCTCCTTCATTCATGTGCTCACTCTCCAACTGTTTTTTGGAGGTAAGCAACACGAGCCTCATTCCTTGCCTCGTATAAAGTGTTAAGTGTATCCCAAGTATTCTTTGCTGTTCTGCAAGAGTGAATGTGAGGATTGATGGCACATTTGATAGACAAGGCTATCCGTGCATGTGCCTGAGCATCTCTGCCATCCCAACAAATTTTCTCTACAGTAGGTGCACAAGGAACCGCATCACGAATAGGAACATGAAGAATATCGCCATCTTCAATGCCATCTACATCACCTTCAATAACTGCATTTGTAGGTGTAATAGGACGTTTTTCAACACCTTGCACAATATTCCATAGTCCTTTTGCAACCAATACATGAGGCATCATATAAGCACATAATGGGTAATCGGCACTATTCAACTTATCCTCAACGGCCAACATACGGAATACATCACTGCTTTTAGCTATGACCACTATATCTCAAAAAGTTGAGCAAAAATACCCTATCAAAATCTACTAATCTTGTAGCAGACTTTGAGATGCTTATATCGACAAATTGAAACCTATATATATCTTTGGCACAAAAAGAAAAAATTGCCTACACAAGCACTGTGATAATGCGTTCAAAGGCCCTGAGTATGCTTATCAAATTTTGTGGGATTCTGAGACTGTGATCGGAGGGGTCTCAACGACACCCTAGATGAAACTTTGACCTGCTATGATACCAATTGTTGGAGTTTTAGGTCTTCAAGAGCACGCAAAAAACACAAGGAAGAAGAAGAAGCTTGGAGCACAACAGACAATATTGAATATATTACCACTAGAATGTACAAAGATAAATAGCCCATTAGGGTAACAGGCATATATACAAGTTGGGGGAAAAAACCTCCTAAAGAGGGAAAAAAGTGCCCAGAAAATCCTAGAGTGTTCACACATATCACTACCTAAATATATCAACAACTTGGGACACTCTTTCTACACTATATCCAGAAAGAAATGATGCTTGTGTTTCTTACCTACGAAAACAATTGGAGAGTAAGAATATGAATGAAAGGTGATTCTATCAATAGTTTTCTCACAAAGAAAAAAATATTTGAAGGAATAATTGATTACTGTAGTGTACACTATTCTTAATGTTTTTCTTGATTCTCGTAAGAGATTTGATTCTACTCTTTGATTGATGATGGAAGGAATTCCAAATATCTCGACTTTTCAATATTTAGTATCTATTTTGGTGCAAGAGGTCCAATTGAGGAAGAACATGTCTATTGTACATGTCGATTAAGATTTTTTTTGTAGTCAGAACAAGGGTAAATGTGGATCTTCCTCTAATCCACAAGTGTGATATTCAAAGAACGAAGATAAATATGAGAAGGAAACAAATAAATAGAAACAACTTTGCAAATATTATAAGGCAGAAGATCATATCATAAGAATTTTTCCTAAGCTTCTTGTGAAAGAGACAAGGAAGAAAAAGTAGGAAAGCTTGTCACAGACACTTCTACTTGTAAGAATGATTCTATAGGCTTAGGACAAAATAAAAATGGGTATTTGATACACAACATAGTTATGATCAATCAATGGATGATCAGTGTATGTTGGTTGTAGATTGAAATGTTTGGTACTTTGATAGTGGTGCGACCAAACATATTACCTCTCAACGTGGTTTCTTCACCTCACTTGAGCCTATCATCGATGGGAATCCTATCTCATTTATAAAAAAATAATTATATCCAACATGGTATTTTGAAGTCCTCCTTATTGTTGCCAAACATTTGCATTTTTAGATGCCTTATATGTCTCACTGATGAAGAATAATCTATTATCAATGTCGTTACTAGCCACATTTGCTTGGTGGTAAATTTTGCTAATGACAGATGCATAGTTTATAATCTTTCAAGTGGGCAAGGAAATTATAGCATCTGGTACATTACGTCACGTGCAATATAATCTCAGGAATTATGAGAAATTTGTGGATGATTATGTATATGGAGTAGAAGGTTTACAAGACATTTCAGATGCAAAAGTTTGGCATGCATGTTTTGGTCATCTTAAATTTCCAACTTGTTATGCCTACAAAACTCATGGTCTTCTCTTTTCCTAAATTTGAGACACCATTCAAAAAGGTATACGACTGTATTTTAGATAAGATGCAATATTCATTCTTTCCCAAAGATGGAACAATATGTTGGAGTTAGACGTCTACGGAGGCACACGAACAACACAAGGAAGATCATCCAAGACCGTGTGCTTCTATATCATGGTTAGCATGTTCAATAGATACTATAATCATTGCAATCAACTCAATTTTGATAACCAATTCTGATTTTATCTTGTACCTTGTAGTGAGAGGTAATTTTGATCAAAGCTCCATTAGGCATGATGGATGAACTATTGATTAAAGAACATAGTGATTCCGATCAAGGAGGTGACCTAGGTTGGGATGAAACAGAATATTTGGGATATGTACATTGATACTAATGGATTTGGAGGGAGCTCATAATGATGAAAGATAAAGAGGATTCTTAATCAACAAGAAAACCATTGAGAAGGACGGCAATAATTTTTTGTATGAAGACATCAACACCTCCTTAAGGTATGCATTTTGTGAAACCCCTAGGGGGATACTTGTTTGAGTAACATTGAGTAAGAATAGCATCCGTTTCTAATTAATAAGTGACAAAAGATCATGGCGCATTACTAAATATGGAGGTCAACACATGAAAATGCATAGAAGTAAGTAACTCAAAGGCATAACATTTGATTTTACAATTGGATAATTGATCTTGAACCCATCTCCATCATAATTTAATACCAATGAATACCTTTTATAGACAAATCAAAACTCACATAGATCTTAATGTAAATCCCTAGAAACCCCTAAAGCATAGGAAACATGATAGAGAGCACAGAAAAGTAAGTGAAAAACTATTCTAGTCAAAGGAAATTAAGTTGGAGCCCTATCAAATCATTATTCTTTAGGTGGCTACCATTCAAAGATCTTTGGAATTCATCTAGGGCTTGTCAAAACCTATCCATAGTTAGTCTAGTAAATATATCTTTCTCATCCATATAAAGTCAAAATTTCATCTTCAGAATCATCACAAAAGAATCTTAAGGATCGATAAAAGGCTTAATCACTAACATTAACATTGACCCATTGGAAATCATACTGTTTCCAAATCAAATTTGTGTACTTATGAGGCCTCAAGAATATTTCTTAAGCATCAAAGAATCTTGAGAATTAGTGGACATCTCAATCTTTAACATTAATATTGACCATCAAAGTTGTCTACTTGTGAGGCCTCATGAATAGTGCTTAGGCATCACTTCAAAACCCATGCGACCTTCATGTATTTGTGAGAAATTCAAGCCTAAAAAAGTGATCCATGATTTGAAATTCATTGCTTCCTGACTTTGATCAAAGGTTTGAGGTGCAAAGACTATTTAGAGAGAGTTTTTTCAATTTTCAATTGTAAAAAATAACTTTTAAGCCATGCCCATGAGTGATCATAAACTGATTTGGCCACATAAAGCCCTAGAAAATTGATCAAGAAATAAAAAATCTATCTGGTTAATTTTGATGCACTGAGTTAAATGCATTTGTTTTGATTTTTCATACTTTCAAATTATATTATGTGAATTTTCTTTGATGCAAAACATTGACGTGAATAATGATCCATTTGTGACACAATGAATTTTGTCAAAAACATTGAAACGTGCATGACCCTTCTTCAACAATTTCAAATTTGCACAAAGCCTTACACGCACTTAAGATTGGTAAGGATACTAGGACACTAAAATTTGATGAAAAGCCACATGTCATAACTTGAAGGCAACAATGCATACACTCCAAGAGTCATCTAGTAGTGAAACAAACTTTGTTTGAGAAGAAAATGGCCATTTTGAAGGTGTGCATGGCATTCGTTTAATTTTATTAAGTTAAAGCCTCTAATCAAGATTATCACATGATTTTGAAATTTTCAAAATTATAAATCCTTAGGGATCATGTTCTAACTAATTGGCCTAAATCAAAAGTTTGTTAGGATTTAAAACCATAATTGATTGAACATCACTAGCATTTTATCTATAAAATACTATGATGACCACTATGAAGGTCATGAGGTCACATTTTATCTGCTTTCACTTGACCTTGACAATTCGAATGGCAAGGGAGAGATAGTCAGACCTTTGGATTCTAGCAATAATGAGGAAGAATTTAAAGAGATTCCATCCATGTCTAGGCATAGCAACACATTGTTAAGACTAGAGTACTTCCACCAAAGACCTCTTGGAAAGCCATGTATGTTGAGAGATGCATGAATCAAAAATTTTGGATGAAATAATGCATGGCCTGCACCCATGAAATAACTCATCTTGTATGATTATTACTTCACAACTTTCCCAAATATGCATGTTGAGTACATGGATAAGGCTGAAAATACTTATTGGGAAATTCATGAAGTTGAGAAATCAAATTTGAAACCTAATCCCCAACATTCAATTGATGGTGCCCAAGGTAGTTGAAGCAATTCATTAGGAGGCAACTTAGGAAGGTCAGCTAAAAACTCTAACCTTGGAGTAAGGATTCCACTCATCAATCCAATTGGAAAACCCTTTTTCAATCCATTTGATGAGGGAATGTCATCCAATAGGCTTTGTCTTATATTAGGATTCAACCAGAAGAACAAGCCACCCATGAATTTAATCTAGGTCAACATGTTCAAGGCCCTAGAAGATGCCTTCAACTATCTCAAGTGGTGAACTAAATGAAGAACTATTACAATGAGTCTACATATCCCTTTTTGGCATAGCTTTTTCTTCATTGATATTTTCTCTCTCATCAATAAGTGCATCCTAAATATTTTCATCAAAAGTGGAATGATATATGTTCTGATCCAAAACTTTCCTAGGCTAAGAAGTTGTCTCACTAGGAGATACATTTGACTATTCTCTATTGAAAAGAGGCAATAATGCATCATGCACATCCTTTGAGCTCATTGATACCTCCTTGGTGCATGAAAGTAAAAGTTGCACAACATCTTCCACAGAAAACTACATCACAAATAGAATGTGTTTAATATGTGGGTGATATAGACAATAATCTTTACTCTGAGGAATGTACCCATCAAAAATACATTTTTTGTGGTTGAACAAACTCATGCAATGTTTGAGGCAAGGCAACTCTTTAACTAGAGTAACCTAGTCAAGTCAGAATTTCACTTCTAAAGGATATTAGAAAGATTAGAGCAAATGGCATCTAAACTTAGCTAGTTAGCACCTCAACATGCTCAATCAATTGGAAGCAAGTGAGGGGAATTCTTGTTGGTAGAGTTATTTGCTTGTAACTTGATAGAGGGCAGAATTCCTCCTTCAATCAATAAGTACTCACAAGAGTTCTTGAGAGAAATTCAAGAAGAAAAATGGGGCATGGAACATATTTCTTCCCCACCCATGTAGGAAATAGATGATCTTCACAATCAGTTTCCTCAAGACATCCCCTCTATTAATGGAGCTCAAGCACCAAGAGCTTGGTATGAGAAGATACATCTCTATATTCTATCTATTGGTTTTGAAAACTCGGATGTGAATCCTACTCTTTATGTTAAAGCTAAGAAAGATGTTTTGACTATTTTATCATATATGTTGATGATATGATCATGATAAGTCCCAAGGATTCACACCTTCAGTACTTTAAAGCATAAATTAATCATACATTTGATGTAAATGATTTAGGTATTTTGCATTATAATCTTCGGATTGAGTTCATATATGAAAATGAGTGTATCTACATAACACAAAAAAATACATTGAGAAATTATTGGAAAGGTTTGAGATGATAGATTCCAAGCCTATGCATACATGTAAGGCTGTCAATGTGTCATTAAGTCGAAAGCAGATTTATAACCATTTGATGCTACATCATATAGCCAAGTAGTTGATTGCTTGACATATCTATGTAATCCACATCCGGACATTTAGTTTGAAATTTCTCAAGTATCTAGGTTCATGCACAATCAGCTCAAGGTTCAGTGGAAACCAGTTAAGAGATATTTGCAGACATTAGAAGTTTTGCAAGTTATTGAACCTTGTACCATTATGACATTGAAGGGGGGATTGTTGGAAAAAAGTCATAGTTAGTCCACATGGTAGCAATATGTGTTGTTCTTTGTAGAAATTTATACACAAAATGGAATGGGTGACATGGTTAGGTAAAATGCCTTCCAAGCTATCCACGTGAGTTTGAGCCCTGCCATTGATGCAAATCATGAAGCCATCCATGATTTTCTTAATGAAAGGCTAAAACAAAAAAAATTTAATCCATCACAATTTCTTGAAAAATGTTCACATGACTTTTTTTGTGTGTGTTTTTTTTTTATTTTGCATTGTCGCTTTTGGAGAATCCTATCATGGGTACTTGAAAGCTATAAAACAAGGCCTAGAGATCACTTGTGAAATATCTTCTCAAGAAGCATCATTCAAGCTCTTGCAACTTGGAGGAGATTGTGGAGGTCCTCTCTTAGAGGGGGTGTTTCTACACACTTGGAGGAGGTGTGCTCTACATCTAGAGACATCTAGAAGAGTTCGTGTCAGTAACATATTATGAGTAACAAGTCCACATCGGTCCTTACTTATTAGTTCACTAGTTTCTAATTTAGGGATAATCAGAATTCGAGTTTGTTGTAAAATAGTTTTAAACTATTCATATTCTCCATATTCTCTCACACACACTCTTCCTACCTCTTAGGCACACAATCTCTTGTATCTAGTTCTTATTTTTTCCTAGATTTGGATATTGTAAGTTTGTATCATATTCACACATTGTAATTAAACATTGGAATATAGTTAGTGTAGGTGAGCACTCTAGCTTACCATACACTTTGAAAGATTTTGTCTATTCTCTCTCTATCTCTCACTCATCATCTGTTTGAGTATTAAAGTGTGTATGCTAAGGCTCATGTGTTGGAAGATCTTATAAATCTGCAATTAATTGTTACTTCCAACATATGAAATGATCTTTGGTAGAACTTTCATGAGACAATTGTAGATAGTACAAGATTGGGGAACCAATTCTTTGTACTTATAGTATTTAGTGATAACCACCAAAATTAATCTCAAAGTCTATAAGCATAGAGATATGCCACCCCTATAGTGGAACATTATTCATAAAACGCAAGGAGATAATGAATAAGTGCACTCCATAGGTTCAAAACCTTCATGGATGCACGAGGATACTCACTTATGGATGTGTAAGCTTGCAGAGAAGGAAGAGAAAATAATAGAAGGTAGAGACATATAAACATTGGGAAATTAGAGATCACTTCAGGACCCCACCTATGTACCTATGATCTTTTTCGATGAAGAGTTTGAGCCCCACGATTGGGAAAATGTCTTAGCAACATGAACATAGTAATAAATGTAGAACAGTGGACACCCCATTGTGATGAGGATGGCTATGACATCTCAGTATTCATGTGAAAACCTATCATTGAAGAGTACAAGCCTATTGTGGACAAACATAAATAGTAGAGCAATGAAGATTTAGAATCCATCATCATGGACCCCTTTTGGGACTAAGAAGAGTACCTATACTTGATAGATGCTAAGACTCAAGAACATAAGGGTGTAAAAATGATGTAATTTTAGCAACACAAGTAGAAAGAAATAAAGAAAAAGAAACATGAAAGGAACCCCTCCATACAAGAAGAAGAATAGTTATTTGTACTAAAGAACTTCAACAAGTATGAGATAGAGTATAGAAAAATCATTGTGAGAATGTGAAGACAAGAAGCTCTCATTGGAGAAGCCTATGAAAATAAAGAGAAAACCAAGAAAGTAGAAGTGATGATAACAGATGGATAGGAAAGAAGCATGTATATTGGAATGAACTAAGTGTGAAAGAAGAGAAAGAGTTGAAAACCTGTTGAGAGAATATAGAGATGTATTCTCTTGTACTTACAAGGATTTGAAAGGAGTGGATCTAGACATATGTTCACATAGGATCCCCATGTCTTTAGAAGGCGAGCCAATTAAATAAAATCCTTACATGTATAATGACACCAATCTAGCAAGGATAAAAGAATAAATAAATAGCTTGATTGATAGAGGATTTATCTATGAGATTGAGCATGCACAAAGGGTATCCCCCATTGTTTTGGTGCTCAAGACGAATAGAAAATTGCACATATGTATTGACTTAAAGAAGGTTGATGCTGCCATGATACATGATAATTATTCGCTTGCTATCATTGAGAATTTTTAAGAACACATATTAGGCACGAAAGTTTATAGCTTCCTTAATGGATTTTTCAGGTTACAACCATCATCCCCAAAGATCAACACAAGATGGATTTTGCCACAGGATGGGGAAGCCTTTGCATTTCCTATGATGCCATTTGGGCTTACAAATGCACCTGCTACCTTCCAAAGGCTCATGTATCATGTGTTCAAAGAGTTCTTTGGGAGAAATTTAGAAGTTTATGTGGATGACTTGTGTGCTCATTCCCACATAAGACAATTCACATCCCATAACTCGGGAAAATCTTTGATAAGTGTAGACAATATCAAGTAAGTTTGAACCCAAGAAATGCTGTTTCATGGTCATACAAAGTAAAAGCTTAGGTCATAAAGTGTTAGAAAATGGAATATCAACAAATGAAGACAAAGTGAGAGCTATAGCAAAATTACCTGGGTAGAGAATAGTTAAATAAGTATAAGCCTTATGGGTCATTGTAGATACTATCAATATTTTACCTACACATATGCAATCATTATAAAACCTTTTGAAAAATTTTGAGTGGAACGAAGACTGTGAGAAATCTATCTTAGAGTTGAAATGATGTTTGTGATTTGCACCTATTTCAATAGTGTTGGATTGTAATAAATCATTTTATGTCCACGTGGATGCCTCCAATTTATCTATAGAATGCATGCTAGCACAACCCGTAGGGGAAGGAAATATGGACCTCCCCATAGCATACATGAGAACACAATTGAATGCTATAGAAAAGAATTGCATAACCACTAAAAGAGAAGGACTAAGCATTGTCTATGCAGTAAAAAAGTTTCAACATTATTTGCTTGCAAATAAGTTCAAATTTTTTATAGATCATCAAGCCTCATTATACTTGGTTAAAAAACCTTACAATACAAGAAGGCTAGTAAGATGGTTTCTCTTACTAATGGAATATGATGTTGAAGTAGTTGTTAGGAAAGGTAAGACCCACCTTAGAGCAGATCAACTTTCACACTCACTTCATCAGAATTCCTACAAGATGTGTCGCACTTCTTGATGCATATTTGTTCAAACTTGAGGTAGTTCCAAATTGGGCAAAGAAATTAGTGCTAATCTTGATGTTGGACCCAAGAACCCTACAGTAAGAACAAAGGAAGAAGAAATAATTGACTTACAAAAATACCACATACTTGTAGGAAGTATTTACAACTAGGATGATCAAGGTGTTTTAACTTATTGTGTGGAAGAGGAAGAGCATGATGAATGTTTGAAATTAGCACATGTAAGTGCACTAGGGAAAAATTACTTGAAGCATAGAACCCTACAAACATTCAAGCGATTAGGCATGTATTGGACAACCATGGAAGCAGATGTCTGTAGGTTTCTTAAGAATTGTCCATCTTGTATTATCAATCCTCTAGCTAAACATGCTATGTTCTATCGTGTCCCTAATACCCGAATGCAATAGTCATCTATTTGACTTCTTCAGAATGAGAACATATCCTCATGATATGAACTTAGTGTGGCAAAGAAGCTTGGAGCAAGAATCTCAAGACTATTCCCTCATCAGTGATAGCCTATATGAGTGTGGAAGAGATGGATACTTGTGATTTTTTGTGCATTACTTTAAGATATTAGAAACCACATATAATATTGTTACAAGTGGGCACTTTGGTCCTAATCATGTGATCAAAGCCATTCTATTTTCAGGTATTTGGTGGCCTATCCTTCATATAGATGCACATACCTATGTGAATTACACATGCCAAAGAGCTCAATATCCTATTCGTGAAGATGAGATGCCGCTAAGCTCCATGATGGGAGGATGTGCTTTATCCAAGTGGGGCATATACTTATAGGACCTATCAAACCCCCAACTAGAAGCTCCCAAGCAAAAAATATCATCGTTGCCACATACTTGTTGGTACAATTAAGCCCAAGCCTACATACTTGATGTATACACATTAGCTTGATGTATTGGCATATCACTTGAAGAAGCTTCATATGTATTACCTCTTGTAACTTTGAGTGTAATTACTCATAACTTGAAGAAGATTCATATGTATTACCTCTTGTAACTTTGAGTGTATAACTATGAGTGATGTAGAATCAATGAAGAGTATACCCCAAGCATGCCCTAATCTAGAATTGCTGGAAAATAAGGAGCAGTTGTTGGATGATGTGATCACCCCACCCAAAGCAGACCAATCACTTAGTGCAGACAAGGAGACACAACCAATATCCATCATCACAATCAAAACCACCAAGACCTTTGCATGTGTGGATTCCAAAGACATTAGTAGAGGCACAAAAGACACAGAAACGTATATGGATCCCAAAGAAGGTTAGACAAACTGCAACTCAAGAACTAGAGAGTTTAAACAAGCTATAATGCCTACAAAGTGAAGCAAATAGGTCCAAAAAGGCTTATCAAGGGTATCGAAGGAACGCGACATCTAAACCTCAAACCTCAAGAAGAAAGGAGACAAGGACCAGAGAACAAGAAGCCCGATAGAAACAAATGCTTCAAACACCAACTCCAAAGTGGATATGGAGACCAAAGAGGCAGCATGAGCAAGAACAACAGAATCAATGTGATTCTACTTGCACTCATGAAGAATCCACTGCACTTAGAGTATGCATGACAAAGCCACATTACAAGGCCATGCATTTGGCACATGATCTCTTCAACAAAACTAGTGGTGCACATTTCCATCATTGGAATAAGCCTTAGTTTCTACTGCCATAGGAATGACCAAACATTGTAATAAATAAGTGCTTTTGCTAGATCTAATTCTTGTTTTCTTTCAGGATTAAAAATCAAAAGAAGTGTGGTAAGAAACCTTACTCACTTAAGCAAGGGGGAATGGAGCGATGAAGGAAATGACATATCACTAAGCCACACATAAAACACATGAATTGGTATCTACTCGAAGCTGATTCTTTCTTTATTACAAGTGCAGATGCCTTCCAAGGATTCCGAGGCAACTGTTCAAGAAGAGGTGTTGGAGTTTCCACTATAAAGTGTGACCAAAGCCAAAGGTCACTGGTTTCGAGAAGACCAACCTACAAGAGAGCATCTTTTCTTGGTGACGATAAAGATCATGGACATCGACCATCAGTTCTCGTTCTTGTCCCAAGACTTCAAAATCATACATGAACTCCCATCAACCGTGGATATAATGACAAAGGCAGGTATTTAGAAATACTTCGAGCTACAAATTTATAAACTAGACTTTCAATGATGTAGACATGTGATGAACACCCTTCAACCGACCTTACATAACCCCTTAGTGCTAGAAGGAAGAGTCCTAGATGCGGAAGGAGAATGGGTGATTATCCAATTCACTCATGAATTCATCCAAGAAGCCTTTGGATGGGAGAAAGATGGGAATACATACCTAAAGGATGAAAGCCAAGGGACTAAGACCCAAACATTCATGGATATTAAGTGTATAGATATAGAAGAAGAGGTTCATCTGGTTCACCATCACTTCTACTTCCCAAACATGCACCGCTACACAGCACCTCAAAAGATCATAGTGAAGCTCTTATCGCATGCAACTAAGCAGATTGGTAATCAATTGAACATGACACCATACATTCAAGAGCGTCTATTTGAAGCTAAGAAGCAATGGAACCATAAAAAGTTCTTGAATGGAAGTGTAATACTGACCATCCTAATCTACCATGCATTAGGTATTCGAGAATATCTTAAGGAGATGCCTTCATCACTAGAGATGGCTAAGTACGCAAAGCTAGCCACTGTACCAAGGAAAAAGAAAGGAATCAAAATGATGGAAGAGGCAGGAACCAACTCTCAACCTTGGATGAGAGGAACAAAGAGAATAGGGGAAATGTTAAAGGCAAAAGAAGCACTTCCTGCTTCAAAGAGGATACATGTACTTCCAAAGACAAAATCCAAGACACCATGCCCATTACAGAAGAGGGGTTAAAGGAAGCAATGGAAGCTACTCACCAATACATGGAAGGACAAGTAAATCTGCCAGTGCAAGGGCATCACTATTATCAGACTAATGCAAAAACATTGCAAGGAAAAAGATTGACAAAGTTCCACATATATAGAGAGTTGGGATTGATGAACTCTAGTTCATCTTTGGACACCCAGGAAGACCAAGAACCCATCCCTGATGAATGTGGACATCAAAAGCGATTCAAAAGATGATGGCAGTTGGGATGAATTAAATCAAGTGAAGGATTCCTTTGAAGTGGAAAGCTCAAAAACAAATGAAATGTGAGATCACACAGCCCCAGAGCCAATAAAGAAGTTATTATCTGAAGAAGAAGTTCATATATTAAGGATGAGTGAAGAAACAAAGATTCAAATTACAGAGACTCACTTGGACGGAGAATTCACATCAAAGATGCCAAAGAAAGAGAAAGAATAGGAAGAAGTGGAGGAGCAAGAACCATTCACTCCAATCAGGGTTTTAGCAGAGCCTTTTGCACTAGATATTACATTTCAAGGAAGTACTACAAAGTCTACTGCACATGAAGATGAAGATAAAGAAACTCAAGTACATCTTCAAATTAGACAACCTCATAATGAGACTATACACGTGGATAAAGGAAAAGATGTACTCACGGGGGAAGTACCGAGTATCCCGAAGACATGGTTAAATCAGGATGTGGCTCAACTCAAGCCCATGGTGAAGTAGATGATACAAACAGCCATGGACACTCAACAACAACTGATAAAAGAAAATGCTGATTATGACAAGGCTCTGAGGGAGCGAAACCAATTTCTAGTAATAAGTGAAAAGCTCTCTGCACAAGTGATAGAAGTTCAACAGGCACTCATGGCCAAGGATAAAGAAGCCAACGAAGCCATGGAGAAATGCAATGTGCTACAAGCTGACAATCAGCAACTCCAAGACCAACTCAAAGAACTACAAAGTAAGTATGAAGCAGGTGAAGGTGAGAAAGCACGGATGAATACAAGAAGCAAATTGCTCAAATCTCAAATAAAGGTTTACATGGAGGAAGTTGATAGCTTAAGAAATAGGAATAAAGAACTCATGACCGCCATTTTGTGCAACCAATCGATAGAGGCACCTAAAGTATCAACAAATAATACACAGGCACTAGAACCACAAATTGCAAAGTATGAAGACCAGATGAAACAAGAGCAAGATGTTAGTGCAATCGCCAAGCCTACACACTTGGCTAAGCATGAGAATACTTCATGTGAAATTGATTGAAGATCCATGAGAACCATTGCTATGGATTCTTTATCTTTTACCATTTGAAAAAGTCAAATTCACTTGAAGGATTATTTGTAAGAGCCAAAAATCTCATGGAGTTAGATGGATAGGAAAGATATAAGTTTAGAATATCTCCTAGATTAATGGATCACTTTTTAGTGAGAGCCAAAATTGAATTCAAATTCAAATTTTGAATGAAGCATTTATAAAAGATGAATGTAAAATCTCGCGATTAGATCACTCCGATTTCGAGCTTTTAGTTGATCATATTGTAAGAGAGTGAGGCTCACTTCATAGCCTACACTTCTCACCATCATTGGGAATTGATTATCATGCCAATGATCATGTACAATACTATCATATTTTACAATAGATCATTACTTACATCTATTGATCTCTTTGTCATTGTCACTTAGAATGAATCATCATTTTGTATTGCTCATATCTCAATCATTACTCCATCATTTTCAATGTTCTATAGCTTATTAAAATGAGCTCTAAGTCTACTAAATTATGACAAACTTTGAAGACATTCCATTCACTGGATTGGGAGAAAAGCTCGTCGAAGTGGTAACTGGTCATTCTCTACAGAGTCCTAAAAATCGGGGGTAAAGGTATAGTTGCTAAATTGATTGCTATGTCCATAGTTAACCATTCTAAGTGATTCCACTTGGAATCATTAGCTCTTTAAGCTAATTTAATATCTCTAGAAGGAAGTTTTCTAATTCCTACTGTACTAGAAGCATTGAGCTTAACAAGCAGAAGGTGTGTGAACCAAAATAGAAGGTTTTCATTGGATTGTGAAGTGGGAAGTAGTCTGTTAAGAGTTAATCATTACTTGCATCATTTCCAAAGTACATAGGTACTTGTTTAGTGTCATTGGAAAGCTAAGAGGGCCTACAACTCAACTCTGAAGTGGAAGAGGGCTGATACAAAGCAGGAATTTGCAGTACCTACTCATTTCTTGGAGTGTCCATCCATCTTTCCCAATAGTGGTATCAGAGAAAAGCTAAGGTAAAATGGGAGATGGTTTTCCTTCTGTCATTGATAAATTGGATAGGAACAACTATTAAGCATGGTCCTTGAGGACGAAGACATGCTTTCAAGGAAGGAGTCTCTATGGATACATCTCAAGAGATGAAGAGATGCCCATTTTGAGAAGCAAAGGACAAGCTACAAGAGAGGAGCATAAAAGACTCAATTCATGGTGTGATAAAGATGCATTAGCAAGGTCATACTTACTTAACTCAATTTCTGATTTTCTTCTTCCACACATTAGGAAGTGTAAGACATCCCAAGAGACTTGGGAAACATTGTCTTCATATTTTTCTTCCAACACAAGGGCTAGGAAGAACCAATGATGGATTGAGTTTACCACTCAAAGAAAGCAACCCAAGCAAGGCATCTCAGAGTATGTGATCAAATTCAAGGATGTGGCTGACCAATTGGCAACCATAGGAGAAGAAATTGAAGAGGAGAAAATTGTTAGACAAGTGATCAATGGCATTAAGGCAGATGACAAATGGGAAAGCTTCACAACTGCCATGGACTTGTACATGGACATGCAGATTCTAGATCTTACCACACTCATGGGGAAACTCTTTAGCCATGAAGTCAAGCTCAACAAGAATGGAGATTCATCAAGAGGTAATAACATCTTATGCCCTATACATAGATAAAGGCAAGTCTAAAGAGAAAGGGAAAAGCAAGAAGATTGAGGATGAAGGTACAACCTCTCAAGCCAACTATGCAGGGAGAGGTAGAAACTCAAGAGATAGGGGCATAGGAGGTAAGCAAGGTAGGGGGAGACCTTTCAACTCTTCCCCATGTAATATTTTTGGTTTGTAAAATCACACTACAGATGAGCGTTACATGAACTTCAAGAATCAGAGAGGTAGAGGTTTCCAAAGAGGTGGATATATACAATCAAGAGGGAGATTCAACCATCATCAAGGCTACAATAACAACTACAACAACAATTACAATAACAACTACCAAGGAGACTACAAATCAAGGAAAGACCACAATAATTATATAGAGAAACAAGAGGATTCTCTTCTGATTATGAATATGACTTCAAAGCAAAGTATGAATGATGACCATATCTTCTACATTGACTCAGGTCGCTCAAACCATGTGGCAGGCAATGTAGCTCTTCTCTTTAACCTTGAGGAACCTAAGGGAAAGCATCAAGTACAAATAGGTGATGACACCAAGCATTCAGTGATTAAGGTAGAAAATGTTAAAACCTCTGATGGAAATAGAAAACTATTGAGCAGGGTTCTATATGTACCAACAATTACCAAGAATTTGATGAGTGTTGGACAGATTGTGGAAAAGGGTTTGCAAGCTAGGTTCAACAAATATGGAGCATTTGTGGAGGATCCCCAACATGGATTCAAGGGAATTGCCAAAGGAGAAAAGACAAGTAGATTATTTACTTTTGAACTTGAAGATACAAGGAATATTGCACTTTATAGTTACAAAGACCAAACATTGTCAGAGCTTGAAATTTGGCATAAGATATTACGACACATTGGTGAGAGAACCTTAAAGAGAATTTGTAGAGATCAATGTGTGCATGGGATACCCAATGTATCCAAGCAACACATGATCTATAAATGTGGTGCTTGTCAGTTTGGAAAATCTCACAGGTTACCCTTCTCAAAGAAAAGCTACATACATGTGGACTACTTAGAGCTTGTCCATACAGATGTATGGGGATCAAGCAAGGATCCCTCAATTTTTGGATCAACGTATTATGTATCTTTCATTGATGACTTCAGTAGGTGGACTATCAAACAGGAAGAAGCCTAAAGAGACTAAGGTCAGATG
The DNA here is from genome assembly GCA_020310875.1 of Ceratopteris richardii. Classification (NCBI taxonomy): domain Eukaryota; kingdom Viridiplantae; phylum Streptophyta; class Polypodiopsida; order Polypodiales; family Pteridaceae; genus Ceratopteris; species Ceratopteris richardii. Next base: position 33,393,857 of record CM035408.1, on the reverse strand, counting down.
GAGGAGATGATTACTTCTCAAATGAGTTTGATGCATTCTTGTAGGATAGAGGAATCAAGAGAGAAATTACAACAAGGTATACCCCTGAGCAAAATGGGGTGGTAGAGAGGAGAAATAGACTAATTGTTGAAACAACTAGGTTAATGCTAAATGAGAAAAAACTACCTAATTATTTGTGGGCAGAGAGTGTATCTACTATTACTTATCTTGCTAACAAGTTGCCATCAAAATCTCTTGATGGGATGACCCATATGAAGCATGGCATGGTAGAAGACCTTCACTTGATCATTGCAGGATTTTTGGATGTGTTGCTTATGTGCATATCTCTTATCAAATTAGAGATAAACTAGACCCTAAGGCAGAGAAGTGCATTTTCATAGGGTATGACTTGAATAAGGAAGGATACATGTTTTACAATCCTTCCAACAAAGGATTTATGGTCAGTAGAGATGTTGTCTTTGATGAGAATGATTCTTGGTTTGAAAGTGAATGCAAGAAAGTAAAATTGCCTTATGACTGGGAAGAGGAATTTCCAAGCCTCATCAAGGAGGATCCAAACCAGAATGAAGACATCAACTCAGATGATGAGGACATCATCAACCTAGAAGAATTCAAGGCATGGAAGTCCAAAGGCAAAGTCAAGATGAAGAAGTTGGAGGATATTCTTGAATCATCCAACCAAGCAATCAGAAGATCACAAAGGGAGAGCAAGAAGCCAATCATATATGGGTATGACACATCTTTAGTTACTAAGCATTCTATTTATCTTGCAAAAGATTTATCACTTGAAGAGCCATCATCATATGAAGAGGCAAAGACCAAGATAGAATGGAAGGAAGCTACGGATGAAGAAATTGAAGCACTCAAGGAGAATGATACTTGGGAGCTAGTGCCAAAGAATGAATCTATGAAGGTAATTGGTTCTAGATGGATCTATAAGATTAAAAGAAATTTTGATGGATCAATAAGCAGGTACAAAGCTAGAATTGTGGCTAAGGGTTTTGCACAAACCGAAGGAGTTGATTATGAAGAAACCTTCTCACTTGTGGCCAAAATGCCAACCATCAGGGTATTGGTCAGTGTGACTCCATCAAAGAATTGGAACATGTACCAATTGGATGTAAAAAATGCATTTCTAAATGGCTAGATTTCAGAGGAGGTGTACATGTCTCAACCTCTTGGCTATGAGGACCCAAGCAAGGTAACATATGTGTGTAAACTGAACAAAGCTCTTTATGGATTAAAGCAGGCACCTAGGGCATGGAACCATAGGTTGACTACATACCTTCAGGATCAAGGATTCATCATGAGTAAAGCAGATACCTCTCTGTTTGTTAAGAGGAGAAATTCAAAGGTGATATATCTATGTGTGTATGTTGATGATATCATACTTACAGGTAATGATGCTAATGGCATCAAGCAGATAAAAAGTCAAATGATGCAGGAGCTCAAAATGAGTGATCTTGGATCACTAAAGTATTTTCTTGGACTTGAGTTAGTCTATACTAACTCTAGCATTTACATTACTCAAAGAAAGCATGTACATGATATGTTGAAGAAATTTCAATTGCAGGATGCCAAGGTAGCAAGAACTCCTATGGAGGTGAACCAAAAAATTAAGTGCTCATGAAGGTGATGTGCTTGAAAATATTGCAGGATACCAAAGCATAGTGGGAAGCTTAAATTATGCTACATTGACAAGGATTGATATGGCTTATGGAGTAAGTGTTTTAAGTCAATTTATGCACAAACCTAGAGCACCTCATTTGGAAGCTCCCAAGAGAATTTTAAAGTACCTTAAGGGCACTCAAAACCAAGGTTTATACTTTCCTTATACTTCAGATTTGGATATCAAGATATACTCAGATGTAGATTGGGTAGGTTGTAAAGATGATAGAAGGAGTACCTCAGGTTATCTATCTTTTGCAGGTGAAAAACCTATCTCATGGTCTTCCAAGAAGCAACCTACTGTTGCTTTATCTTCAATAGAGGTAGAATATAGAGGATTGGCCAATGCTACTCAAGAAACCATATGGATCAGATTGCTATATGTAGATTTAGGATTGCATAATATACCGCAAATGATTTTTGGAGATAATACAAGTTCCTTACATCTTGCAGCAAATCCTATTTATCATGCTAGGACCAAGCATATAGAGGTCCACTATCATTATGTGAGAGAAAAGCTATTGATCAAGGAAATTCAATTGGCATATGTATCAACCAATATGCAAAGTGCGGACTTATTGACCAAAGCACTTGATGGTACTAAACTTTGCAGGCTTAAAGCTGTGATTGGATTGCAGGACATACAAGAAAATTGATGAAGAAGATCAAGCCAAGATGTTTGGGTTGAGGGGGAGCCGTTGGTGCAATTGCCAAGCCTACATACTTGGCTAAGCATGAAAAGACTTCATGTGAAATCGATTGAAGACCCATGAGAACCATTGCTATGGATTCTTTATCTTTTACCATTTGTAAAAGTCAAATTGACTTGAGGAATATTTGTAAGAGCAAAAAAGCTCATGGAGTTAGATGGATAGGAAAGGTATGAGTTTCTTAGAAAGAATATCTCCTAGATTAGTGGATCACTTTTTTAGTGAGAGCCAAAATTGAATTCAAATTCAAATTTTGAATGAAGCATCTATAAAAGATGAATGTAAAATCTCGCAGTTAGATCACTCCGATTCTGAGCCTTTAGTTGATCATATTGTAAGAGAGTGAGGCTCACTTCATAGCCTACACTTCTCACCATCATTGGGCATGATTATCATGCCAATGATCTTGTACACCACTGTCATATAATACAATAGATCATTGCTTACATCTATTGATCTCTCTATCATTGTCACTCAGAATAGTCATTTTGTATTGCTCATATCTCAGTCATTATTCCATTATTTTCAATGTTCTATAGCTCATTGAAATGAGCTCTAAGTCTACTACATGCTGACAAACTTTGAAGACATTCCATTTAGTGGATTGGGAGAGGTCCTAAAAAATCAAGGGTAAAGATACACTTGCTAAATTGATTGCTCTATGCATAGTTAACCATTTTCAGTGATTCCACTTGGAATCATTAGCTCTTTAGACTAATTTAATATCTAGGGAAAGAATTTTTCTAATTCCTATTGTACTAGAAGCACTGAGCTTGACAAGCGGTAGGTGTGTGAACCAAAATAGAAGGTTTTCATTGGACCGTGAAGTGGGAAGTAGTCTATTTTGAATTAATCATTACTTTTGTCATTTCCAAAGTACATAGGCACTTGTTTAGTGTCATTGGAAAGTTAAGAGGGCCTACAAATCAACTCTGAAGTGGAAGAGGGCTGGTACAAAGCAGGAATTTGCAGTACCTACTCATTTCTTGGATTGTCCATCCATCTTTCCCAACACAAGCTCGAAGAGACGAGTGGGAGAAGAAATACATGTATGAAACTAATGAACTTAGAAAAAGATGGAAATGAGCAGATAACAAACTCCTTGCACAGTGTAATGAAGATGCCGATCAAATGGCTGCAATAGGAGAAGAAATTCTGAAGAACAAAGAAGCAATCACGAAAGAAACCAATGAGATAAAGGAAACAGATGAAATCATTGAGAAGTTAAAGGTTCAAATAGCATAGCAAGTTATAGTGGGGACACCAGTAGTTCCAGGCTCCAAAGTGGCTATTTAGGAGACTGAGGTATGTCCTCTTTCTCCCCCATGCATCATTCACCTATAAGGGACGAAGTAGAGCCAAGCACTGAACGCCATAATCGGGCTATTGCAAAACTAAGCCAAAATTAGCGGGCACTACTAGTGTCCCAACATAGAGAGGAGTTTGAAGATCAAGTGATGAAGGTGATGAGGGAAGCAAAGATTGAAAGAAAAAGCCTAGAAAAAATTTTGAAGCCACTTAATATCCCTTATGGCTTGCTAAAAGAGGAGATGTGACAATATATCAAGAAAGTAACAAATAAAGAACATGCTCATGATCTGCAATTCAACCTGAAGACATTCACATATACACAAGAAGAGTTTGATAAGGAAGATCTGATATGGAGAAGAAAGTTTTTAGAGAAGAATCCTACCTTATGGATACACTGGGAATCATCACCATATGTGCTCCAAGCTAATCCATCTTTTTGCCGAGTACCTTGAAGACGCACCTAGATGCAATTTTGGGAGGCATAGCACCAGGGTGCTATAAATAATCAATGGCTAAACTATCCACTACTACCTAGTCTGCCTCACAATTATCTACTCACCAAAGAATACATGGTGCGGATCAGAGTTTTTGGGTTATCTAGATATGCGACTGTACCGGATTTAGCCATCAAAATGAACAATAAAATATTAAGCATGCTACTGACAATTCTGAAAGTATTCCAACACGCACAATACATCTTTTGAATTTTATTGGCATTAATCAGGGTGGGGGGGCCATAATTTTTTATTTATCTACTACTCAAAGTCGATTAACTATAATGACAATATACTCGTGGATCATGTTTCTAAGGAGTCCATACATGCGAACGTTTGAAGAAGCTTTCCTTACAAGATTTTTTGAAATGGACTCAGAGATCTTTGTAAAAAATGCAAGACTGGTGGCCTACAAACTCAGCTTCTTTGCAGATCATAAGCACGCATTAGATGATGGAGTAAAGTCAACACAATGGAAAGAGCTGATGATATGTGAAGCCAATTCGCTAAATCACAGAGAGAAAAAGGTAATACAGACTTACTCACGTCGCCACAGAAAGCCTATCAAGGATGATAGAGTTCAGGAGGAGGGATGTGTGGAAGGAGAATAGAGCAAAAAGAGAAGAAGAAGAAGATCAAAGAATAAAACAACTCGCTAAAAAGAACCTCCTTTGCCCAAAGCCCCGCAGGGGCACACATTAGGTTACAACACCAAAGGACCAGGTCCCAAAGAGTGGAAACAAAAGAATATAAAACCAGGACCTTTCAAAGGGAGACAATACACAAAGGATTCTTCATCGGATAAAGTAACAAATTGTCTGAGAATCCTAGGTGCTTCTCCCTCTACTAGATGCGGGTAGTGGAAATTAGTAAACAGGCTCCAACGAAATACAATAGGGTCAAATGTGTGAGAACAAAGCAATATCCGAAGACCAAAAGCTAGAAAGAGGTCGAGGTTGAAAAGTTGAAGAAGGTGACTAAAAATATCACATTCTTAGCCACTTGATGCATGCATGGCAGCATGATTTAACAACACAACCCAGATTTGTGAATATAAGGAATACCAAGGGGCTTACAAAAGCAAAGGACTTAGATCAGATAAGGTAACAAATTCACTCACAGTTCTCATAGCTTCTTCGACCACTAGATGCATCTACTAAGGAGCTATAAACAAGCTGTAGACAACAAGCAAAGCCTATCAAGGGACGATAGAGGCAAAGAGGGGGAGAGTGTTGCAGAGTAAAGAAGCACAAAATAGGAGCTCCCAAAAATTTTCAAATTATGATCATAATTGTTCTTCTTCAAAATCCTATGAAACTCCCTTGAAGCTATGTAAATGCACTAGAGGAGTCCTCTAGATGCATAAGTCCAAATTATTGTAACATAACTTTTGTAAAATAGTAGGAAATTAGAGTTAGTCGATAAAGTGTCGGTCTCTTGTGTGAAAGGACCATTTTTAGGTCACATGTATATAAATCACTTTGTGACTCTTGTAAAGAACTTTTTGCCATTGTGAAAGCTAAAGAAGAAATTCAAATTTGCTTCTTTCTTGCTGTTTTCCTCCTTTTGCTTGAAATGTGTGTGCAAGGCTATTGTCTATCCCTTCCCATCGCTTCTGAACTATTGTAGTGTGTGTATGAGCAATTACAAGTTGTGGGGCGAGTGTTGGTGTTTCACACCATTCACTATTTTGCTCATAACTAGAAGCACATTTGTCAAATTCGAAAAATATGACCAATAAATGCATCTCATCGAGAGCTTCAAAATGAACCCGCTTATGACCATATTCGAAGTTCAGAGCTGAGAGAAAAGTTTGAATTTGTGCTTATTGTTGCAAATGGTATCGCGGCATGCATTTTCAGAGGACTGGTCAAAGGAGAGAATGAAAATGCTCCATAGTTACAAGAAAGAAATCAGACTGCAGACCAGTTAAGAGCATATGAGGAATGGAATCAAGGAGCATGAAAGGCAATGTATTGGCTATCTGTTAGCATACAAGATAGCATGATTGGACACATACAGGATGCCAAGACTTTGAAAGAGGCTTGGAACAGATTGATCACTTTGTATGAGACCAATACAAAGGCAAGAAAATTGCAACTCAAGAATGAGCTGCATACATTAGAAAAGAAGAGCATGTTAGTAAGTGACTACACCCTGAAAATCAAAAGCATATGTGAGTCACTTGCATCTATTGGCATGAATGTAGATGATGATGATAAGCTGCAAGTGTGCCTTCGTGGTTTAGGAGCTGCATATAAGTAGTTCAAAACTTTGATACAGACTAGGGAAAATATTTCGAATTTTGCTGATCTGGCAAATGAAGCCCACATCCAACAATTTATCTATCTCCTCTTTTATCTTTGCTGAATAAACATCATTATAGGTTATGGTCTTGTTTGGAGGGCTTAGCTTCTGTTGTCATAGGGGTTCTATGAGCACAAATAGAAGGATCTACACCTTTCAAATCCTTATATGTCCATGCAAAGACATCTCTATACTCTCTCATGAGTTGTATTAATTCTTGTTCTTCTTCTGGCATGACATCTTGTCCTATGAAGGCGCATCTCTCTTCCCCTTCTTCCATAGCTACTACAATCTTCTTGGTCTGCTCTTTATTGTCATATGCTATCCCTGGTTGTGCTTCTTGTTTTGGCATCTGAATTGCAATCTTTCTCTCCTCTACATCATATTTCCTGAAATGCTCAGGTAGCTCGAATTGGTCTTGAGGTGTGCTATCTTCTTTCTCTTTTTCTATGTTTGGTTTGTCTATTACTGGTTGTAGCCCGTCATGAGTCACATCTAGACTGGTTTCACTCTCTTCCTTCATTTTCCTTTCTTCCTCAATAGGTTCCAGTTCCATTTCTATGCTCTCATAATCTTCATTCCATTCTTTTTCAATTACTTCTCCTTCATTTGCTTCTTGGAGAATAGCCATGTAGCTCAGTGATGAGTAGCACCTCCTTTAATGTCAATTCGGGAAGATGTGAGGATGGTATGAAGACCTCGAACAAGTGATGGCACAAGTGCATGAGTGCGAAGCACACTAACATGCACACACACGTGCACACACAGCAAGACAAAGAGAAAGACAATGGAGTTCTTTAGATTACTTCAAAAGTGCTCTTACAAGTTCAATTCTACAACAAGCTAACCTCAAAAATGAGCTCTCTAGCTCCTTTTATAGTTTTTGGCTAGTTTTGGCCCTGTCCAGACCTAGTGTCTGGCCTAGTTAAAAATAAGGTTCTAGGGCCTATTTGAGGGCCCAAACGGAGTCTAAAAATTATGAAAATTGATAGGTAGGTACTTCTAATGCTCCTCAATCTCAAGGACTCCTTGGCTTGCACAAAATGGAGCTACAAAAAGGTGGAATGGTATTTACACTGATTTTCAGTGATGAGAATTACTGTTATAAAGATGTTGATTTGGGAAAAATTGAAGGGCTTATCTGCCAGATCTGCATTGACTGCTCTGTCTACTTTATCCTTCTCTTTGCTCTGACTCTCTTCGCTGGCTTCCTTGTCTTGTCAGTCCTTGCATGCCCTGACTGCTATCAACACCCCCCCCTCTCTCGCGTCTGTCGTCCCTGACAGACCCTTGTTGCTGGGAGTGCTAGATGTAATATTCCACAACATGAGTGGCAAGCTGATGTTATTGGATGCGTAGTCCTCTGGCCAAGTCTATCATCATGCGATCCCAATCAATTGGTCCTGGAATGTCCGGATGTGGTAGACGCAACTGATCTGCATGGATGGCTTGTTCTACTGCGAATAGATGTAGCAACTGTGTTGGTCTGGGAATGAAAATTTCCGAATGATATTCCTAGAACCCAGTAGAGAACATTTCTTCAAAGGTCTGCTTGAAGCATGCAAGTAAATACTTTACTCGTACATGCCAGGCAAAGATTATGTTGACCGAGGGAGTCTGGCTCATGTCATAGACTAAATCCTTATTACCTTGAGAGAATCCGGGGGCAGAGATGTATGGAGCCTGTACGTTCCGAAAGGTTTTGAAGACAATTTTCATGAGCTCAAATATTTTCATACACATTTTTGCTGCTATGTCGGGTACATTCTTTAGATGCATAGACCAATGTCGAATTGTTGATATCATGTATGCTACGGTCGGGGTCCCTCGAGGTGGAGAAAAATATGGATAGTTGAACCATGCCAAGCATTCTTTATTGTTGCGTACCTTGATTGCAAATACTTGCCATGATCTGCGACGTACCATTGGGCAATAGCATGGATTATACTTGATATACAGTGGCATGGTTGCCCAGGTGCTCATCATCTCAGGGTAGTCAGTTAGTAACCGTGCACGCCAATTAGGTTGAAAAATCGAGCCAGCACGTGCATCTTCCGATAAGTCCTCCAACTCAAATTGAGTGGCAAATGTGGGCTCCTTCCCCGTATGCCTTTTAACTTCTGCATTATAATCATGTAGCAAGACATAGTAAGGCATGTATTGCAGCTCTAATGTTGTGATTAACCGTTGGTGGGATAGGTGCTGAAAGTAAGAAGATCGAAGAACAGTTTCTTCCAGATTTGTGAGGGATTGGATTTGCACGGTGACGATCACCATGTGTGTTTCCCACTTTCTCAACCCTTTTGACCCAATCCGGGACTCCAATTTCTAAAGTGTCCTGTCCTTCCTTTGTAACTCGGCCGCCAGGTGTTGGCATGGGCTCATATGGTTCTTCATAGTTGTCATCCATGGGGATCTCCACTATTGTATCAGGTTCTGGTTCTTCAGCTCGGGAGGGTGGCCTTTCATATGGCAAGAGACGTGCTTGGAGTTCTGCCAGCTGCTCCCGGAGGGTCTCTACTTCTTCTGTAGAGTGTACCAAGATTACTATCTCCTGTTGAGCTGTGGGGGTACTAACTATCTGCTTCTTTAGGTCAGCAAATTCAGCCTCTAACTTTTCATATGACTCCAAAAAATTTGCATGCTCCTCGAGTAAGATGCGAATATCTTCTGATGGGACCGCTCTATACTTGGTAGGGCTAATGGCTGCTCCTCCGATTCCTTCCATAGCTGCTTCAAAATTGTCTTGGTTTTGTTGTTGAAGCTGCTTGTTCTCTTCTAATGCTGCTGCCATATGCTTCCTTAATAGCCCAAGATTGCGTCTGAGTGTAGCATTGGATATCATTTGTGCCTGGAGCAGAAGTTCCTTGACTGCTTTATCATCCACCGTCGATATCTTTGATTCCAATTCTGTGTGAGCCTCTTGTAAGGTGGTATGTTCTGCTAGGAGCATTTGGTAATCAACTTCGAGAGTGTTGACTCTAGCCTATAGGCGCTGAGATTCTGCCTGGAGGGCAGCGGTACGTTCTTTCAATTGATGGTATTCTTGTTGTAGTTGATGTGCACACTGAAGTAATGTATTAAATGTGCTATGTACATTATGAGATGCAAGGGGAAAAGTTTGGAATGCAGGGGAGGTGGGAATGGGAAGGGAGGTAGTGAATGCTGTGTGTGCCAATGATGTGGTGAGTGGTGAGGTGGGGGGTAGGGGAGGGGGAGATGGTGGAAGTGTGGGGAGAGGTGCTGTGGTTGGTGAAATGTCCATTGGGTCTGACAGAGTGGTGTGTGCAAGGGCTACCATGTAAGTTGGTATGGTAGGTGAAGTGAGTGTGGTGTTTGTGTAGATTGATGTTGTTGCGAACATCTGTGGACTGTGTCTCTGAGACACTAGAGTGCAGATGGACGGTTCCATGAAAGATGGGTATTGGGGTGGTGCGGTTGGGTTGAATGAGGTGTAGGGGGCAGATGGAAAGTGGGGTTCATGGAATGGGGGTACCTGTATTGGGGGATAGGCTGGGAAACAAAGGATGCCTTCCGTAGGTGGGGGGTTCCAACCACACTCGGAATTATGGGGTGACCAATTATGGGCTCGGAGGACAAAAAGGATAAAGTGTACAGGGGATTGGTGATGGACAAGAAAAGGATGTCTTGTGAGGTTGGCTCTTGAAGGGAGAAGGATGAGGATGAGGTTGGGTTGTAAGTGAAGGTAGATGTGATGACTGCAGTTTCTTCCATGGTGGGAGGTGGTGGTGGGGGTGGAGAAGGTGGGGATGGTGGGTGCGAGGGTGAGATGGGTGATGTCTGAACAAAAGTTTCAGCAGAGAGGTCAATGGTGGTGGTGGGGGTAGCTGTGGTTTCGATGGTTACGTCTACTTCTGTGATGGGTATGTTGGTGCAGATCAATCACCAATTGAATGTTTGAAGAATAAAGAATGAAGGATGAGATGAATTCTTGAAGCTTGGAAGGAAGATACATTCAGAGTATGTGAGGAATATACACATATGTACATAGTTCACTTAGATCTTTGATTAGTCATAGACTTGTACAAATTTATCTATAAATACCTTGAAAATGTCGAGACGTGATATGAGAGCTTATGTTTGAATAGATAGAAGTCAAGAATGAGGAAGAGAGATGTCATGAGACATGAGAAAAGTTAGTTGAGTTTTCTCTCATCACTCAACTGTAACTTTCTGAGTAAGTGAAGAAATATTGCGCCCGATCTTTTCGTGTCTGCTCCGTCTGTGGTTGATCATTTGTGAAATCCTTTTGAGGATATCTAAGTTGATAATTGATGAGTTTGTGATCAAAATTTTAGAGTCTAATTGTAAACAGGTTAGGAGAATTATCTGTAGGAACATTCATATGTGTTGAGTGTTCACAGTCTCCTGAAACATGTGCAGTTTTCGAGTCCAAAGAAATAAGTAGTGCTCAGTGCACAGTGTAAAGTTTTACACATATGATAGCTCAAAATCTAAGTTGAGAGATAAGCTATCTACAGCCAAAAGGATTTGGCAAAACGGGTTCGACATTGTGAGAACCAAAGTTAAGAAGTTAGGGGTGTCAAATCGACTTCTCAGAAGTGCAGATTTGAACACAGGTAACTTGTGAAGTTGATTTCTCAAGTTATACTAAACCTTTTGAAGAACTTTAACTTGGAGGAGGTGCGCAATGTCTACACGACACTCCATACAAAATTTCATAGAAAACTTTAAAGGTTTGATAAGTCAATGAGAAGAAATTGTGCAGCAGACTTTCTGTGTTTCATCTTCTTCACAGAATTTTCAAGTTTTTTGATAATTTGGAGATTGGACCTCTAATTTGGTAAAGGTTTTGACTTACTCTTGGTATAGAGGTGCTCTAATCACAAGAGTAGGTTGTTCTTTTGGAGATTAACACTCTCCATCAGTGGTATCAGAGCAGGAGACATCAAAATTAAGGAAAGGAGGATCCCGACTGCTGCAGATTCAAGAATTTCAACAATTGAAGAGCTAGAAGGTGAAAGTTTGAAGGCAAAGCTTGAAGAGGAGACCATACAACATCAAGAAGGACAAAAGGAGTCTAATTCGAAGTAAAGGTACACATATTGTTCATAAAGGTTGAAGTTTTCAATACACAGGAGGACACAAGATGGGAGATTCTCTTCAGATAGAGAAATTGGATAGGGAAAACTATCCTGCATGGTCAATGAGGATGGAAGCTCATCTTATGAGCAAAGATTTAATAGCCTACATCACAGGTGAAGAGGAGAAGCCAAGTTTCAGAGATCCTAGTGTTCCAACTAGGGAGGAGTTAGCAGATTTGAAAAATTGGATGAAGAAAGATGCTCAAGCTAGGAGCATTATATATATGGCAGTCAATGATTACTTGTTGCCTCATATTCGAGGTCTTGAAAGTGCAACTGATATTTGGAATGCTTTGGAGGAGCATTTCCAGAATACTACAAAGTCAAGGAAGGCATCCTTATGGGCAGAGTTTACAACCTTCAAGAAGAAGGCTTCTCAATCTATTTCAGACTATGTAACAAGGATGAAAGACATTGCAGATGCATTAGGAGCTGTTGATGAAGACATTGAGGAGGATAAATTGGTAAGGCAAATTCTTACAGGCTTAAGAGGTGATGACAAATGGAAGCCATTCATTTTGTCTACAGAGTTATCACTTGATCATTTCACTCCTGATTTAAATCAGTTGCTAGGTCATATGCTAACATTTGAGCAGGATGTTAAAGGAGATAGTGACAAGAGTGCAGGTCATGCAATGTACTCAAAGGACAAGAAGAAGAATAGCAAAGGAAAGCAACAAGCAAATGAAGATGAAGGCACAACTAGTCAAGCCAACTTCCTAAGAGGAAGAGGAGGTGGCAAAGGTAGAGGAAGAGGCAGGAATAACAAAGATGGAGGCAAAGCTTGCTGGATTTGTGGTAAGACAAATCACTTAGCTAATGATTGTTGGCATAATACTCAGAATAATAATGGATATAATCAGAACTATAACTCTAGAGGAAGAGGAGGCAGAAATCAAAGAGGTAATTTCAGAGGCAGAGGTGGTAGGAGTTACTTTGGAAGAAATGCAGGTAGAGGATTCCAAAGTCAACAATACAATAACACCTACTACAATTATGCTTCAGATCAAAAGGAGGATTCAACATTAATAATGAATGCTACTTGTGAAAGTCAGAATGAAGATCAGAGAGTCTTCTACATTGACTCAGGGTGTAGCAACCACCTGAGTGGTAATATATCTTTGATGACTGATTTGGAGAATAAGGTGTTTAATCATGTTGTTCAAACAGGTGACAACACAAAGCACAATGTGAAGTCAATTGGATCAGTGAAGGCTAAGGATGGTAGTACCTTATTGAGTAAGGTCTTGTATGTTCCTACAATTCCTAAGAATTTGATAAGTGTAGGACAAATTGTGGAAAAAGGTTATGAAGTAAGGTTCACTAATGATGGAGTATATGTGGAAGACCCTAGTCAAGGGTATAAACAGATTGTTTCAGGGAAGAAAGAAGGAAGACTATTTACATTGAAGATTCAAGGCAATATTGGTCATGCTATGTTCACATATGGAGGACATAAGATCTCTGAGTTAGATCTTTGGCATAAGAGGCTTGGACATTTCAATGAAAGAGGTATTAAAGACATGATTAATAATGGTTCAGTGCTTGGTTTACCTAATGTTGCAGGTCAACATATGACATACAGATGTGAGGCATGTCAATTAGGTAAGGCTCATAAGTCTTCTTACTCCAAGCATGGTTTTATGTACTCAGAGAAGCTTGAGTTGGTACACACAGATGTGTGGGGACCATCAAAGGATTACAGTATAAATGGATCAAGATATTATGTGATTTATGTTGATGATGCTACTAGATGGATCACTATTTATGTGATCAAAGATAAGTCAGAAGTGTTTAACACATTTAAACACTATCATGCATATGCAGAAAGAATTACAGGTCATAAGTTGAAGAGACTAAGGTCAGATGGAGGGGGAGAGTATTTCTCTAATGAGTTCAGTGATTATTTGTGGAATGCAGGTATAAAAAGGGAAGTTACTTGCAGGTACTCTCCTCAACAAAATGGTGTAGCAGAAAGGAGAAATAGAACACTTGTTGAGTTTGCAAGATCCATGATGAAGGAGAAAAATTGCCCTAATTATTTGTGGGCTGAGGCTGTAAATACAGCTACTTACTTGGTCAATAGGTTACCATGTAAAGCCTTGCAGGGTATGACACCATATGAGGCTTGGTGGGGTAAGAGACCTACCTTGGATCATTGCAGAGTTTTTGGATGTGTGGCATATGCTTATGTGCCATCACAATTAAGGCACAAGTTGGAGCCTAAAGCTGAAAAATATGTTTTCATTGGTTATGATGATAAGCAGATGGGCTATAGATTGTGGAGTCCATCTACAAAGCAATTCATGGTTTCTAAAGATGTGACATTTGATGAGCAGAACACTTGGTATGCAGGTACAATTAATATCAATACAGGTAATGAAGAAGAAGTGAGCCAAAGGAAAGGTAAATCAAAGGTTCAAATATTTAATGAACAAGAGAATAATGAAGTGCAGGTTGAAGTGGAAGAAATACCAAGATTTGATCCTGAATATGAAGAACCAGAAACTTCAAGAAGTGGAGAGCTTAGGAGGTCTACAAGGAACAGATGGCAACCTACAAGGTATAGCTATGATACTTCATTTTTGGCCACAAAAGATTATGCTTATATGATGAATACAGATGAAGACCCTTCTACATATGAAGAGGCAAGAGGTAAGGAAAAATGGGAGAAAGCTATGCAGGAAGAATATGATGCATTGATGGAGAATCAAACATGGGATTTGGTTCCAAAACCAAATAGTCAGAAAATCATTGGATGCAAATGGGTTTACAAAACCAAGAGGTTTGCAGATGGAAGTGTGTCTAGATACAAAGCTAGACTTGTTGTCAAAGGGTTTGCTCAGACTTATGGTGTAGACTATGATGAGACTTATAGTCCTGTGGCAAAGATGACAACCATCAGGACACTTATAGCTATTGCTGCATGTAAAGGTTGGAAGTTATGTCAACTTGATGTGAAAAATGCTTTTCTGAATGGTTATATTTCAGATGATGTGTTCATGGAGCAACCTCAAGGGTTTAAAGATAAAAGGTATCCAGATCATGTGTGCAAGCTCAAGAGAGCTTTGTATGGCTTGAAGCAAGCCCCAAGGGCATGGAACTATAGACTTGTAAAGTTCTTGAAAGAACTTGGATTTCAGGTGTCTAAGGCAGATAGTAGCTTGCTTGTCAAGGCAAGTGATAATGGTTTCATATACATGTGCATATATGTTGATGATATAATCCTTACAGGTACAGATGAAGAAGGAATACAAAGACTCAAGAAGCAGATGGAAAAGGAATTCAAAATAAGTGACTTGGGAGACTTGTCATACTTCTTGGGCATGGAGATTACACATACTCAACATGGAGTATTTGTGACCCAAGAAAGGTATTTGAAGAACTTGTTAATCAAGTTTAAAATGGACGATTGCAGGGTAGCACCTACACCAATGGAGGTGAATCACAAATTGTGTAAGTTTGGTGGTGAAGAATTCAAGGACATGAGACAATATCAGAGTCTGGTTGGTAGTCTTATCTATGCTACTTTAACTAGACCTGACTTATCATATGCAGTTGGAGTCTTGTCTCAATTTATGCATTGTCCTAGGAAAGAGCATTGGATTGCAGGTCAAAGAGTGTTGAGATACATTAAGGGTACACTCAATGAAGGTTTGTATTATGGGTTTACCTCAGATACAAATATCAAAATCTATAGTGATGCAGATTGGGCAGGTAATCCAGATGATAGAAGATCTACTTTTGGATACATGTGTTATGTGGGAGATAAACTTATCTCATGGTGTTCCAAGAAGCAACATACAGTTGCTTTGTCTTCTACAGAAGCAGAATACAAAGGCATGGTTGAAGCTGCAAAGGAAGTGATTTGGCTCAAGACCTTGATGAAGAGTCTTGACATTGTGCATGGGATACCAATTTTATTTGGAGATAACATGAGTTCATTGTATTTAGCTGCTAATCCTGTTTTTCATGCCAGGACTAAACACATTGAGATTCAGTACCACTTTCTAAGAGAGAAAGTGATGGACAAGGAGATTGAAGTCATACATACTTCAACTAAAGATCAAATAGCTGATATGCTTACAAAGAGCTTGGATGGACCAAAGCTACAAAAGTTTAAGGATATGGCAGGTATAAAGAAGAAAGGAGAAACCTCAATTGATGATTGAGGGGGAGCTATTGGTGCAGATCAATCACCAATTGAATGTTTGAAGAATAAAGAATGAAGGATGAGATGAATTCTTGAAGCTTGGAAGGAAGATACATTCAGAGTATGTGAGGAATATACACATATGTACATAGTTCACTTAGATCTTTGATTAGTCATAGACTTGTACAAATTTATCTATAAATACCTTGAAAATGTCGAGACGTGATATGAGAGCTTATGTTTGAATAGATAGAAGTCAAGAATGAGGAAGAGAGATGTCAT
The DNA here is from genome assembly GCA_020310875.1 of Ceratopteris richardii. Taxonomy (NCBI): domain Eukaryota; kingdom Viridiplantae; phylum Streptophyta; class Polypodiopsida; order Polypodiales; family Pteridaceae; genus Ceratopteris; species Ceratopteris richardii. The sequence continues at coordinate 33,377,806 of CM035408.1, read as the reverse complement.
GAGACATGAGAAAAGTTAGTTGAGTTTTCTCTCATCACTCAACTGTAACTTTCTGAGTAAGTGAAGAAATATTGCGCCCGATCTTTTCGTGTCTGCTCCGTCTGTGGTTGATCATTTGTGAAATCCTTTTGAGGATATCTAAGTTGATAATTGATGAGTTTGTGATCAAAATTTTAGAGTCTAATTGTAAACAGGTTAGGAGAATTATCTGTAGGAACATTCATATGTGTTGAGTGTTCACAGTCTCCTGAAACAGGTGCAGTTTTCGAGTCCAAAGAAATAAGTAGTGCTCAGTGCACAGTGTAAAGTTTTACACATATGATAGCTCAAAATCTAAGTTGAGAGATAAGCTATCTACAGCCAAAAGGATTTGGCAAAACGGGTTCGACATTGTGGGAACCAAAGTTAAGAATTTAGGGGTGTCAAATCGACTTCTCAGAAGTGCAGATTTGAACACAGGTAACTTGTGAAGTTGATTTCTCAAGTTATACTAAACCTTTTGAAGAACTTTAACTTGGAGGAGGTGCGCAATGTCTACACGACACTCCATACAAAATTTCATAGAAAACTTTAAAGGTTTGATAAGTCAATGAGAAGAAATTGTGCAGCAGACTTTCTGTGTTTCATCTTCTTCACAGAATTTTCAAGTTTTTTGATAATTTGGAGATTGGACCTCTAATTTGGTAAAGGTTTTGACTTACTCTTGGTATAGAGGTGCTCTAATCACAAGAGTAGGTTGTTCTTTTGGAGATTAACACTCTCCATCAGGGTATTCTGATAGTCTTACCTGCTCGTGGTAATGTGTCGACTCTGCATTTGTCATACCTCACGGACTGTCGAACTGCTATGTGGACAGTCTCCGAAACTCCTAATGATTCTGACACTAATTTGAGGGTGTTAATAAAATGTTGATCCACTCCGTCATCTGCTAGCGTTTCTTGCATCAAGGCTTGGCTTGATGCAAGGAAGAGTTGATGCCTTTCTTGCACTGCTTTGATCGTATCATACAACCTCTGTAGTTGAGCTGTGTATGCAGGTGCACCTACAAGTTCTGGCACTTCTTGTTGCTCATCTTGATGCCCGTGGTCATATTCCTCCTCATCTTCCTCATATTCTTCATCTGCGTCGTCCTCTTCATCCATTTCAAATGTGGTAACAGGTACTTGGGAGGTTGTTGCATGCGGTTGAACATTCTCCACTTGTTGTTCCTCTTCTGCCTCAAGATCTACGTCTTTTAACAATTGTTCAAAGTCTTCATTCGTGAGTTCTTCCAAGGGTGCGCCATCGGGAAATTCAAGATCGGTTGGGACGGGAGGAAATATCAAATTGGGTCCATCGGTGCTGCGTCTCGGAAGTTGTAGTGTGAATGGCCGAACTCTTCGGGGTGGTGGGGTAATGTCCGATCTTAGGGTGGCTCCACGTGGTAGAGCACAAGGTACTTGGACAATTCCTCTCATCTTCTTGGAAGGGGGTCCAGTGGATGGCCGGCCTCTAAACTGCTGTACTCGATTCCACATCAGTGCCCGTTGAATTGGGATGTCATAAGCCAAACACCTATAAATTATTCTAGTTAGAGCACAACATCCATATAAAACATGCATCCGTGGTAATCGTTTGTGGGCTAGGTGTATCTGATCAATTATCCAATGGGGTAAGTTGATGGTGAGGTTCTGTGTCTCTGCCAGATACAAACTAAACCATATCTTCTTGGGCGGCATGGTGAATCTATCTTGGGCAGGAAAAGCAAAGTGTTGCATGCACATTCGCAGATGTATTGCAATATTGGGCGTCATGGCCACCATGTCCTTGAGCTTGGTGAGGCTTCGATTCTTCATGTAATCAGGCACTAGGGTCTCCTTCTCGGTTGGAATATGCATTCCGCACATATCTAGGGCCTCTCTCACTAAGTTGTTTGAGAGCCTAAATCTTTTGAGCTCATTTCCTTTTGTCAGAGATGGGAGCACAAATGAGCTTGCACCTTTTGGGTTCTTGCTTGGAGTCAAGGTATTGATGAGGTAATAGCATTGCATGAAGTCAGGCTTTGGGAGCCGGGCACTGAAGTATGCACCCAATCCTTCCTTCTCCCATACCGGACGTAGACCTTCTACATTTTGTAACTTTTCGAATTCTCGTGTAAAGAAATGGTATTTACCTTACTTCCCATTGAAGTCCAACTCTGACTCCCATAGGTATGATCCCTCGCTCAAGGGTCCTGCAACTTCACTAAACCACTGGGAAGCTTTTTCTACGGGCGTGGTATGGCCACTGGGGGGGTCTGCTACTGGTATGATTTGGATGGCCTGCAATTCTTCTGGTCTTTCATTTGTCTCCGGCATAATGGGTGAACTTTCTAAATCCACCACTTGCTGGCTCGTTCCTGCTTCAGAGCTTGTTCCTGCAGCCTCAGCCATTTTGAAGAAACTGGTCGCCGGTTCTGTGAGAATATACAAATGAAGGTTAACATTGCAAATGGACACAAAGTGGTCATATGTCCCCGTTACAACATTAACATGATGAACTGAGAGTTAGTTAGTTAGTTAGTTAGTTAGTTAGTTAGTTCGTGCTCGTGTGGTTATGAGTGTGGAATGTGGTTAGCAGATGCAGGGTTCCTATGTGCTAATTGGGATGGTGCGGTGCAATGTGGACACAATTAATAAGTGGAGGTGGCTTTACAACGGGATCATGTGGTTTATTATAAAGTTTGGGCTTCCAAACACAGTGGGTGGCTTTCTTTGTTGATTTTGTGTAGACTCTAGTGGGCTTCATAAGAATGTCTGCTTGTAAATGAGGATTTTTAGGGACCCATTTACAAGTGATTCTACTCGTGCTCTGGGACAAATATGTGTTAGGGTGTGTCGAATACGGTATGGTGTGGTCTGTGTGTGGCTATTTGAGCTCGCAAGCAAGTCTTAGGCACCCAAATTTGTCTTGATTGTGGGTCAACCTTCATCGACTTCTTGGGTACCCATATAGACTTTACTTTCGTAGGAGAATTTTTGAAGACTTTCTTATTAGTGTCGTGTCGTTGATCACTAATAGGAAATTGAGCCAGTTGTTGTGGCTTGACCACAATAGGATGCTCACCTTTCCGCACCCACATTTGTTTTGGCGGTTGGGACACCTTGCTTCGTACTTTCTTTTGACTTCGAGCATAATTCGTCTGCTTCTTCTGCATTTGATCCACCTTTGGTTGCTACATCCTTGTGGCTTTTGGAAAAGAAGGGGGTTCCATCGTATCCTTGACTTCTTTGTTGAGATACTGATCCCTCTGCATCAAATAGTTTTGGACAAGAATAGCATGGTCATCTTCATGTGTACTCCTGGAAGGACCAAGAGTTTGTGCCTTTCTTAGTTCCTTGAGTGCCTCATTTTCTAACTCAAGTGTAATGCGGTTCCGATCTACCCAGACCTGAAGAAATCCACTTCTTAGGTTAAGGTTGACTGCATGATCATAGATCCAGTCTTGACCAAAGACAAGAGGCTCAGTGAGATCCTCAACTTGACACACTAGTACTTTAACTGTCAGTAAAACATCTTGAATGTAGAGGGGAAGTTCCACCTCGCCCATGCAAGGGGTTTCCACTCCTCCCAATCCTATTAGATATGCTTCCACAGGATTGACATTTAAGTTCAATTCTCGACAGTAAGAAAGTTTAACAGCCCTAGTGGCTGCACCTGAGTCAATCAAGGCTCTTACAGTCCTTGCACTCATTCCTTGTCCTATCTTTAAAGTCACAAAAGGACGTCGATTAATTATTCTATGAGAGCTAATACTTGAAACTTCACACATAGCCATGTGATATCCCTGAGGTGCATAGGCATCTATCATGGGCTGATCTCTACCTTGCCTTCTCAACTTCATCCTTCGGATGCGTTCCAATGCTTCTGCCTGTGCCTCTTCTTGAATTCGTTTTTCTTCTTCCTTGCGTTTCTTCACAGTGTTGAGTCGATTGAGCATTTCCTCAATTAGGGGTTCTTGATAAAGTTTGACTCTGCATCCGCTAATGTAGCTTGGCAGGAGGTCGCCTTCTAGAGTGGCTAATTGAACTGCTCCACTTGTGGAGATCCTATTGATAATCATGGGTCCATAGTCTCTCTTCTCTAATTTCCGTGCATGCTGCTTCAATGTGTAGACTAGTACTAGATCTCCTGCCTTCAAGCCTTTATCCTTGACGTGGGCATCAAAGTATGCCTTCTGTCTTTTCTTAGCTGCATATATTCTTGCGACAGCTCTTAATCTTGTTTCACCTAATCGTTCCAGGTCAAAAATCCTCGAAGAGAGTTCATGACTTGTCCATTCATGCTCTTGTGCTACTTGCAATGTAGGGACACGATATAATTCATAGTTATGTTTGTACTCTCCCATGTAGTTTGGTAATATGTTCACACTATCTTCCTCATCTTTGTTGTCCTCCATCTGAGATGATCTTCTTGAGTTTGATTCAGGAATTGACAATTCAAGCTCGCCTAATGCTTCTAACTCCTCAAAAGGTGGTTCAATTCCTTCTACTTTCTTCCATCTATCTTCTTGGACTCTTGCCCATAAGTCTCTAGGCCATTCCGTGTCTACTTCAGGGATTACAGATCCTTCTTCTTTAGTTTCATGGCATTGTTCTTCATAGTCATCGTCTGTCTTTCTTTCCCTGAGGTGACTAAGGATTACACATTCCTGAAGTTCCTTTTTGGGAATCCTTGTGCTGGGTAGTGGTTGAACAGGTTTTTCTAAGGTTTGCTGAGCCACTTCAATTAACTTCTTACATATCTCAAATCTTTCTTTCTCTAAATCACTCCTTGGGTATTCTTTGTCGTGTTGCTCAATGGTTGGTCCTGCCTTTATTCATGCTTGATATGCTTTATTCCACATGGCTAACTCTTCTGGCATTGGATCGGCTAAAACTGATCCTGCCTCTTGTTTTTTATGTTTTTCTGTCTCCTTGTTAGGGTTTCCTTTAGGCTCTTGTTCCTCGTCTTGGTTCTACTTGTTATTCTCATTCTCCAATTTTTGTTGCATTCTCTTATCTTTTATCTTTTCTCTATGAGTCTTCCATCTTTGGGTTTGTTTAGAATTATCACTTCTCTCAAACTCTTCAGAATCTGCAACTACCTGTGGTGTTGGGGTGTTCAAATCTTTGTCTTGGTTATCCTTTTCTTTGGATTTTTTTGGGGTCTCTCTTTCTTTTGCCCTAGTTATTGCTTTCAATGGTACAATGTATTCCTTATCACTCCCTGATGATTCTACCACTTCTATAACATTTATTTGTGCAGTGGGATCGATTTTATTTGGATTTTTAGGGCAATCCCTAAAAAGGTGTTCCTTGCCACAATCACTGCAATAACCTTCCCAAACTCTCTGAGGTGATGGTGGGTTAGGCAATGTACACTCTCTGATAAAGTGATCACCTCCACATCTATAACATGGTCCTCTAGGGGCAGGTGATCTATTCATCAGCCATGGTGGGGCTTGAGCTCTAGGAGCATTGTACATTAGAGACACATAGTCTTGATCATGTCCGTATGAGTTATCATAACCAACAAATCCATGCATATATGGTTCATAGGATTGTCCATACTCAGTCATAGTATTTTCATAGGTGGAATAACTTCCTTGACTAAGGTCATAAGATTGATCATAAGTCTCAGTACTAGTCAATGGGGTGGCTGACACTATGGCTCTTTCAGGATTCTCTTCAATTTGAGCGATTTTCACTGGGACAACATTTCGAGGGTGAGGTGGTTGTTGTCCAAGCATTGGTTGATGTTGACTATATCCTTGATATGCATATGGCGGTGGTGCAGGTGCTTGCTACTGGCATGAGGGGTATGTATAAGCTTCTCCTCCTTGATCTCTAGGGGGGTATCCATAAGGCCTAAATGGTGGTGGTTGTGTAGGTCTCAATTGTTGATTGTAAGGACAATTCTCCCTATTGTGATTCGTGTACCTTTGCTCTATGCTACAGTAATGAGTTGGACCGTGGGCGGGCGGTCTATTATAGGCATAAGGAGGTGGTGGGATGACTCCCCTATTGCACATGTGAGAAGGGTGGTCATCTCCACAGTGAATGCATCTCCTGAGCATAGGTTGTTGGGATAATTTCTCTATCCTTGAACATTCAGCTTCTTAGCCACTAAATCGGCTATCTCTTCTACACCGTTCCTGGGATAGGAGGTACTGCTAGCACTATCCTCACTCTTAACACTTCCTTGGGGTATTTTTAAGTCTTCTGCCAGATTATCCTCTAGATCTATACACTCCTTCATACATTCTTGCAAACTTTGGACTCTCTTCACATATACTAATGATCTCAATGACCCATTCACCAATCCTTCCAGGAATAGTGAGACCATTTTATTTTGAGTGGGCCTCTCTTCTGCATGACATCTATCTACATATTGTTTGAATCGTCTCACTGCCAATCTCACTGATTCCGTAGGTGACTGTTTGAAACTATGGATTAATGATGAAGAGTTGTTTTTTATCTCAGTCTTGGTGAATTCCTCAATCAATTCTTGATATACTTGTTCCATGTTTTGAAAATTATTAGGATCTAAGGGCTCAAACCATGCTAGGGCCGTGCCTATAAGGGTTAGACCAAATGATTCATATTGGATCAAGAATTTTTCTACTTGTTCAGCTCTCACCACTTGCTTGAATTCAGCAATGTGATTATATGGCTCACCCAAACCATCGTAATGGCTTCTCATGCATTTGGCCACTTGAATTGGTCTTAGTCTTCTTCCAGGTTCAGACAGTCTTGGCATCACAAGGAAAACTAGTTGTCCTATTGGTATGCCTGGATCTCTTCCTACTGGTGGTCTCTCAGGAACATGAATCCTATTTCTTAGTTCTGCATTTGTAGGAGGTCGATAGTTGGGATTATCACCAGGTGTAGCAAATTGGACTTGGGGTCTAACCGGAATGCTCTGTTGTTGTGTCTACCTTGAATGCTGGTAAGATGAATGCTGGTGAGTTCCTTGGGGATTTTGCGAAGTAGTGGCTTGATCCCTAGGTGGAAATATAGAAATGTTATGATATTTCAGCCTAGCTCTCTCCAATTCAGTCACGGGTCAATGTCTTCTCTGATTCTTGTCCAAGTAAGTAATATGAGAGGGGTTTTCAGGATCTTGTAACTCATAGATGGTGGCTGGGTTGTCACTTCTTCCCATAATGAAGAGTTGGTTTTAAGCAAATGATCCATTTCGTTTAACATATAGACATCCAGTCAGCTTGGGGAATTAGGTCTCCTCTCCAAACCCTGATTACAATGGACTTCCCTCTAGGGGTTGACACCTGTTCTTCTTGTCCTTCTCCATCAAGGTTTTGGGTATTCTCTTCTTCCTTTTTCTCATCGATGCTTTTAGGATGCTCCATGACTGCATACATAATCCCTCTTTTATCCATATAGAATTCTCCCACGTACTTGACTGCTCGTCTAGGCACTATGTGAGCATCTCGGGCTTTCTTCAGCCTAGCCACTAATCTGTTCAATCCATCTATGTAGATGGGTAGGTCATGTTGATTGGTGTTCACATATTCTAAGGAGGTCATGTACTCTCCCTCAATGATAGACATTAGGCCTACTATTGGTACAGAGCTGTGCATATCCTCTGAGGCCATAATGGTTTCTCTTTAGACTCACTTGAGGTTTTGGAATAATGGGAATGAATACTAGGCTCGGCTACACTTCCTATAGATGATACCACACTCCTTCGGCTTCCTAGTACTCTTCTCGATCTCAAGTTAATTCACTAATAGCTCTATCTGAGTCTGGACAGACCTTGGCTCCAAGTGCTCTCCTAAAAATTTTTAGATCTGTATGTATGTTTATTATTATTATTATTATTATTTTTTAATTTGAAGTCTCTTGGATGAGATATCACTTAAATTCACTAGCATGATACACGACACTTGTACAGATGACACTCAACACTTGCTACAGATGACACTCGCTACTTGCCAAATATCGCGATACTCTATGTCCAGATGACACTCGACACTTGTCAAATATCGCAACACTTGATGTCCAGACAACAGTCGACACTTGGCAAATATCGTGACACTTGATGTCCAGACAACACTCAACACTTGCCAAATATCACGACACTTGATGTCCAAATGACACTCGACACTTGTCAAATATCGCGATACTTGATGTTGAGACGACACTCGACACTTGCCAAATATCACGACACTTGATGTCCAGACGACACTCGACACTTGCCAAATATCACGACACTTGATGTGTATGGCGACACTTGGTAATCAAGAGATATCGCAACACTCCACCTTGGGAGATCACAACACCTAGATGTCACGACACTCAACCTTGGGAGGTCACGATACTTGAAATTTTTCCGCACATAAGCAAGTATTTTGACAAAGCAAATTAATGTGTGTGGTCTTAGTGCTTATCTCCCCTTCTCTAAGTGTCTGAATCACAAAAATTCTTACCCCAACCCCATCTTCCTCACGACATCTGTCGCAGGTCGTTTTCCTCTCTCCCTTAATTTAATAAAGTTTTAGAGCAAGGACTTGGTAAGCTCACCTCCCAAGTTGGCCTCAAGCTCTCTTCAACAATCACTTGTTCTGTTTAGCTCCACACACCACGATCCCAGTCTCGCGACACCTGTAGTCCACGCTCTCACGACACTTGCGATAAGACAAGTGATTTGAAAATGACTGATTTTTGGTTTTTTATGCCTCTGAAAAGTACCAAAGCTGAAAAGGCTAAAGGAAAAGAACTTGAAAATTGACCCTATCTACCCAACCTAACTCTCTTACTTCCTCCTACCTACTTTAACTTCCCTCTCTACTCACTTCCCCAAACTAACAATTCACTACACACACTCCAAAAGTGAGAAGTAGTAAATGCGGATGAAAGTGACTTACCAAAGAAGAGAAATTCACAACTCTTCTACTCACTTCAATTCTAAGAGCTTTCACCATCACACGAATACCTTGGTTTGATTCGACACTCTCCGACAATGATTCCAAAAAACGTGTGTACCTAAGTATCGACTTAGGGACTTGAGGAGAAAAAGATTGTACCTCAATCCTCTAAAAGTGCATATAGTGGGAATTCAGGCTTTAATCATCAATCCAAGAAGTATCATAACCTAGCCGAGTGTATGAGGACATGCATTCAGATGACAATCAATGCAAATGCGAACTAACAATGGTGCAAACAAGCATAAACTATCACATTCAAGATTTCATGGTTGGCTATGGCTATGGTGTCATGACACTTACAACAGCAGCCAACAGTAAATCGAGCTTTTCTCTTAGCTCTGAACTCAAAATATAGCAACTACAGGTTTATTTTGAAGCTCTTAAGAAAACGCTTTCAATGGTGGTATTTTCACTTGATTCTGACAATTCTTCTTCAAGCTATGAGCAAAATACTGAGCCATGGGAATGACCTACCTACACTTCAACACTTTCTACACTTTGCACACACATTATCAATAGCAAACAAGCACTACCATGGATAGACAACACTTCAAAGCACTCTTTTCAAGCCACATACATGCATGCAAACTCACAAGGAAGAAGCTACAGAGAGGAGAAGACACAAATTCGAAATTTTGTGCTCTTGATTCTCACAGTGGTCAAAAAGTCCTTACAAAGAGTCACAAAATGAGTTATATACTTGTGCCCTGAAAATGTTCCTTTCACACAAGAGACCGGCACTTTATTGACTAAAAAGACTAATTTCCTACTAGTTTACAAGGGTAATGATACACATATCTTTGGATATGCATCTAGAGGACTCCTCTAGTGCATTTACATCGAAAAATATGTTACAAAGTGGTTATGTTACAAAAATAAAGTGTCCAAATCAGAAAAGTTCTAGGGTCCTTCTTTTCTCTGCATCTCTCCCCTTTGCTCTGCAAGAGTGGTCATCCCCTTTAGTCTCCCTTGTGAAGTAGGTTGATGGCAATGCACCATAGTGCGCTCTCCTTTTCAAGAGCTCCACGATGATATCTTCGGAGTAGAAAATTGAACTGTGAGGGCTGCACACAATACTCCGCACAAAGAGCTATAGAATACATAGAAAAACACAGTACATAGAGAGCACAAACATAGACTTCTTAGGTGTTACAAATGCGGTCAAACTTAGAGTTTGTGACTAACCCGACCACTATATGTTTTATTAAAGAACATACAGAAAGAAGTGTCCGGTGGCCATTTGGCCTTTCACATAGACACTAAATGGTAACAATCTCTCACTAAAGGCCAATATGGCCAAAGTAACTATGTGAGAAAAATAAAGAATGATAAAGAGTATCTGAGTGTAAGTATACAAAGTATACCTCCCACCTAATGGGCATGTTACACAATGTACAAATGATTTGTAAGATCATGAATCAAGTAACCCACATCAAGTGACAACAATGTTGAAAGTTATCCTATAGTAGAGCTTTAGTCAAAGCATTTGCAACATTATCTCGAGTGTGAAATAATGTGCTCAGTGGCTAAGTAATCTCTAATGAAATGATACCTCACCTCAATGTGCTTGGTCTTTGCATGATAGAATGGATTCTTAGCCAAAGCAATGGCACTCTGACTATCACTCAACAAATGAGGTACATGCTGAGGTAAACCCATATCACAAGTAAGAAGAGAAAGCCACAATGCTTCTTAAAATGCCTCACTTGCTGCAACATACTCTGCTTCTATGGTGGAAACAGCTGTACATTCTTGAAGATTAGATCTCCAAGAGATTGCACCTCTAGCAAAATGAAAAATGTATCCTGATGTAGACATACGATTGTCTACACAAGTAGCATAGCTTGAATCTGTGTAACCAATAATGGATGCTTTACCTCTATCTAAGCATAAACACTTGTCCTTAGTGCCACTCAGATATCTCAAAATCATCTTGACTGCTTCCCAATGTCTCTTGCCAGGATTAGACATATATTTGCTCACAACTCCCACTACAAATGCACTGTCTAGTCTCGTAGCTACCATAGCATACATGAGAGTACCAAAAGTAGACTCATAGGGAATTTTGGTCATGAATTCCTTTTCCTCATTTAATTTGGGGCAATCATCCTTGCTCAATTTCACATATGTGGGTAAATGTGTACTCAATGCCTTTCCACCTTGCATATTGAACCTATGAAGTACTTTGGATATGTGTTTAATGAAGCACAAAATTATGAACATTGGATGGATGTAATACAATCTAAATATGATGCTATCATGAAGAATTGTACCTGCTAAGCTATGTGGAATCAATCCACAAAAGGAAGTAAGTCCAAAGCTTTGTGGAAAGATTCAAATTTCTCCCTAGGTAGAGCCTTCATGAAAAGGTTTGCAATGTTCTTTGCGTGGGCACATATGCCAAGCTGATCTCCCTTGCAGAGAGCCTATCCCTGACATAATGATAATGCACCTCGATGTGCTTAGTGTAGGCATGGAACACAGGGTTCCTCACAATTGCTAATGCCCTCTGACTGTCAGTGAAGATGGTGGTGGAAAAAGACTAACCAACACCCAAATCAGCCATAAGGCATCTGAGCCACACACACTCAACAATCGCTGTCAAAGTTGTCCTATACTCAGCCTCACAACTGGAAGTGGCCATAGTAGGCTGCTTCTTGCGCAACCAAGATATACATGAGCTACCAAGCATGAAGCAAAAGCCACTAGTGGACACACGAGTGTCATAGCAACTAGCCCAATCATTGTCAGAAAAAGCATGCAAATCTAGCGGTAGTGATCCCGCCCTTGGGATAAGACAATCCAAGTAGTCGAATACCACTCAAGTAGCGAACGATGCACTTAACCACCTGCCAATGCTTGACACCTGGGCAATGCATAAACCTGCTCATCAGTGAGACAACAAACTAAATAATATCGGACCGAGTAATGCATAAGTAAATCAAGCATCCAACAGCTTACTCATAGAGAACAACATCAAATGCATTGCAAGCATCATGAAGACTCAATCGTAAACCTATCTCCATAGGAGTGGCAATAGGCTTACAGTCTTCAAGGCCAAAACACTTCAATAATGTGTCAATATATTTTGTTTGACACAAAACCATTCCACTATCAACTTGCATAAATTGAATGCCCAAATAGTGATGCAAATGACCCAAATCAGACATCTCAAATGAGGCATGCAAATCAGCCTTAAAATCAGCAATATGCATGTCATGAGGACCAGTGCAACATATCATCAACATACACAACAATGATTAGAAGCACATCATTAGCACACTTAACATATAAGGTAATTTCAATTGGATAGTGCTCAAAACCATGTGCAATGAGATAAGCATGTATCTTTTCATACCAAGTACGTGGTGCTTGTTTTAAACCATATAATGCCTTCTTTAACGTGCACACCTGGTTTTCATGCCCTATTTGCACAAAGCCACCGCGCTGAAAAACATACACTTCTTCATGCAAGTCACCATTCAGAAATGTTGTTTTAATGTCCAACTGATGTACATTCCAACCATGATGAGTTGCAAGTGCACAGATGCTATGAACAGTAGTCATTCGGCATGTAGGTGCAAAGGTCTCATAAAAAACAACGCCTCTTCCTACGCATAACCAATAACAACTAAAAACTGTTCTTTCTATGATACAAATAAAGGATAAAGTGAGCCAACTTTGCTTCCTTTTGCAATAACCATGTTGCCCTTTGATATACGAAAGGACTGAGCATAGAAGACCACCTTGTTGTTGGTGCAATTCACAAGCCTACACATTTTGGCTTTAAGACCATACACATATGTAAAAGCATGGGAACCAATGCTAGAAGACAATTACCCTTTTACTCTCTATAAAATTCATATTTGACTTGGAATCTTTGTAAACACCTACCAAGAAGAACTCGTGGAAAAGTTAGAAGTTGATTGATAGAATATCTCCTATAATGGAGGAACACTTTTTAGAGAAAGCCAAAGTTTGAATTCAAATTCAATTTTTGTTCTCAACCTCTATAAAAGATCAACTCAAAAAGTCGCGGGTAATGAGTCACTTTCCGAGCTCCTCATTCTCATCTCTGAGTGTGTGTGAGGCCTACACTCTAGCCCACACCTTTCTACATCATTAGGCAATAATATTCATGCATATGGCATTGTACAATAGTGTTCATTAATACATTACATTTACATTGTTCATTTCTGAGTTCTCAGTCATAGTCTCTGTCAGTTGTGTGTTGGCATATGCATCCAAAATTATTTTTCTCATCGGTATGCACATCAAAAATCCACATATCTAAATTATATATATTACCAAAAAAAAATCTCAAAAAAAAGCGTTGGTATGTGTATTGTTATACACATCAATACGCATGTTGCCCATCATTTTAAGTTCAATTTGCAAGTGTTAAAAATCCATCTTTTTCTTGTAGAGAAGTCAACTAGAAGCAAACCTTGCTAGGTGAAATGATCAATTGCTTTATGCTGCTTGTGAAATACTTTTTCTTTTTTTGAGAGTACAATGAATTGGAAAGACACACACACCCGATCTCGTAAAGTAGATGCATTCATCTTGGGGAACTTGGAGGCATCCAATCCTAGGTGAGACTTGAACCCTGACCATCTGCTTAGGAGTACAAGACACATCCACTAAACCACTAAGAGTGAAATGCTCTGGCAAATCTGGAGAGAAAGATTTGTGGCCAACTTTGCCAAGCCTCCCAAAGAGAGATTTATAGAGAGTTCCCTTGTTTGTTTAGGTAGAAGGATTTGAAATTATAAAAGTTCCCGTTCAAGCACCACAAAAGGTTTATTGTATTATAAACCTTCTTTGTAACTCTCTAATCCTCTCTTTCAAAGTGTTTTTGTTATTAGAAAAAGGGACAAAAGAATCAAAAGTAAACGGATCCCCTATGAAACGGACTAGAGACTCTTCGTGTGCTTTATAACTCACCCTAATTTTATAACTTTCCAAGTTAATTTTCTTCTATCTTTTATTTTTTAAGTACAATGAATTGGAAACACACTCACACATCCAAGCTCGTAAGGTAGAGGCACCCATCCAAAAGGAAGTCTTGAGTTTTCTTCTATCTTATCTGTAAGATCCTCAACATATTTTTTTTGTATCTTATGTATTTGAGGGTGGGTTCAGACAAGGCGGCACAAGTTTGTTGAGTCACATCATGTGTTTTCGCGTTCAGTTCACACAGAGCGGCAATAGACTTTGGATTTCAAAACTTTCAAATTATTTTATTGGTTGAACAACTTAAAGAACCAATTATAAGCTATTGTCAGAATGACACATATTTGTTTCGAGGAAGAGAGACTGACTCAAAAAATGGTAGACCGGGAATTCTTTTCTTTTTTGAAAACAAATCATATTGTACCATATGAAAATGCTCATTGTACCATCGGGTGGTGTGAACCATTGTCAATATAATTTCAGTAAACGAAGAAAAGAAAAAAACTTTTTGATGCTCTTTCGTTGAAAGACCCTTTTATGCGTGTTCTGTCCTCTTTCCAATCAATTAGTATTCCAAGCTCAATTAGTATTCCAAGCTCAAGTGGATCTCGCATTCTTTAAAAACAGAGGGAAAAAAGTAAAAAGAAAGGGAAAACTCATGCTGTCTACAAGAAATCATATCGAAACACAAGGTGATAAAAGAAAAGTCAAATCGGACTAAGAGTGGAGTTCAGCCGAGCGCTTTGGTACAACGAGCGGGGTGGCAGACTTAATGCACGTCAAGTCTCCATGCACGTCGATCGCTGCTTCAGAACGTAGTATACGAACCTGGACAGGCTCTGTCATTTCTGGCTCTCTGTTCAACTCCTCTGCGCAGGTCGGTGATCCATTGCCGCTGTCGCTCAAGTCCCTGGTTCAGCGGAAGGTTGGCTTCTGATCTTTCAGCTTATCAATTAGAGGAAGGGGAAGGAAAACAGGAAACGATGGAGACGCGGTACGTGTGTGGTTTCGCTGCAACTGTGAGGACGGGGTTCCCCTTCCCTTCACCAACTATCACCGCAGAAGATCCACCGTGTATGAGTTGCATGTCTTCTGGAGTTGGAGACAGCCGGTGCCCTCAAAGAAGCGTTTTGTCATCTGAAAGTTCCCTCCATGCTCATCTTGAGCATCATAAAGTGCGTTCCTCGTTTCTGAACGAAGATTACATTCAGTGTCCTCAACATGTGTACGACCATTCCACACATCTGCTTCTCCATTCACAGAACACTGGCTTTTCACATTCTTATTTCCATGCCGATCCCCAGATGTGTGTTGAACATCCGCATGATTGTTTGCATCAACATACATGTACCATAAACAATCCCTTTCGTTCTCCCGTCATCGGAAACTGTAGCGGGGAAGCAGCACAGGTAGATGGAGCGACTTCGCGCACACGGAATGTGAGAGAGGGAAAATGCAACATGAAAGCCTCATGTGCGAAAGGCAGTCCATTGGTAGTGAATATGGACCCCGCGTCCGGCTGCTGCTCGGACAATAATCCTAGCAAAATATGCAACTGTTATAGACTAAAAGCACAGGAAGGATTCGTTTGCACCATGCATTGTTCTCATAACTGTGTTGAGACCTATCAGATGGACCTCCTAGACGTCGGTCCTTATTCGCAGTGCTCCTGCGCTGCAGAAGGAAGTAAGAAACAATGCTCTAACGCTTATCAAAGCCCGTGTTGTCAGATGGACATGTCCGAGAGCTCTCAGCTGAAGGGTGGGATAGCCTGTCCTTCGAAGCACTCGCTTGCTCAACCCGGTTTTGATCTGGAAACTTGTCGCTCTCCTGAGGATGCAGTGATATATAATAAAGATGATACATGTAATTCATGGAATTTTACCACGTACTCGGTGCAGGCCCACACAAGAGAGCTGCATTCTGTACTGTGGTCTGAAGATTGCTCGAGACATGCTTTTGACAGCAAAGCGCCTCAGTTTACTCAAATTCAGGGTCATCCATATGGGCCTCGTGATCTGGGGGACACCAAGAAGGGTTTCAATGGATCTACAGAATCCTTAACTCATGTATTTTCACAGCTAGGGAAAGGGCAAAGAAATAATTCAACCGATGAAAGAGAATGGGGTGGAAAGTTCAAAATGGAAGTAAAAAGTAAACAATGTGATTTTGGGCGACCAAAAAAAAGGAGAAGACGATATTTTATTGCAAGTGAATCTCGTCGAAATATTTGGGATAGCACTAGCGGCAAGTCAAGCTGGGAAAAAGAGAGCCAGATACCTAGCGAGAGCCGAAATTGTGGTGCTCATGGGTGGGGAAATGAAATTGCTGGCTCTGATAAAGACACGTCTTGGGGGCAACCTCGTAGTCCAAACCAGATGTCTGAAAAAAAAGCCACTCGGTTAGATGCTAGAGTTATGGAGGAGAACAAACAGCTACAGAGGAAAGAGGAGTTCTTTACAGTTACATGTGAAGACAACTCCATTGCTTTGACAGAAGCAGACATGGATAGCCACATCCTTCTGGATGCTGTTAAACAACCTAAACAGCTTTATGAGGGTTCTTCAAGCACAAACCCAATAGTTAATGCCAAAGATTTGTCTTTCAAAAAATTTGCAGATGAGAGGACATTGGATGAAAAACATGAAATTCTCAAGCCAGCTTCAAATCGATTTTCAAGCCTCCCGGAAGACAAAAATGCACCTCCATCTGATCCAAAGGTGATGGAAAGTGCAAACCTGGACTGCTTCAGTAGCTCTTCCGATGATCGTGATTTTGCTGATGACCACCTTCAGTATGACTCTGATGACTATTTCTACCCAGTTATCACAAGTGCCACAGAGACAGATAGTTTAAATAACAGAGAAAATGAAGCATATGAGTTCTTTATGCAGATACTTGAGGAGAATGAAGATTTGAAAAAGAAATATAAACAAGAATATGCTGTAGGAGAATTTGATTGCCTTGTTTGCTCCAATATTCCTAACAAGCCTCTAAAAACGTACAAGGGATTAGTAAGTGTTGTAATGCATGCAAAGACGATCCTGAATACCAAGAGGCGCCATGATCACCGAGGGTTTGCTCGTGCTGTCTGCAACTTCATGGGATGGGATGCACATGGCAATCCAACTGACAGATCATCCATCAAAACCCAGCCTACAGCCTGTCTGGGGGATGTTGAAAATGTTTCAGAGGTTATTGAAATTCAAACACATTGATTTATTTAGCGATAGAATAAAAGCAGGAAATCCTTGCACTGTTGCTATTGGTCAGCACTGAATATGTGCTTCTTGCAGGAAAAATCTTTGCGGGATGGACGCTCATCTCTGGCAGCTTTGAAGGGCAATCGCATAGAAAAGGTGCAGATAGAAGGATTACAGGCCCATAATGGACAGTTTATGGCAAAAGAAGTCCAAATGTACCAAGGTCCAACTGAAAGTTTGGGAAATGTGAGCAGCGAAGGCAACCAGATTCTTAAAATGAAGGGAATTGCTTCAAGGGACAGTGATACACATGCAGCCACACGTGAGGATATGGATGGTACTTGCAGTGCTGTCTGCAAGCTTGTGGGTTGGGATTTGGATGACAATCCAGCAGTCAAAACACTGAACAACAGCGAGCTCAGAGCTTGTGTTCAACTGGAGTCTGAAAGTATTCCAGAGGTACTTGAATTCATGAGAGTCAATATACTGGCATTTAATGAAGAAACAGTGATCGTTTTTATTATCTTCAATAATGTTTATCTATGCTATGGGGGGCGAGAAAAACAAATAAGAATTGAAATTAGGGCTAATAATCTGGATAATGATCACATTATTAAGAGTTTTCCTAAACTAGTTGTTGATGAGATGAAAGAAAAAGCATTATTGTTACATATGCCTTTACTTGTAAGATCCATTGTAAGACTTGGCCAAGATTAGCTTGGAAGTGATGTTTGCTTTTGATATGTATACAAATCATGACCTTTTTGATAGAGAAAAAAATATTGCTTCTGGTACGCTATTATGTTGGCCCTAGAAGCTCACAAATTATGACAAATCTATAGATGACTCAACATGTGTAGTTCAAGATTCACAAGTCATTTTGGGTGCAAAACTTTGGAAACACATGTTTTGTCTACTTGAAAGCTTTTGACAATTTATTCCACCTTCGACAATGTGGTATGGTGTCCTCTTTGCTTAAACTTGAAGCACCTTTTAAGCATGTGTTAGTTTTGTATTGGTCAAGATGTAGCATTCTTCCTTTTCCAAAGATGGTAAAATGAGAGTTGAGCCTAGATTGCAAATTGTCAATGATCACGTCTATGGTCCATATACTTTGCAAATTACAAATACTTTGCGACTTTTATTGACGGCTTTACAAAGCACACAAAGATTAATCAACTCGAAGCAAAGCTTGAAGCATTTTTGTGCCTTGTACAATTTTTGGTTGAGATTGGGTTGGGGGGGGGGGGGTTGGGGTACATGTCTTTGGAATTGAATGCACTTTTGGCCAAGCATAATGTCATTATATTTTGCTAGAAATGTGTATGATCACACTTAGGTGTGTATAGGGGCATTTTTTCCATCTTCACTAGGTTTTTTCTCCTCGGCCATTGTTTTTTTTTCAAACATGCCATTATCCCACACATTTGCTCATGTAAAACAAGTAAGGGCACTAAGGATACTCTTGCCATACTATGTTCGGGAGAAAGTGAGGTTCATGTTGCACACCTCCATAAACAATTCGAGAGCGAGCTTATGAATAAAAGTATGAGCTATTGTTTTTTCTTTTTTTATGATTTTCGCAATATTATGGCGCAAGCTTTTGCTTCTGCACATGCTTTTGGATTTGATCGCTAGAGGCAGCCTAAAAACTATAATAGGACCCATGGGGGTCACTCATGGCATCATTGGAGATCAACTCATTGATCAACCCAGCTTGGAGGAGCTTATACAAGCTAGGAAGTGTGCTCTACCCTTGGTGCAGTTGTGGAGGAGCTTGTATCAGCCAACCATCAGCATCCTTGCTGATTTACTATGAGTAAGTCTATATCAGTCCATTACTTGTTACGACACTAGTTTCTGATTTAGGGTTTTTGAAAACCTAATGTCAAAATTAGGGTTTTCTGTAAAACAGTTTTAAACTGTTCATATTCTCTACATTCTCACATACACACACTCTTCATACCTCTTAGGTGCTTTACACATAAATTCTTGTATCTAGTTCCCTATTTCTGCCTAGATTCAGATTTTGTCAGTTTGTATCAACTACGCACATTGTAATTTGAGATTCATAATCAAATAGTGTAGGTAAGCATTCTAGCTTACCGTTACACTTGAAAATATTGTCTACTCTCTCTCTCTATCTCTCACTCATCTCATTTTGAGTATTTAGCTGTGCATGCTAAGGTTCATGTGTTTGCATGGTACCCAAAATCTTGGGATCTTTTAACAGAAGGGGCCGACCTATTGTTAAATTTAGATGATTTTTGAAACTCATATTAGACTCCCTGTTATGTCACTCTTGTGCCTACAGGTGGTTTTCGTTCATGCTAAGTAGCTCACACATATCTTGACTGAGCAAGAAACTCCCTATCGTGGCTACTTCTAGTTGTAAGGCTAAGTATAGGAAAAAATTTCACAACTATTGTAGAGTGTGTATGGTTTAAAACACCTTTTGGCTCATTTGGATGTTGATCAATCATATGACGCCATCATCTTTATTACAGTTAGAGTGCATTGGCAACTATGAGGGACCTTATGCTCCATAATTTCACAAGATGGTTTGAGGTGCAGTACCAATATCATAGGGAGAGAATATTTGTATGGCTTATGTGCCTACACAACAAAAAGTTGCAGACCTTTTCACAAAGGTTCTGTCATATAAGAAGTATGAAACTTTTCTCAAAGCTTTGAGCTAACTCCCTTTAGTGGATTGTTCACGGTCTGGATAGTTTGGCTCCTCCTTGTACATGAGTGCTGGTTCTTTGCTCATGGCATAACTTCTGGGGGGGATTTGATACTATATTTTGGTGATAATGTGTATGAAGACATTTAGGTATGCCAAGGTACTTTTTCCCCTCTTTAGGATGATTTATTTGCTTTGATTGTATATATGCCGATACTTACCTTTGTAGATAACACACTTTCTAATGTCTCTATGTGTTGTGCTCCTAAGCTTCTTCTTTGTGTCCTTTTTTTTGCATCCTTGCAAAAGGTCCTGGCTCTCCTTGAAACCAGCATGTCATCTGTCCATACCAAAAATCTGTCTTCCTGTAAGGCTAGGTTCTGAGATGATTCAAGAGTCAGCTGGGTGAACCTAATTCTGGAAAGGGACCATAAACCATGTATGAAAGAGACTGACCTAGTAAAGGCCTCAACCACCACTGGGGCTGCTTGAAGCTCTGCTATAATGATCTCATGAGGTATTAAGGCCTTGGCTCTGATAGATCATAGAAACCAAAGACTTCTTTATCCTCCTCCATCCATCGGTGTGGCCAGCTCTTTCGTTGTCACCAACTGAGCATCCCCAAATTTGTACCCCATGCAACATAGCTGACTTCACTGAAGTATAAAGATCCAGAGTCTTGTTCATGGTTGCCAAAATTGAACCTGTGAACACATCCTCTACAGTCTGCCCAAGGTTACATAGGCTCTAGACGACCTAATCTTTGCTGCTCTCCTTAATGGAAACACTGGCTCACTGAAAACTACTCGCAAATATGTATTTGCTTTTTTGTATTGTACAGTGTCCTGGAGATTAATTGAAGTGGGGGCTGATTTCCTTACTGTGCCATGATGTTAATCACCTAAACCTTGGTTCTCTTCCGGTTCAAAAAGAATCCACTATCTTTTGCAAACATGCGTGAAGCATCCAAAATGGTATGGAATGCCATTTGCAAAATCAGAGATACAGTACAAAATAACTTGTATATAACAGAAGAAGGATCCATCTGCCTGATAGCTGTGCTCCTCTGCTACGTAGTCTCTTGAGATAATCAGAGGAATCATCCATGAGTGTTGAGCTCCTTGTTGGCAGCCTTGCAAAGAAAACCTCTGCTATGTTTGTTTTGATCAGATGAGGAGGCTGCTTTGGCTGCAAAAGAGGGTGTTTGTGAAGATCTTAGTCAGTAAGCTACCAGTTCAAAATTCAATTCTTATTGTCTATTTTGACAACTTCGTAATTGTTCTTGGTCAGCAATACTAATAATCAAAAGTCACCAAGCATTTTGACTTATAACCATCACTTCATAAGAGATGTTTGAAATGAAGCCGCTTTATCTACAGTATGCCCCAGTAAACATGTTGATTGAGTCCAGTAGACGTATTCGACTTGTTCAGTTATAAGGGTTGCAAAATACATTCATAAAGGGTGTATGTTACTTCTTTGTTTTGTTATGGAAGGTACTTGGTGCATAATACCTAAATGATAGAGTCAAATGTACCATGAGCCAGCATATCCAATACGAAATGGTGCGATAGGAATCTATATTTAAAAAACTATTACAACAATGAATGTTTCTTTTTACTTTGCCCTGTCACTGCTTATTGCATAGAATCTTTCATTTGATGTACACTACATTGTGTGGATATTTACAGGAAAATTTTATGTGGACTGGATTTTCAACCACACATTTGATGTAACTACATTGTTTGGATATTTACAGGGAAATTTTATGCGGAATGGATTTTTAACCAACAGACTTCTGAAAGATCAACATGAAGAAAAGTCAGAAGTAGGAGAGTTGAACCCTGATAATGCACACAGTACAGGAAAAACGCAGTGTGGAGACCAAGGCTCACTTGAGCCATTGAAGGATGTTGATACTAAATGTAAGGAACTTTGCAAAGAAAGTGCTTTAAAGGGAAACAATATCTTCGCAGTTGCTATTGAAGAAAATCCTGGACCTCGTAGCAATGTATGTGACCTCAAGGTTCAGAACAATCATGGAAGTCTAACAGGCAAAACACTCAGCGGTCAACGACCTATAACCTCTCTGTTTGATTATCATGACATAGAGCAGGTGATCGAATAGATTAAATTACTTATCATTTGTGTTAATTAGGGAAGGAAAAAATCCTTGGATTGTAATTGATGATCTACATGATGCGATGGCCTTTGTGAGAATATTTTTGCAGGAATATAGAGGTTCAGCAGCTGAACATTCAAAGGAATCGGATGAAGAAGATATGCAGACATCAGAAGACATAAGTGAGAATTGCAAGGAGCTATGCATAACGCAAAGTGAGTTGAAGGACAAAGCTAGCTTTCCAGTGGTTTATGAGGAAAGTGGAACAAGTTTCAGGCATCTTGGAAGTATTACTATAGTGAAGGTTACGTTCAATTTAAGTAATCCTGAGGCTATTCATATCAATTGGCAAAATGAAAGCTCCATACAAGCTCGAGGGTTCAGTATACATATGAAGAGTGATATTCCTCATACTATGTGGAGGTTTAAAGGACTGGGAGCTTATGGGAATCCAGCCTTGAGAGAAACTAACAAGAAAGTCCGACATAGTGCATGTCTCTATGAATTTAAAAATCTGATAGAGGTATTCAAATACATGCAGTCCTTAGAACCGTTATGTTAGAGTACAGTTGATACCTGTTATGTTTTGATAATCTAGACTATTTTATCACTTTTATTCAGGGAAAATGTCCTCAGGGTGGAGCAGGTGTAATCAAGCGTTCAGAAACCTTGGATTTAGAGCCAAAACAAAACCTGAGGCAAGAAGTTGAGGATGTGACCAATAACTCTAAGGAGACATTGACAAAACGAAGTGACTTAGAGGTTGGAGATAACATTCCACTTAGTTGTAGAGAAAATAGTGAAACTTCCATACTTCAAACAGTTATTGATATGGAGAAGGGAATCTCGCAATACTCCTCTTATAAGACGACTACTGCTCGTGGGGCAGATGAGGGTTCATCGTATGCTCATTACCACAATACTCAGGACAATTTCAGGTTTTCTCCTTTCGAGTGCAGCAAGCCCAATGGATGGGATGTTCATGGTAATCCCTTAGGCAAAACAGATAAGAGCATCCAGCTTTCATGGTCTATGTTGGAACCCGAAATTCCTTCACAGGCAATTGACTACCTCGAATCTCTCCATCTTACATTAAGTAAAAAGAATAAATGTCATTTTCTCTCTGGCTTTAGCAACCCACATAAAGCTCAAACCTTTTTCCAGGGTGGAATATTCTCAACCAATCATTCAGAGAATCCAGTGACTTCAGAGCCTGAGGAAGGTAGCATGCAAAGAGAACATTTATTCATACAGAGTAACAGAATATTAGAAATGGGGGACTGGGTGGACCTATCTTCACTCGGGCAATCAGAGAATGTCTGCAAGGAAGGAACAGACATTTTCATGAGTGGAAATGTTTTGAAATGCAATATGGTTTTCCCCTTGAATTGTGGGAAAATGTCTGGAACTGGCATGTATGAAAGGTACACCGATGTAGCAAAGCAAATATCAAATGAGTTTGGTTGTAGTGGAAGCTATACTAATGTGAAAGACGAAAAATTAGTAGCATACACACAAGCCTCCATCACCTATGAGAATTGTAGGTACACTCATGCTGGACACAGCTTCAGATGGTCAGATGTTCATGGTGATCCCATGGTCAAAATATCTGATATCATCCACCCTCAATTCTACGTGCTGGAACCTGAACATCTCTCAGAGGTAGATGAAGCACAAACCTTATAAGGTTGCATTCAATATTGACCTCGTATATCATAGTCTCATGCTTTCTGCTAATCTGCAAAACTCCATATATTTTTGCAGGCAAAAGATCACAAGAGTAAAGGTTCAATAAATCATTCAGATTGCTCACTATTTGAAATACAAGAAGTCAGGATCCAGAGAGAAGATATAAAATGGCAGCATGAGTGTATCATAGATAGCAAACAATTTGCTCACCAAAGTATGCGTAAGAAAGTGGAGGATGTAAGTATTGAGGAATTGAGCTTTCTTGCTTCGAAAAATGGTTGCAGTTTTGTTTGTGCTCATAAAGGGAACACAGTTGTTTGCATTCCCCCCAAAGATGATACTGTGATGGTGGATGCCATGGTCAGAAGTCACAGTAAAGAGGTTCATACTTGTGAGGAAGGTGAGGGATCAGTGAATTAAAGCAATACAAACAGCGATAAATGGCCTTTAAGGGATATGTGAAGGTCATCATGCAGCAGGTCTAACTGAGAATGCTCACAGTAATGGACAGTCCTCAGATAACTCTAAATATGTAAGAGTGAATTATATGAAAATCACATGAGATATGTATTAGATTATTAGTAATCAGGTAAAATGCACGAAATTTGGTGGCCTTCTTAGGTGTTGGTAAAAGTCTGTTTCTGAACTACCTTGCTTAACTTATAATTTGAAACAATCAAAGCACTTTTTGATGCATATTTTTTCGCCTGCACTGAGTGCATGCTTCTATCCAGCATGTTAATTTGAGTGCATTAAAGCTGACTTACCAGTTGATGATATATTTTACATGAAACTTGGGACAGTTGAAATCTGTTTGTTGTGTCTACACGCTTTCAAGAAATGATGCCTTCATTTTGTACCTTATTTCGGTGGTGTCATGCGCAAGTTACAACTTATGTAACTAGACACAAACAGGTGATCGGATAAAGGGGGGGCAACAACTGTATAATATGCTCATTCATAACTAATATACAACAGCTTCAATATTTTATCACTGTGTTGCTCAAAATCCCCGTGATACACAGGTGTCTTATGTTCCTGTTTTTCTGCATGGGATCATGTTCAACTCTCATTTTTTGTTTCATGAGAAGACCTTAATACTTTTGACTACATATGCTAGAAACACATCATTATAAGTGATGAACATAAGCATAAATGTTTGAAGACCTATAAAATGGTAATTATAGCCATATATTTATCCAACAACTGCAAAACCATAACGATAATTATAAGCATGCCTTAGAAAAACATCAATTGTAAGAGCACGATTTTTCTGAGGACAGATTATGAAGCTATTAGACATGATATAGTTCAAAATTTTCAATACTAAAACCATAACCATGAATGTACCTATAACTTGCAAAATGATAACTATTATAATCATAACCATAAACATACTTGGCAGACTAACCATAATCATAACTTGGAAAAAAACAACCACGATCATAATCAGAACTTGCAAAAACATGAACATAACTGTGATTATCACTTGTAAAAGCATAATTGTGATTTTGACTTGCAAAAACATGATAATTAACTTTTCAGAGATTTTTAGAATATACCACTAGTATAGCCATAAATGCAAATGGATAAATATCAACGAGCAGAAACATGTGAATTTTAAGCAAACTGAGTAGTTACACAAACTATAAACATAGAAAAAATATATATTTGATAAATATGTAAAATATCTGCGGATTGTGGTTGTCTAGCGGATGATGTATATGATAGGATGGTCATGTCCAAACGCAATGTAGAAAGTACATATATATAAATATAACTATTAATATTTCGAAATCTATTGAAGTACAAAAAGTTGAACATGAGAACTTATTGAAGCACATTTACATACCATCAATATGGTGGATCTTGTGATTTCAGTAAATGATTTCTCTCTCCACTTTGGAATCCATGAATAACTCATGTAAATGTTTTCTATATCCAATGGGTTCTTAATGCGCATTGGAGTTTTGTTTCATTGTAAATTTTTTAAACGAAAGAAAAAGAGAATCGGAATTATTATTTCTAGTCGTATTATTATTCTTTCATATTTAAATATATAATCAAAATACAAATGTACATATGAATTTGTAGCTAGACGTATTCAACATTCCATGGGCTTCATTTAAATGGCATGTTCTTACTTCATGCCCATATCTTCATTTTTTTCTCCTTTTTCTCATCTTTTTTTTTGAGATTTTATTGGCTTTCTCTTTTTTGTCTTTGTAAGTAGGACATGTTTGATCATGTGTACTTTAGAATATCACAACGCATACTAGGTATCCTATTTACTGATATTTTATATTGTTTTTTGACACAGCCTTTTTTGAAACGTTCTTAAAAAAAATATCCAGCGTGTGTGAATAATCTTTACGATGCTTCATTCATCCATTTCATTAGAAGTGTACTTGATTAGTTTAGAGCAAGAAGCTATACATTTCTCTATCAAACACACTATTTCGATGTCATCTGAATGAACAACAAAAATTGACTCAACTCATTGTGCATGATATCCATTTGATGATTTTGCATGTTTCATAAATGATAAATTAATCAAGAAGGTGTACATTTTTCTATTAAACGCACTACTTTGATGTCATATGACACTACAAGGAATATAGGCGTATAGCGACGGTTAAGGCGACAGAATTGCGTCGCTATAAAATTGCAACATGCGTCGTAATTAGCATCGTGCACGGACCGTCGATTAAACGACGAAGCCAACGACGTTTTTTGCGACTCGTGGTGCGATGGGGTTGCCACGCTCCCATACAGCGTCATTAACACGATGTTTTTAAATAGCGTCGCATAAGCGGCGTTTTTTACGTCGCATAGGCAATAATTTTTGGCGTCGCATAACCGACGCTAAAAACATGTCGCTTATGTGACGGCGGGTAGCATTGCTTACACGACGGTCTATTGACGGACAAAAATTAAAACGTTGGAGGGTCTTCGATCGGCATTTTCACGCATTCGATCGAAGAGCTCTCCAACGTTCGCAATTGCGCTGCGCTTACGAGCTGAAGCAAGTATATGCAGAATTGTTGTTTTGCCTAAGCTCTCTCTTATTGTCTCCCTCTGTCTCTGTTTCTCTCTTTTTACATCTTTCTCTCTTTGAATTCTCTCTCTCTCTCTCTCTCTCTTTATTGTAGGTTATTCAAGAAGCTAACCAAGAAAAAATTATGGCTAATTGTAAGTACAATTTCTATTCTTTGTATATCATTTGAATTGTGTTCTTTTCATTCGATAGCATACTCACACTTATTGATATGCACTTATACACTTATACATGATGAAGATGCACTTTCACACATATACACATATACACATGCACATACACACACGTATATACACACAGATACATGTGCACATACACTTAGACATACACACATATACACATGCATATGCACAAACATTTCTACAACCTCATAAAAAGACTTACATGCATGCATTATTGCATATATATATATTTTGCATATATATATATATATATATATATATATATATATATATATATATATATATATATATATATATATATATATATATATATATATATATATATATATATATATATATATACATACACATACACACATTAACATATACGCAAATACATGTATATGCACATCCACATGCATGCACATGGATGCAAATGGGAATGCATCCACATACACATACATGTTTCATACATATACACATGCATATACATACATTATACACATATATACACATATATATGCACATACATACACACACATACACATGCACACACACATGCACATACCTACATATACACATATACATGCACATACACACATATATACATAGAGTTACACATATACATGCACATACATATACACACATATACACATGCACATGCACATACTCATACACACATATACACTTACACATGCACATGCACATACTCATACACACATATACACTTACACATGCACATGCACATACTCATACACACATATACACTTATACATGCACATGAACATACATACATATACACACACATACACATGCACATACATACATATACACACACATACATATACACTTAGGTACACACATATGAATGAATTATATAATTAAAGTATTAAAACACATACACATGCACACACACATGCACATACCTACATATACACATATACATGCACATACACACATATACACATAGAGTTATACATATACATGCATATACATATACACACACTTACACATGCACATGCACATACTCATACACACATATACACTTATACATGCACATGCACATACATACATATACACACACATACACATGCACATACATACATATACACACACATACATATACACTTAGGTACACATATGAATGAATTATATAATTACAGTATTAAAACACATATACACATGCGCACACACATGCACATACCTACATATACACATATACATGCACATACACACATATACACATAGAGTTATACGTATACATGCATATACATATACACACACATACACATGCACATGCACATACTCATACACACATATACACTTATACATGCACATGCACATACATACATATACACACACATACACATGCACATACATACATATACACACACATACATATACACTTAGGTACACACATATGAATGAATTATATAATTAAAGTATTAAAACACATACACATGCACACACACACATGCACATACCTACATATACACATATACATGCACATACACACATATACACATAGAGTTACACATATACATGCACATACATATACACACACATACACATGCACATACTCATACACACATGTACACTTACACATGCACATGCACATACATACATATACACACACATACACACACATACACATGCACATACATACATATACACTACATACATATACACTTAGGTACACACATATTAATGAATTATATAATTAAAGTATTAAAACACATGCTTAATACAAACAATAATAACAATCAATAGAACAAAACTCTTCATTACTTAATACCATACACATAATTCAAAACATAACTGAAATGAAAAAAATATATATATATATATCAATGTAAATACATATAATCCAATGTCATAATCAACTAAAATCCTAATCATCATCATCATCATCAGCAATATCATGATCATCCTGATCTTCCTCATCCTCATCGTCATGATCACCTTGTGACGATCAAGATCATCCCTCCTGTGTCTGTCTCTCCACCTCATCCATATTTGTCTCTCCATAATACTCCTGTATTACATATAACAAACATAAATAAATAAAACAATTAAACCATTCATAAAAATAAAATAATTATATAAAATTTAAAAATACTCACAAAGGCATCAGGATGATCTTGCATATACTCGCTCAAACGCCGATATCCAAAATGTGTAGCATACTCGATCTCATCTTTTGTAGGATATCGGCCATAATCCCTCCGTTGCAATGAAACAAATAAAAAACATTAGTTGCTTGCATTTTAACTAAAATATAAAATATACTCACAATAACACATATACTTACAAATGTAGCTACAAAACCATTATGGTCCATTTGGCCTAGGTGCGATGTGTGGCCTGACTCCACTCTCTTCTTTGCAGCAACCTATTTATTCAAGCAAAAAATA
Source organism: Ceratopteris richardii (assembly GCA_020310875.1). Taxonomy (NCBI): domain Eukaryota; kingdom Viridiplantae; phylum Streptophyta; class Polypodiopsida; order Polypodiales; family Pteridaceae; genus Ceratopteris; species Ceratopteris richardii. The sequence goes on along the minus strand of CM035408.1, from coordinate 33,348,570 downwards.
CATAAATTAAATGTAAAAAATTACTAAAATATAAAAAAATTATTGAGGATTGGTATCAAAATGACAATGAGAGCATTGATAGTTTAAAAAATGAGAAATATCTTCGAGAGGAATGTCTAAAGCATGTATATGAAGGAAGTCGTTTGACACGACTAAGTGCAAGCTTACTTATTCTCAACCTTTAAAATCATTTTGGATGGAGTAATGTATCTGTTTCGACACTATTAAGGTATATTTTTCAATTTTCTATCCATTTATATATATATGAATATATATATATATATATATATATATATATATATATATATATATATACATACATGCAGGTTTTTATTCTTACTTTAGATAAGGTAAGAACAAGAACTTGAATTGAATGGACACTTTTTGTCCGCGCATCTTTTAAAACTATTAATGCATCTTTCAAAATATTCATGAAAAATTTGATTGTTTGGATGGCAGGATACGATTGTTTGTTTTGGAGGATATGAAGTATGTACCTTCATTGAATGATTTGTCGATTCACACATATGTTCAGTTTGAAAGCGTGAGAAGCGGATTTATAATTGCTATTCAAAGAATTTGGCACTGTTTATAGGCCATACGATGGTGACCTGGATGAATCGCATGCTCAGAGGTTACTCAAGATAGAGCAACCTGATTATAAGGGACTAGTACCAGCAGGATTCTTGGGGTATGCAGTAAACCTCTTGCATGTCTATGATGAGCATCTGAACTTTAGGATACAAAGTGGAAATCATGGTGGCTTGAGAGGATCACTTTTATACAGCTTGTTCAAAAAACTCTGAAGTTTTTTGAACAAGCTGTATAAAAGTGATCCTCTCAAGCCACCATGATTTCCACTTTGTATCCTAAAGTTCAGATGCTCATCATTGACATGCAAGAGGTTTACTATATATATATATATATATATATATATATATATATATATATATATATATATATATATATATATATATATATATATATATATATATATATATATATATATATATATATATATATATATATATATATATATATATATATATATATATATATATACGTGTATATATTTATTTATTTATTTTTTTTAATATATCTTTTTTTGATAAACTTACAGGTTATTATCTGAAAAGTTTTTACCAAGTTAGAATATTCTTCCTACCTCACATGATGAAATGAAGAACATAATCAACAATCTTGGTATAGATTATCAATGTATACATGCATGTCCTAACGATTGTATTTTATATAGAGGTGAATACGCAGACTCTTTGACATGTCCCAAATGTCAATCTCCTCGATATAAGGGCGAAGAAGGTAAAATCCCAGAAAAGGTATTGAGACATTTTCCATTGGCTCCACGGATTAGACATATGTTTCAAAGCCCCGAATTATCAAAGCTTTTGACTTGGGGACATGATCACAAAAGTACTGATGGAATAATCAGAATTCCTCATGATAGTGTTGCTTTTTAGCATATTGATTCTACATGGCCTGAATTTGCACAAAATCCACAGAATCTAAAGTTAGGAGCTGCATTAGATGAGGTTAATCCATTCTCCATGAAATCTAGTAAATGGTCAACATGGCTAGTGGTAGTCATAAACTACAATCTTCCGCCATATCTTAGCATTAAAAAGGAACATTTAATGCTTTCACTTTTAATCCCAGGCAAAAGACAAGTTAAAGATATGAATATATATCTTGCTCCTCTCATTGACAATCTTCAAGAGTTATGTAGAGGTATTAATGTCATTGATGTATCGAAAAGCATCAATGAAAGAAATATTACGGTTCGTGGTATTGTGGCTTGGACTATTCACGATTTTCCAGGATATGGTGTTTGTTCAGGTATTGATGTAATTTTTTTATTCAATATGCATGTAAATAAATAATCTAATTATATTTTTATCATTTTCCATGATGCAGGAATATCTGCTAAGGGTTATAAAGCTTGTCCATATTGTGGTGATTGGTTGAGATCAATCTATAGTAAGAATCTCAACAAACATATTTATCTTCGACATCGAAGATTCTTGCCTGATGATCATCCATTCAGATCTAGGATACATTTTAATGGAAAGCTTGAAACAGTTCAGTGTCCAAAACCTATGACGCCTATGGATTGGTATAAAAAATGGACACATGGACCTTTGATAGATCCAGAAGTAGAAATCTTCAGTGACGATTCAGATAATGAGTATGTGAACAAAGTTAAAGGAAAATTGGCGCTCGTAGAGAACATATCAATATGGTATTCTTTGGAGTATTGGAAAGAGTTAAAAGTATGTCATCTTCTTGATCCTATGCATATATTAAAAAATATTGGTTATTCACTATGGCAGCATCTTCTTGGACTAAAAGATACCACAACATCAATGAATGATTTGAAAGATCAAAAATCCAAACCAAAGTTATGGCCAGTTTTTGATAGACATCGACAAGAAACGACTTATGCACCTGCTCCTTGGGTACTTACAACAAAAGAGATACAGACTATCAACAATAGAATTCAATTGATTAAGACTCCTACAGGATATGGAGCATCTTTTCAAAACATGTTTACTATGGATGATAAGAGCTTATCTGGGTTAAAGACCCATGACTGACATAACTTTTTGAAACATATTTTACCTTTGGTTATCGATGGATGTACAACGAAAGGAGTACGAGATGTGATCTATCGTCTTGGATCACTTATAAGGTAATTATGATACTTTTATATTTAATATGTATGAATATTGGATATCTTTTATTTTTTAATTAACTTCTTTATAATTGTTTTTATGATATGTATAGGTGGATTACATCCAAAGAGATTGGCAAAAACTCGATCCCACAAAAAAAATGTGAATGCAAAGAGCTACTATGTTTGATGGAGAAAGAACTTCCTACTTCATTTTTTGATATTCAGGTTCATTTATTAGTCCATCTTGTAGATGAAATAGAGATTGCAGGTGTTGTCAACACTCAATGAATGTTTTGGGTCGAGCGATTTATGGGAGTATTAAAAGGTTATGTGCAACAAAGAGCAAAACCAAAAGGATTCATGGCAAAGGGTTGGATTCTTGAAGAGTGCATGTATTACGTCAGTGAGTACCTTGAAAGAGTTCATGAAGAAGCTCCACGTGCATGGACCAACGAGTCTTCTTCAAAAATAACAGATGAGGTATTATTAGGTAAGGGGGTTCCATTCTTATTTACATTTTAAGAAAAGAATGATGTTTTTACTTTTGTAGCATATAATAGCGAATGCATGTAAGCATTCCTTAGCGAGTACGAGGAACTTCAAAATCTCCGAAGTAAAAGGTGAAAAAACAAAAGATTTAAACGTAATCTCGATAATAATGAGATTACAGATATATATTCTTTCACGGATTGGCTATATAGTCGTTTGCAACGTGCCAACGTAAATAATGAAGAAATCTCAGATGAGCAAAGAGAGTTAATGATAAATTGTGAACGAAAGGTAATTTTATTAAAATAATATTTTATTTTTTTCTTTATGTATGTTAGTTTCTATTTACTAATTGAATTTATTTTGCAGGCTCGAATGTTCACTAATATGTGGGCTTTTGGACAGCATATTAGAATCAAAGCCATTGATTCTTTACGTAAAACAGAGGATTCTAGTATTGTTGCTTCTTTCAAGCAACTATCACGTGCTAGCTCAAAAGACACGAACCTTATAGATAGCGAACTTGGTTACGTAGGAACTATTGTTGGTATCTATGAAATTTCATTTCGTACATTCAAACAAGTAGAAAAAAGTTTATATTTTTTTATAGAGTTAGTTATTTTTTTAAGCACCTAATAATGGGTTTTTGTTGTTATATATTTTGATAGGTCATTTTGAAGGTTGACTGGTTTCAAGTGGAGTATAAAGGTAGTAACTCCATATTAAAAAAGGAATTATCTAGGTTTTGGGCAATTGATTCTTCCAAGGTAATGCGATCTACTAAAGAACCATATATTCTTCCTAGGCATATTGAACAAGCACTTTTTATAAAAACCCAGATGGTCATCCTTGGTGGCAAGTCATTCATGTGCAACCTAGAGGTAGGTCATTGTTTGAACAGTTTATTGTTAGAGAGATCGAAGAAAGTCCTCTTGATGATTCAACATCAGATACTGATACATCAACATCTGAAATAGAAATTAGAATCATTATACATGATAATGATACTAATCTTTTTGATGAAGAGGATAATTCTCTACATGTTGATTCTACTGATGAGGAAGAGGAATTACCAGAAATAGATATTAATCCATCAATAGATGATGTGATTCATGAGAACATAGATTTAACAATAGAAGAAATAAATGAAATCAATAAGGATAATGAAGATGATACTATATTGTGTGCATGTATGCCTGTATATGTGATGTGTACATGTACATATGTATATATGTCTATGTGTAAATATGTACATGTAAATATGTTAGTATGTATATATATATTTATGTGTGCATTTAGGCATGTATGTGTGATGCATAATATATCTACTCCATTTTATATTTATGTATCCTATCTACATGATGTGTATATATCTTTATATATATTATGATCCTCATTGATTCAAGTAGCTATATATAGAGGCATAAAGTTGGGAGCAGAGACATCTCTCTAGTAGGACGTCGGAGGAATAGATGCAATGTGTACATATACTTCAAACATATGGCTAAAAGGTTGAATTAGAGTTTTTAAATTAGGGGTTTTAAAACCCTAATATCAAAATTAGTGTTTTCAATTTAGGATTCTTGAAATAGGATTTATTTATTTATTTATTTATGCGTATGCATGTGTTGTGTATGTATGTGTATCTATATGTGCATATGCATGTGTTGTGTGTGTATATATGCATGTGTATATGTA
>CM035408.1:33316191-33338691 GCA_020310875.1 Ceratopteris richardii | reverse complement strand
AGCTCCCATGAGAGCTTTAAATTACACACACCATGCCAAATTGTACTACAAAAAGTGACTTTTCATAGCCATGGATAACATGCCACAATTTTGTCACTACCTTATTGCATGCTCCATATATATAGCATTATGTGTGTACCATTGCTTAAAACAAGGCTCATAGCAACATTCATTATGCGGGTGTCAATGATGTTTAAATAGCATTTTCTATGCGACACCATCGTATATGCAACAATAAAAGTGTCGCATATGCAATGGCATCTCATAAGTCACGTTCATAGTGAATGTCATTGATACAATGCTTTAGGCATCGTTTATGCGACACCCAATAATAATTGCAAATCAGTGCATGCTTATTTGTTTATACAATGTTTTACCATCCCTTATGCGACATTTATTTTTTATCATAACATAAAAAATCCCAACGCTCTTCGATTGTCCTTCTACATGCATTTGATCAAAGAGCAAACCAAAATTCATATTTGCATTGCACTTGTGATCTCTCTTTGCCTATGTTTCTCTCTCTCTCTCTATTTTTGTCTCACTAACTTTGTCTCTCTTTCTCAGTTTCTCTCTCACTCTCTCTGTCTCTCTCTCTCTATTGTAAGTTATTGAAGAAGTTCACCAAGCAAAATATGTGGTTAATTATTGTAAGTGCACTTTTCATTGTTTCCATACCATCTAAATTGTTATGTTTTCATAGATTAACAATTGTTCACATACACATATACATACACATGCACATGCACAAACATATGTCCATGCACATGCACATGCATGCACATTCACCTACACATACACACATACACAACATATACACATGCACATACACACACATATTTGCACTGCACTTATGATCTCTCTTTGCCTATGTCTCTCTCTCTCTATTTTTGTCTCTCTGTCTCTGTCTCTCTTTTTCAATTTCTCTCTCTCTCTCTCTCTCTCTTTCGAACACACACATACACATACACATACACATACACATACACATACACATACACATACACATACACATACACATACACATACACATACACATACACATACACATACACATACACATACACATACACATACACATACACATACACATACACATACACATACACATACACATACATACACATACACATACACATACACATACACATACCATACACATACACATACACATACACATACACATACACATACACATACACATACACATACACATACACATACACATACACATACACATACACATACACATACACATACACATACACATACACATACACATACACATACACATACACATACACATACACATACACATACACATACACATACACATACACATACACATACACATACACATACACATACACATACACATACACATACACATACACATACACATACACATACACATACACATACACATACACATACACATACACATACACATACACATACACATACACATACACATACACATACACATACACATACACATACACATACACATACACATACACATACACATACACATACACATACACATACACATACACATACACATACACATACACATACACATACACATACACATACACATACACATACACATACACATACACATACACATACACATACACATACACATACACATACACATACACATACACATACACATACACATACACATACACATACACATACACATACACATACACATACACATACACATACACATACACATACACATACACATACACATACACATACACATACACATACACATACACATACACATACACATACACATACACATACACATACACATACACATACACATACACATACACATACACATACACATACAAATACACATACACCTACACATACACATACACATACACATACACATACACATACACATACACATACACATACACATACACATACACATACACATACACATACACATACACATACACATACACATACACATACACATACACATACACATACACATACACATACACATACACATACACATACACATACACATACACATACACATACACATACACATACACATACACATACACATACACATACACATACACATACACATACACATACACATACACATACACATACACATACACATACACATACACATACACATACACATACACATACACATACACATACACATACACATACACATACACATACGCATACACATACACATACACATACACATACACATACACATACACATACACATACACATACACATACACATACACATACACATACACATACACATACACATACACATACACATACACATACACATACACATACACATACACATACACATACACATACACATACACATACACATACACATACACATACACATACACATACACATACACATACACATACACATACACATACACATACACATACACATACACATACACATACACATACACATACACATACACATACACATACACATACACATACACATACACATACACATACACATACACATACCATACACATACACATACACATACACATACACATACACATACACATACACATACACATACACATACACATACACATACACATACACATACACATACACATACACATACACATACACATACACATACACATACACATACACATACACATACACATACACATACACATACACATACACATACACATACACATACACATACACATACACATACACATACACATACACATACACATACACATACACATACACATACACATACACATACACATACACATACACATACACATACACATACACATACACATACACATACACATACACATACACATACACATACACATACACATACACATACACATACACATACACATACACATACACATACACATACACATACACATACACATACACATACACATACACATACACATACACATACACATACACATACACATACACATACACATACACATACACATACACATACACATACACATACACATACACATACACATATACATACACATGCACAAACATATGTACATGCACATGCACATGCATGAAGATGCACCTATACATACACACACATACACAACAGATACACATGCACAACATTTATACATGCACATACACACATACACTTATACATGCACATGGGAAAAGCATATCTGCACACACATGCACACACATGCATGCACATGCACAAACATATCTACATGCACATGCATGCATATAGACACACACACATAGACATACACATACACATGCACATGAACATGCACATGCACATGCACATGCACATGCACATGCACATGCACATGCACATGCACATGCACATGCACATGCACATGCACATGCACATGCACATGCACATGCACATGCACATGCACATGCACATGCACATGCACATGCACATGCACATGCACATGCACATGCACATGCACATGCACATGCACATGCATATCTACATGCACATGCATGCACATACACACACACATACACACAAACATACACATGCACATGCACATGCATGCACATGCATGCACATGCATGCACATGGACATGCACACACATGGACATGCACATGCACACACATGGACATGCACACACATGCACATGCACTCACATGCATGCACATGCACACACATGCATGCACATGCACACACATGCATGCACATGCACACACATGCATGCACATGCACACACATGCATGCACATGCACACACATGCATGCACATGCACACACACATGCACATGCACATGCATACACACATGCACATGCACATGCACATGCATACACACATGCATGCACATGCACACACACATGCACATGCACATGCACATGCACATGCATACACACATGCACATGCATACACACATGCACATGCATACACACATGCACATGCATGCACATTCACATGCATGTGCACATGCACATACATGCATAGACACATGCACATGCACATGCACATGCATGCATGTGCACGTGCATGCACATGCACATGAAAGCATGTGCACATGCATACACATGCACATGCTTATGCATATGCACATGCTTATGCATATGCACATGCACGCACATGGACATGCACATGCATGCACATGCAGGCACATGCAGGCACATGCAGATGCACATGGACACACATGCATATGTGCATGCACATGCGCATGCGCATGCACATGCACATACACACACATGTAGATGCAAATGCACATGCAGATGCACATGCATATGGACATGCAAATGCAGATGCGGATGCACATGCACATGAACATGCACATGAACATGCACATGCACATGAACATGCACATGCACATGAACATGCACATGCACATGAACATGAACATGCGCATGCACATGCACATGCACATGCACATGCACATGCACATGTATGCACATGTACATGTACATCGAAAGATCCCAATTAGCTACCTGCCACTCTCCTCCCAACCTTAAATAGCCCTTGCCCTTGGCACATCTAGAATATTCTCTAAGGTCCAAACACTCCTCATATGTCCACTCTAAGGAGATGGAATAACCTCAAAGATTCGTGCTACAGCCTTGGCTCCCCCGAGCTCTGGTCCTTGACTCGGCTAGGGTCCTTGACCAAATGCAGGTAGACCAATGGTAGAACATGAAGGTCTAAATAAGTCTAACACTCTCTCCTCCTTCTAGAGATCACTATCCTCAGTGATCAAGGAAGGAAAGTGTTTGCGAATCAGGGCTTCTGATTCCCAAGTAGCATTTGTGAGTGGACGGCTAGTCCATGCTACTAAATACTCTAGTATGGAGTGATTCCTTAACTTCTCTTATCAAGAACCTGAAATGGAACATCTCGTTGAGATGCTCTATTTTCTAAGGCAACTAAACCATCTATACAATTCTCATCTCGAGCAATGTATGGTATCAACTTGCTAACATGGAAAACTAATGAACTTTGCAATTATCTGGCAATTGCAATTTATATGTGACATCACTAATCTTCTTGATTACTATCCAAGATCCACAAAATCTAGGGGATAACTTGGGTTTTTGACCCACTCTTAATGATGAACCAAGTGGAACCTGTAAAAACACATGATTGCCCTCTTGAAATGTTTGTGGTGTACGATGTCGATCTACAATTGCTTTTATCCTTTCAGGAGCTTGTTGGAGATTGAACTGAGCTATTTTTAAGTTAGCTTGCATATCTGTCAAAAACTGTGAAGCACTCGGAGATTTCTTGGGTAACCCAATGGTAGCTAGACTATGTGGAATAAATCCATAAATCACCTCAAAAGGTGCCAGCCTAGTAGTCTTGTGCTTCCAACTATTATAAGCAAATTCAACTAATGGGAGAAAACTATCCCAATTTATTTGCTTTTCTGAAACATATGCCCGTAGCATATCTTCCAATATCTAATTAACTCTTTCCGTCTGACCGTCTGTCTGTGGATGCTCTCTACTACTCATCTTGAGTTGAACTTGAAGCTTATTGAACACGTGTTTCCGAAAATTTCCTATAAGTCTGGGATCCCTAACTAAAACTATTGATTTCGATAGACCATGCAGTCTAAAAATATTTTGAATAAATAGTTCCGCGACTTGTGGATCCTCCACTGATTCCTTTGTAGGAATAAAGTGTGCCATTTTGCTCAAATGATCAACCATTGCAAGAATAGCATTCTTTTGTTGTGGTGTCCTAGGTAAACCCATTATGAAGTCCATGGAAATACTATCCCAACAATACCGTGGTATCTTCGATGGCTGTAGCAGACTTGGAGGACTAATCCTCTCTGCTTTATTCACCTAACATTTAAAACACTGACTTACATAATTGATTACATCTCTTACCATCTTTGGCCAAAAAAAGGTGCGTCTGATAAACTGTAAAGTTTTCTCAATAAGGTACATAGTCTCAAGGCTATTCTCGAAGCAATGAGGATCATTGTCTCTACACAAAGAGATGCTTAGATGGAAGCTTGATATGCTTGATACTTTATGTCGATGATATGCTGATTGCTGGGAAGTCCTCTTATGATTTGTCAATTCTCAAAAAGAAGTTGAGTCAAACATTTGATATGAAGGATTTGGGGGATGCCAAACATATTCTTGGGATGCACATTACGCGTGATAGGAGCAAAATATGCACATACTTGTCTCAAAGTGAGCACATATCCAAAGTACTTCACACGTTCAATATGCAAGGTGGAAAGGCATTGAGTACACCTTTACCCACATATATGAAATTGAGCAAGGACGATTGCCCCAAATCAGATGAGGAAAAACAATTCATGACCGAAATTCCCTATTAGTCTGTTGTTGGTAGTCTCATGTATGCTATGATAGTTATGAGACCAGATATTGCATTTGTAGTGGGAGTTGTGAGCATATATACGTCTAATTCTATAAAGAAACATTGGGAAGCGTTCAATATGATTTTAAGATATCTAAACAGCACTAAGGACTATGCTGGTTACACAGATTCTGACTATGCTAGTTGTGTAGACAATTGTAACTCTACATACGGGTAGATTATTCATTTTGCTAGAGGTGCTATCTCTTGGAGATCTCGTCTTCAAGAATGTATAGTTGTTTCCACCACAGAAGCAGAGTATGTTGTAGCAAGTGAGGCAGGTAAGGAAGAATTGTGGCTTTCTTGTCTTGCTTATGATATGGGTTTACCTCAACATGTATCGTGTTTGCTTAGTCATAGTCAGAGTGTCATTGCTTTGGCTAAGAATCGGATCTATCATGCAAAGACCAAGCACATTGAGGTGAGGTATCACTTCATTAGGGATTGCGTATTATTCTTGAGAAGGTTCACACTCGAGATAATGTTGCAGATGCTTTGATGAAAGCGCTACCATATGATAGCTTTCGACACTGTTGTCACTTGATGGGGGTTGCTTGATTCATGATCTTACACTGTCACTTGTATATTGTGTAACATGCCCATCAGGTGGGAGGTATAGTTTGTATACTTACACTCAGGTATTCTTTATCATTCTTTATTTTTCTCCCATGGTTACTTTGGCCATATTGGCCTTTAGTGGGAGATTGTTACCGTTGGTGTCCATGTGAAAGGCCAAATGGCCACTGGACACTTCTTTGTATATGTTCTTTAATAAAACATATAGTGGCCTAGTCAGTCACAGACTCTAAGTTCGATCGCATTTGTAAGACCTAAAAAGTCTGTCTTCGTGCTCCCTGTGTACTGTGTTTTCTGCATATTCTACAGTCTTTGTGCTGAGTACTGTGTGCAGCCTTAGGAGCTCAGTTTTCTACTCCGAGGATATCGTCGTGGAGCCAGCAAGAAGGAGAGTGCACTATGGTGCATCGCCATCGAAATACTTCATATAATACATTGAATGTAAATAATATCAATCATATGAAGAAGCGTTCCCATGATCATCATCGGCATGATCACGATAATCCGTATGATCTTATGTATCTAAAGATGCATGGGTAGAGGGATTAGTATCCTCTAACGATTGATATCATCGCTCTTGTGTCTGTTTTTCCACCTCTTCCATATCATACTCTCCATAATGTTCTTATATAATTATAAAAAACATAACTAAATAAAAATATAAAAAATCAATCAAAATTAGATAAAATATATCAAATTTAATAATACTCACATAATCAATTGGTTGTTTTCTTATGTTTTATTTCAAGCAAAGATATCCAAAACATAGCATATTCAATTTCGTCTTTCATAGGATTACAACTATAATCCTTATGCTGTATCAAATCAAATGAAAAAAGTTAATGATTAGTGTTTTAAATAAACCAAAAAAAATATAATTCTCTTTTTTGCAACAACATTTGTTTATTTAATGAAACAAAAATTCTTGTATTAAATGTAAATATATGTGAAATATATAAGAATTATAAATAACATTAATATAAACTATTTTTAATACCATTTTTATAGGAAATGTTTTTTTATAGACAACTTTTTGTGAAAATATTGAAATGAATATTTTTTATTGTTATGTTATAATCAGATTCTGATCATCAGAGGGTACCCCACCACCTCCTACACATGCAACGTCTTCAAATGTTTCATACGATAAGAATTATGATGATTTTTACTATCAAGAGTATATTATATGTTGGTGTATTCTTTGCTATGACACGTATCAAAGACCACGATTGAAATGTATTGAACATGAGGCAAATTATGGTAATTTTGAGCGAGCATCACCACCTCATTGACATGGCAGTGCTTTCGTAAATTAATGTCATTATTTTCTATTAAAATCATATATATGTAATAAAATCATACTAAATATACGTGATCATTTACTTGATGACGATGGTGCTGATGATTCTCCTACTACTGATGCTAATATTTCTTGTACACATCATGGACCTGCCATTTATCATTACAAGCTGAGGCTTGCCAAAATCCTCTACCTCCTAGATTACACATTGAAATAGCTTGAGATTGTCCATTACTAACTTGTAATCATCCTCTAGTACAAACATATGATAGAAGAAGATATGGTGGATGGCATAGAGGACCACTTCCTTTAGATGGAAAGGTTTTGAAGTTTTGGGGGTAATTGCTATATGATTTTTCCCTCCACTATCACTGGTGTTGGTTGTGGTCTCTTTATTGTAGAGGATTTGCATGTGCATCCGAACTCAGAAGTCAGTACTCTTATTTAATTTTGTGATCCTATACACAGATGGGGAGATTGACATCGACTTCCACATTACATTCAAAGCATGAGTACTTAGCAATTCTGTCTGATGCAGCTTCTCTTGCCAACAAAGGGATTACATATGCAAAAAATAAAAGATTATATATTGATGGAAGACCTTACACATGGAAATATTGCAAGTTTTATAAACAATGGTCGATGATATAATAGTTCAAGGACTAATTGCACATTTGAAGAGAGTGAAAATATTCATGAATCACCATACATGAGTGGAGATGTAGCAAGATATATAGTTGTCAATACTACTTCATTATGTGTTGGTGATTAACTATTAGTGAGTTATGGATGGCATAAATCTCCAAGAGCAACTTTTAGTGAGCATTAAAAACCAAGAGCTCTAAATTTAGAGTCACATTCCACATTTCTTGCATGAAGACATGAATCATTTTTCCTTGTTAAAAACTATGAAAGTAAGGCCAAAGTGATAAAAGCTAAGGTGAGAACAAGAACATGTATCAAATGAACACTTTCTATCTGCCCATCATGTAGACAAAAATGCAGGGAAAACCAACACAAGTTTACATTCTCTAGAATAAAAAATGCATGCAAGAGGAGGAGGAGCTAGCCATGGGTGAAGGGATGAGTGTGGAACTCTTAGAGCTAGCTTCCATCTATTAGCTCCAGAACTTTCTTTGATTGAGACATACAAAATATTTAGGTGATGTTGTGCCCCCTTCTAATCCATTATTTGTTAACATTGAATACTTCTGTATAGATTCCATGATCATTTGTAGACATATCTCTGTGTTGGAATGAAAACTCTAATTAATAGAAACTCTTTTTGAATAATGTACTTATTTATTAGTATTGATTATATAAAAGTAACAATACACACTAAGAGAAATTAACTCTTTCTTAAACTTTTTTAATCAAATTTAAATTTGATAATAAAATTAAATTTTCTATACTTACATATTCAAATTTGTGTTTTAAGTTTATTTTCCATTCATATATGGAATATTGATGATTTTTATTCATGTATTTAGATTCCAAAGTATGATATTGATGATCTTCCACAATACCATTTAGAGTTACCAATAAAACCTCATTTATCATAAGCATCGATGAGGAGGCTACGTAAAAGTGATCCTATAGAATAATATGTAAGATTGAAAGAAATATACTCAAAAGAAGGAAACTACATGATGTATGTGATGATGATGATGATGGCATGGTGAATTTTATTGAGGATTGTGTACCTAAGTCACGAAGTCTTAGGGACTTGTGTCAAAGAGACTAAACCTCATTTGCCACACAAGTGCATATAGCGGTGGATCGATACACATTTAATTATCAATCCGAAGAACCACATGAACCAAGTGTATGAGGACGTATGCACACATGATGGAAAGTGAAGTGGCTCAGCTACAATGCATATGAAAAGACTTACTACCTCTCCAACTCACTATATCTCTAGAAATGTCTTCCGCGATACCACTTACAACAGTAAGCACAAATTTGAATGTTTCTCTCAACTCCGAACTCCAAATATGGCCAATAGTGGGTTCATTTTGAAGCTCTCAATGAGACGCATCTATTGTTAGTCACTTGAATTTGACAACCGCTCTTCAAGTTATGAACAAAATAGTGAATGGCAGGAAACACCTACAATCGCTCCACAACTCGTATTGGCTCACACACACTACAGTAGCTCAAAAGTGATTGGGAGGGATAGACAACAATCTTACACACACATTTCAAGCATTGCACACACACAAAAGATCATAGAGAAGATGAAAATCAGCAGGGAACAAGCAAATTCGAAATTTTAGTTCTCCTTCTTCACAATGGCAAAAAGTCTTTACAAAGAGTCACAAAGTGACTTATATACATGTGCCCTAAAAATGGTCCTTTCACACATGAGATCGGCACTTTATTGACTAATTTATAATTTCCTACTACTTTACAAGAATTAAGTTACAAGGATTTGGGCTTATGCATCTAGAGGACTCCTCTAGTGCATTTACATAGTTTCGGGGGGATCGCCTAGAATTTTGAAGAAGAAATTTATGCCCATTAATTTGAAAATTTTGGGGCTCCTCTTTTGTGCCTCTTTTCTCTGCAACACTCTCCTCCTCTTTGTCTCTGTCGTCCCTTGACAGGCTTTTTGTGGCGACGTGTGTATGTTTGTATAACTTTCTACTCTCGATGGTTTAGCGAATGGCTTGACATATCATCAATTCCTTCCATTGGGTTGACTTCACCCTGTCATCTGGTGCCTGTCTATGGTCTACTAAGAAGCTTAATTTGTAGGCCATCAATCATGCATTTAGGTTAGAAGATATTTTAGCAAAGATCTCTGAGTCCATTTCAAAAAATCCTATAAAAAATGCCTCTTTGAATGTTTGCATATATGGACTTGGCAAAAACATGAGTCTTGAGTATATGGCCATGAGTGTTAATCGACTAGGTATAGTCGATAAATAAAAAACAAGGGCATCCGATCCTTGGTTAATGCCGATGAAATTCAAAAATGTATACTGAGCATGTTGAAATACCTTTATTACAGTAAGTAACATACTCAAAATTTTGTTAGTCATTCTTATGGATAAATCCGATATG
Source organism: Ceratopteris richardii (assembly GCA_020310875.1). NCBI lineage: Eukaryota > Viridiplantae > Streptophyta > Polypodiopsida > Polypodiales > Pteridaceae > Ceratopteris > Ceratopteris richardii. Next base: position 33,327,359 of record CM035408.1, on the reverse strand, counting down.
GTGGCATATCTAGCAATCCGAAATTTGATTGTTTTCACCATGTACTCTTTGGTTGGTAAGTAATTACGGAGTGGACTTGGTAATAATGGATAGTTTAGCCACTAATGATTTAAGCTTCCCTAGCATTGTGCTTCCCAAAATTGCGTCTAGGAGTGTCTTTTGGGTATTGGGCAGAAGGAGGGATTGACTTGAAGTACATATGGTGCCGATTCCCAGTATACCCATAAGGTAGGATTCTTTTCCAAAAATTTTTGTCTCCAGATAGGATCTGCTTTATCAAATTCCTCTTGTGTATAGGTAAATGTTTGCATGTTAAACTATAGGTTGCTATCTGGCTCTTTATTGGTGGTCGTCTTTATGTACTGGTGTGTTTCTTCCTTGAGTAACCCATAAGGTACATTGAAAGACTTCATAACCTGTTATAGATTCTTGCTTTCAATCTTCACTTCTCTCATTACTTGGATTACTTGTTCTTCAAATTCTTCAGTAAGCTGGGACACCAGTAGTGCCTGCTCATTTCGGCTTAGTTCTGCAATAGCCTAAGTATGTCTTTCAGTGTTGGTCTCTATTTCCTCCCTTATCGGTGAATGATGCATGGGGGGAGAAAGAGGACATACCTCAGTCTCCTTAGTAGCCGCTATGGAGTGTGGAAATACTGGTGTCCCCATGTTTACCTGCTGTTCTAATTGATCTTTCAATTTATTTATTAGTTCATCCTTTGCTTTCATTTCTTCGGTGGCCCGCATAATCGTATCCTTGTTCTTGGGGAGTTCCTCTCCTATGGTAGAAAGTTGATTAGCATCTTCAATGCATTGTACTAAGTATTGATTTTCTGCCATCTTCCACTTCCTCTTAAGTTCATTGGTGTTATCCATATATCTTTTTTCCCATTCCGCTATGATGGCTTGCTCTTTCTTCAGCTGCTCTTCATACTTTGCTATTCAATCCTCCACTGCTTTTGTGTTGCTTTCTATCATTTTCTAAGCTTCTATAGGTTGGTTGCATAGTAGGGCCTTAATCAGTTCTTTGTTCTTGTTCCTTACATTGTCGGTTTCATCCATGTATACCTTGATTTGAGATTCAAGGAGTTTACTTCTAGTATTCATTCACACTTTTTCTGCTTCACCAACCTCATATTTGCTTTGTAGTTCTCTTAGTTGTTCTTGCAGCTTCTTGTTTTCCGTTTCCAATGTGGTACATTTATTCTTGGCCTTGTTGGTTTCTGAATCTTTTTCTAAAATTATCCCTTGCGCTTAAATCAATTTGGTAGATAAATTTTCACCTATTTCATGGAATTGATTTTTCTCCTGCATTGCCTTGTTGTAGTCTGCATCAACTTCAAGCATTAGCTGTTGAGTATGCATAATATTTTGTATCATTTTTTGTACTATTGTATGCATAACAGTTTGTATCATTTGTTGTACTATTGTTAATTCCTCCTCCGTAATGGGTGGATTGTCTTCAAGCCTGGTTCTTGGAAGTACATGTGTTCTCTTTGTAGCTCGATCTTCTGCTTCTGCTTGCATCATCTCTTGTAATCTTTTGGTACCTCTCATTCTTGGTTTGGAGCTCGTTTTAGCTTCTTCTACTATTTTGACTCCTTTCTTCTTCCTTGGAACCATGGCAATCTTTGCATACTTAGCCATTTCTTCAGATGAGGGCATCTCTTTCAAATGTTCTCGAATGCCCAGGGCATGATAGATCAGTATTGTCAGGGAAATGCTTCCGTTCAAGAACTTCTTATGATTCCACTGTTTCTTTGCTTCGAAGAGTCGTTCTTGAATGTATGGAGTCATGTTAACTTGATTCCCTAATTGCTTGATGGCATGGGACAACATTTGAACTATAATCTTCTGTGGAGCAATATATATGTGCATGTTTGGGAAGCAAAAATATTGGTTAATATTTGCAAACGTTCGGATCTTAGCCCCCCGACTTTCCTGTTTCAAAATTGTATTTCCGTCATTTTCCCATCCGAAAGCTTCTTTAATTAAGTCGTGGGTGAATTGTATGATGACCCACTTGCCTGCTGCATCTAGGACTCTTGCTTGGGGTACTAATGGATCATGCAAAGCTGGTTGTAAGGTGTTAATTACTTGTGTGCATCACTGGAAGTCCGGTTTGTAGATTGGGAGTTCAAAGTATTTCTGAGTACGAGCTTTCTTCATAATGTCTACAATGGATGGAAGTTCATGCACTACTTTGAAATCTTGGGACATCACTGGAAACTGATGGTCCGTGTCCATAATTTTAATTTTCACCAAGAACAGATAATCCCTAGCAGGTTGATCCTCCCGAAACCAATGACCTTTTGCTTTCATTATGCTCTGTAGGGGGAATTCTAGCATCTCCTCTTGAATAGTCGTGTCAGAGCCCTCAGAAGCCATCTGCACTTGTAATAAGGAGAGCATCAGCTTTTTATAGAAGGCATGTCATTAGTGATGTGTGTCTTAGTGACATGTTGTTCATTGCGTCACTCCGTTTCCCCTTACTTAAGTAAGTAAGATCTCTTACCACATATCTTTTCATTTATATTCCTAAAAGAAAAGAAGAGTTAGTTTATCCGAAGCATTTATTTATTTACATAGTAGGTTCATTCCTAGGGAAGTAGAATCTATGATCTATTCCCAAGTGGGAAATGTGCACCACTAGTTTTGCTAAACACATCATGTGCCGAATGCATGGCCTCATAGTGTGGCCCTGGCATACATACTTTAGGTGCATTCAACTCTTCATGAGTGCAATCGGAATCTTGTTGAATCTGTTGTTCATGTCCTTGCTACCTCTTGGGTCTCCATATCCATTTTGTAGTTGATGTGTGAGGCTTTGTCTTCTCTTGGTTTTTTCGTGCTCTAGGTTTTTCCTCTGTCTTTTTTGTAGTTTGATTGGTTGATATCATGTTCCTTTAGCACCTTTGGTGAATCTTGTTTGGCTTCATGGTCCTGCTTTGTCGGTGTAATATTTCTTCTTGCTTGTCTATCTCTTGACTTGCAATCTGTCTGACCTTCTTCGGAATACATATGTGCTGCCATGTTGTCTGGGCTTCTACTAATCGCTTTGGAAGCCATACTCTCAAAAGTCTTTTTGGTTCTGCTTATAATGAAGAGAATTTGATGTTTCCCCTTGCCTTCATAGGGTGAGTGACCCGTAGAGGTGTTGAATTTTCTGTTTCTCTCATTCGATCCTTGCGAACCCAGTGTAGATTAGCACTTCTTGGTTGCAATAATCGGATAGTGGACTTCCACGTGGATGGTCTTCCCTTGTTGTAGGTAACTTTAGGATCATTGTCTTCACAGTTTCTCTTGGATTCACCGTTCATGGGGGAAGAATCCACCTCATCAACTGATGCATTGGTATTGGTAGTCAATCCTTTCTCAGGGCACTCCTCTAGTAAACTTTTGATTGATTCGTCTGCTAACCCCTCTTCTAGGGTTTCTTTCTCACGCTTGATGGCTTCATGCATGTGAGAGAGTCTTTCTTTTAATAGGCTAAGGATTTCCATATGCCCTATTTTGGCTGACATGTACCCTTGAGCTAGATGAATGCTCACTTCATTTTCAATAATCCAATCTTGCCCTAGGATTAGATTTTCTATTAAATCCTCATCTTTATAGACCAAAACTCGTTGCCCCATAGTGGAATTTCCTAGATGGAGAGATATCATCGCTTCTCCAATGCATTCTATGACTTGGCCCCCAACGCCTATCATGTGTGCTTTAGTCGGTGTTATGGTCATTTGAAAATGCGTGATGACCGTCATTTGTATGCAACTGAGTGCTGCTCCCGAGTCTATCAATGCATCTATTAGCTGGTATTCTGTAGTTCCAATCCATAGGTTTAAATATGGCTGGGATATGCTGAGGTTGTTCGTGTTGGCCTAGTGAACTTGATAGTTGGCCATGGGAATAGGTGCCTCTCCTTGTAAATACCATTCATCCCTCTAGATTATCCACTCCTTTCGTTTCTTGATACGCTCTAGGGCTTCTTGCCTTGCCTATTCTCTAATTCTCTCTTCCTCTTTGTTTCTATTTTGTGCCCCTACAAGTCATGCTAACATTTGATCTGTCAATGGCTCCATGTAGCGTTTTACTCGACAACCACTTATGTAATTAGGAAGTATATCTCCATCCACTGTGTCTAGGTTAACAGCTCCACTTGTTGAAATCCTATTGATTATTAGAGGTCCATATCTGTGTTTCTGTAGCTTCTTGGCGTGTTGCTTCAAAGTATACACCAGGAATAAATCTCCTTCTTTTAGTCCTTTGTCTTTGATGTGTGCATCATAATATGCTTTCTGTCTTCTTTTTGCTGCATAAATTCCCACAACAGCTTGTATTTTAGTCTCGTGTAGCTTCTCAATTTTTTCGAGTTGCTTGGACAATTCATGCCCCGTCCATTCATACTGTTGGAGTACTCTCAAAGTAGGCACCAAAAAATCGATTTGCAAGATTGCATTTTGTCCATACACTAGGTTAAATGGTGTAGTTCCAATGGCTATCTTGTAAGCCACATGGAAGGCCCAAATTGCATGATGCAATTGTTTGTCCCAATCTGACCTTCCACTATTGAGGATGATAATGGGCTCATTTTTTATGAATCACTAAGAACTCATTCATCAAGGACTCTATTACTTCATTAATGAAATGTGTTCCTTGATCACTCACTATCTCTGTAGGTAGTCCAAAGTGAGTAAAGATATGCTCAAAAAGAAACTTAGATGTGGTCTGTGCATCATTTTTTCTAGTTTCTTTTGCCTCTACCCATTTAGTCAGATAATCAGTTGCTACTATTATGTATTCAGCGTGTGATCCTTTGGCTGGTGGATTAATAAGTCCTATGAAATCAATACCCCATTTGGAAAAGGCTCTCGCAAAAACCATAGGTCTTAATGGCATGTCACCTCGTCTGATAGGATATTTAGCTCTTTGGCATGCCTCACAACTTTGTACATAGGTGTCTACATCCATATGTAGAGTTGGCCACTACAAACCTACAAAGAGGATCATTTTTACAGTTCTTTTGGCTGAGAAATGTCCTCCTGCGGCACTTGCATGTGCCATATCTAATATGGGTAAGTACTCTCCTTCATGCACACATAGTCGGAGTTGATTGTCTTTCCCTCTCTTGAATAATTGTCTCCCCATGATAACATAGTCCTTACTCATTTCTTCTAGGGATTGTTTCCTCGCTAAACTGATTCTGTTCTCATGCCCTCGTGTCTTTGGGAATTTCACTAACGTCTTACTCCAGTTGGGTGCTATTGTAGAGATATGATCATGTGGAGTGGTTTCCTGACATTCCGTGCAACTATTGACATACTCATGAACATCCTTAGGCATGTTAGGCCAATAGACTCCTAACCGTTTCAATTCTCTTAGAGTTCCATGAGTTCCCTTGTGCATTCTCCATTTTTTTATGTGTTCTTGTTCAATCAAGTTCTTCTCTTTGTCTTCTTATACACATCTAGACAATACACCGTTGGAATCTTTATGATACACACTTCTTGCTACAATGTGTAAGTTATGTGATTGTAGAATTTCCTTTCAAATCTCCTTGTTAATTGAATGTTGTGGTCAATGAGTGAGTATTCGAATTAGCTTTTCTGCCCACTTAGGACATACTTCCAAATTGAACAAGTAAGTGTCTGGAAAATCGTCGGATACTCCACTAGGTGGTTCTCCATGTGTTAATCTAGAGAGATGATCTGCCCTCACGTGGGTATTTCCTTTTTTCACAATCACTTCAAAATCAAAATCCGTTAACAACAGAAATCATCTCACTAGTCTACCCATGTTACAAGGCTTATTGACTAAGTACAATAAGGCTTGATGATCTATGAAGAACTTGAACTTGTTGGCTAAAAGGTAGTGTCTGAATTTCTTTACAACGTACACCATCCCTAAACCTTCTCGCTTTGTAGTTGTATAGTTTCTTTCGGCTTGATTCAGTTGTCTGCTTGCATAGGCAATAGGATGGTCCAATTTTCCTTCATCTACCAATTGAGCTAAAATGCATCCTATTGCGTAATTGGAAGCATCCACATGAATATGAAAGGGCTTGTTCCAATTGGGTGTTTTCAAAATAGGTGTTGTGCTACGTCGCTTTTTTAGCTCAATAAAGGCATTCCCACATTCATCCGTCCATGTGAATTGAGTCAACAATCTATACAATGGCTTGTAAATTATAGCATACATGTGGATAAATAGGCGATAGTATCCACAATGACCCATAAGTGCTTGCACTTCCTTTGCATCTTTGGTCTTGGAAGTTCTAGAATTACTTTGATCTTGTCTTCATCAATAGAAATTCCATTCCTAGATACGATGTGCCCTAGGATTTTTCCTTGCCTCACCATAAAAAAGCACTTCTCAGGATTCAAACATACTCTATATTGCCGATTTTTTTTCAAATATTCTTCACAATTCCGGAATATGTTCCTGTCTCCAATCTGAGTATGTACATAAGTTGTCTACGTATACTTCCATACTCTTCCTTAGAAATTCTTTGAAAACGTGACACATCAACCATTGGAAGGTAGCAGGGGCGTTAGTGAGTCCAAAAGGCATCACCCTAAAAGCATAAACTCCCCATTTAGTTGTGAATGTGGTTTTATGTTGGTCCTCAGTAGCAATAGCTACTTGATTGTATCCAGAGAATCCATCCAAGAAGCTATTGACTTCCTTTCCTGCAACTCTTTCCAAGAGGTGATCAGTGATAGGTAATGGGTAACTATCACGGATCGTGGCTGCGTTGACTTTCTTTAGATTAATGCACACTCTCAGTTTCCCACTCTTTTTAGGCACAACTACTAATGGTGACACGCACTTGGTATGTTCTAGCTCATAAATGAATCCGGCTGCTAATAGCTTGTCTATCTCTTCCTTAGTTTTTGCTACATAGACATCATTATGAGTGTAAGGGCATTGCTTTGAAGGCTTTGCATCAGGTGTCATTGGTATTCGATGAGAACAAATGGAGGGCTCCACACCTTTGAGGTCCTTGTAGGTCCATGCAAACACATCTTGATATTCTCGAATCAGTTTCACAATTCTTCTTCCTCCTCTGGTGACACATCCTTTCCTATGTATGTGCATCTTTCTTCTCCATTTTCTACGGTCACTATGACTTTTTTCATTTGTTCCTTGTTGTCATGGGCTTCTCCTTCTTTTGCCTCTCTCTTATGCATCTGAATGGCTATTTTCCTTTCCTCTACTTCCTATCTTTTGAAGTGTTCTGGAACTTCAAATAGATCCGGGGTTGGTTCGGTCTTACTCATGGTTTCCTCATGGTTCGGTACTATAGGGGCTGCTTCTATTGCTAACACTTTGGGTGTTCCACCCTTGTCCTCGGCCCGGATGGCTTCTAAGTATCGATCCTCCGAATCAAACTCTGGTTCCATCTCTATGCTCTCGTATTCTTCTTTCCATTCCTTTTCTAATACTTCTCCTGCTTCTACCTCATGAAGGACTACCATGTAAAAGCTTACGTCATAGCCTTCTTCGTCCACACATTCATTCATGGTCAATACTTCTTCGTTTACACATACGTCCAAGGTTGCTAGAATCTCCATCCAACCATGCGGTTCGAATGCTTCATCAAGAAAAACTTGAGGCATATACATTGGGTCCTCTACGAGGACGATATTTTTGATGTCCTAGGGGCCATAGCTGAAGTTTTTGATCCTCTCTCTTTGCTTCCTTACACATCCATAATTGGGCATCCTCGTGCATCCACAATTGATCACTTGAACCGGCACTATAGATAAACAAATCATCTTCTTCCTTGTGTACAGGATTCCATTGTAGTGGGGGTACATCCCTGTAGGCAAAGGTATGCAAATTTATCTTGGTGGTGGTTTCTTGATGTTGAAGGTATAATGAGTCTCTTCCCCAGTCTTGTACTACTCTAAGTTGTCTCATGAAAGGTCTTCCCTAATATCATTTCATAATTATTTGCCTTTCCAAATTGACATATAGCTAATGTATGCTCAAACTCGACTCAACATGTGGTTAAATTTTTTTTTTCCAATATTCACAGGGGTTTCTCTACATGACCATCTGCTAATTGAAGCTTCATACGCATTGGTGGCATGTCTGTCTTTCCCCATTTCTCCCAAATCTCTTTGGTGGCGATACCCACTCCAGCTCATGTGTCTAGTATGGCCTTGGTCCTGTATCCATTGTACGTGACAGGTCAACATGTGTTTCCCTCATCTCCTTCACTAAATTCCCCAACCTTATCAACCGAAATTTGTATAATATATAAGTTTTTTGTTTCCTTACTTTCCTTTTTGTTCTTCTCCTGCTCTAACTTCAACTGTTCTGCTAATTGTTTTCGTAATTGTGGTTTGACACGAAGTAATTCTTCCACAGTCAATTGACATTGTAATTTGGTCTTTTTAAGTTCTGCTAGATTGTGTGAGGTCTTGTATGAAGACTCCTTTTCTTTTCCTCGTACTGTGGGAGCACGAAAGATTATGGATTCCTTCTCATATTCTCCCATGTAGTTCGGTAGGGTGGAAATGCTATGTGCTTCCTCCCTATTTCAGTCTATCATAGAGACTTCTTCATATATTTCCTCCGAATCTCGCATTGGTTGATATTCCACATCTAATTCCTCAAAAGGCACTTTTGCAACTCCATACTTTTTCCATTGATCTTCTCGAATCCTAGTCCATGACTCTCTTGGCCAATCAGCCTCTAAATCAGGGACTGTGGACATGGATTTGTCCTGGGTATTTAGTAGTTCTTTCTATCATCCCTCTCCTTTGGTTTTTGGTCCTTGGTTTTAAGACAATCATTGTATTGATTCTCGGATATTCGCGTCTCAGGGAGGACAGGGATAGTCTTTTCTAGAGTGACCTGAGCCACCTCTATGAGTTTTCTACATATCGCTAGTCTCTCCTTTTCTAACTCCCCTTGTGGGTAAAATTTCTCATGATTCTCTATGTTTTGTCCATTCGTGATTCTAGCTTGGTAAGCTTTCAACCACATATCTAAATCGTCTGGTCTTGAATATGCTAGAATTGATCCTGGCTTGTTTGATTTGTGTCTGCGGTGTAACGGGAGTTTCTTCCTGAATTTCAGGTTCCTTAGATTTCTTATTGCCTCTTGTGTCCTTCTTGTCTTCCTTATTTTTATTTTTCATCCATTTTTCTCTAAGTTTTTCCCTTCTATCCTTCCACTTTTGGCTTTTACTTGTTTGGATATTCTCAAGTGGATCTTGAGAGTCTCCCACTACTTGTACTCTGGGTTCTAGGTTTTTACTCTTTTCTTGCTCCGTGTCTACTCGTTTTCTCTCTTTTCCTTTAGCTTGTGCTCGCGTGATGGCTTTCAATGGCACTGTGTATTCCTTGTCACTTCTTGACGATTCAATTAGTTCTATTACGTTAATAGGTGCAGTATCATGGGTCTTATTGGGATTCTTTGGACAGTCTCTAAATAGGTGTTCCTTTCCACATTCATTGCAATACCCTTCCCAAGTTCTGGGGGGTGGTGGGTTGTATGGCCGAGTGCATTCTCTCATAAACTAATCCCCTCCACATCTATAGCATGGTCCTTTTGGCATAGGCGTCTGATGGGTGGTCTTATGGGTGCTCGTGCCTTGGGTGCGGTGTACATTAGGGTTTCCAACTCGGGTCCATAGACATTGTCATATCCTTCATAACCATAGTATTGCGGATCATAAACTTGCTTGTACTCCATCATAGTGGTGTCATAGGCATAGTATTCTCCTTGGGTCTGCTCGTATCCTGGGTTCATTGATCCTGTACTGGCTAATGGTGATGCTGGTACTATGGCTCTCTCCAAGTTTTCCTCTGGTTGAGCATATTTAACTAACACTACGTTCTGTGGAAGTGGCGGTTGTTGTCCTAAGACCGGCTGAGGTTGTCCATATTGCCCTTTCTCATATGTCCTAGATGCTACTTGTGGTCCTAGATAGGGATTGTATCTTGGAATCTCCCTTCCTGGCTCTCTAGGAGGGTATCCATATGGCCTATATTGAGGTTGATTTGAGGGTCATGACTGCCTGTTGAATGGACAATTCTCAGTGGTATGATTAGTGTATTTTTGTTCTATATGGCAATACAGAGCGGTTCTTTGATGTGGATGCCTATTGTATGGATAAACTTGAGGCAAGCCTATCCCTCCTCTTACACACATGTGAGTAGGATGGTCTCCTCTGCATAAGCTGCATCTTCACAACATGGGTATTCTCATTGGTGGATGCTGGTAGTTCTGCTGTCCATGAACTCCTAACTTCTTGGCTACCAGCTTCGCCAACTCCTCTACATTACTAGAGTTGGATGTCACTGTACTTCTAGCGTCTTCTGATTTCGTAGGGCTTGGTGTACTTTTGAGATCATCAGCTAGGTTGTCCTCTAGGTCAATACACTCTTGAAGGCATTTGCTCAATGTCTACAGCCGCTTCACATAGGCTAAAGTTCTCAAAGTCCCGTTCGTCAGCCCGTCTAAGAATAGTGATATCATTTTTTGGTGAGTGGGTCTTTCTCTTACTGGGCATCTATCGACATATTGATTGAACCTCTGGGCAGCTATTTTCACCGATTCATTTGGGTTTTGTTTGAAGCTATGGATTAAAGATGAAGAGTTATGTTTAATTCCTCTCTTAGTGAATTCCCCAATGAATTCTTGAGAAAAATGTTCAATATTTCCAAATTGATTGGGATCTAATGGCTGGAACCAAGTCAAAGCTGTTCCTGTGAGAGTGAGTCCGAAGGACTCATACTGCACAAAGAAATCATCCACTTGCTCAGCCCATAGAACTTGTTTAAATTCAGCTATGTGATCATAAGGTTATCCCATCCCGTCATAATGATTTCTCATACACTTAGACACTTGAATTGGTCTTAATCTTCTTATGGGTTCTGGGTGTCTAGGCATTATAGGAATTGGGTCTTATTGGAGGCATTCCAGGTTGCACTCCTAGTGGTGGTCTTGGCCTCACTAGTGGCCGATGTTGGTTGCCTAGTCCAGGATGAGTTTGATTGTGTGATTGCAGCCCTGTCATTGTGAATTGCACATGGGTTTGGTTAGGAATGATCCATTGACTCGTCTCTAGCTCTTGATGCGTTCCAAAGGGATTATGAGAAATAGTTGCCTGCTCTCACGAAGGGAATACTGGCAACCCCATATACTTCAATTGAG